>JANRGV010000023.1:17024646-17048592 GCA_024734035.1 Alethe castanea
ATTCCTTTTTGGATTCATCCATTTAAGTTACACTGAGCATAACACAACCTGGGCAGGAGGCAGCAGAGAAACCAGAGTTCAGTTCCCTCTGAGTTTCTGCTGCTGAACTTTACTCTGCAAATAATTTCATTTTTTTGGCTGAATTTTTATCTGTAGGTACAGATGAAGGTGTGTACCCCCACACTTTGAAAGATACAGCAACTCTATAAAATTACTTAGCTGGGAAAGAAAAAAAAAAAAAGAAATTACCTACAGCCTTTTCCAAATGTGTGCAGTCCTGATGCATTGATGCATTATTGTGTGGAGTTTGTACTTGTTTATTCCCTCAAGGGAAATTAATGCTGAACACTGACAAACTCTTCTTTTTCTCTCCCTAAAGCACATAAAAGAAGTGGGAAGGCCACAAACTCCTTTGAAAGAAACAGCCTTGGAGCCCTGGACTCAGCCACAGGTAGGCTGGAACTTTTCTGATCACTTCTTGTCTGTAGTGGTGGTTTCTGTAAGAATTCATGAAAATAATCTGCAAAGAAATGCTGCAACAAGTTGTTCTGTGGTTCTTCTCTCACATGTCAAAATGATTTCTTTTGGTTTTTGGCTGCCCAGACTGTTGGTGGTACCCTTTGAGTTGAAGTCTGAGTTTTTCTCTGAGCAAGAAATGCCAGCATTATCTTGCCTTTAGCTTGTGCTTCATATGTGCTTAAAACTTTTTGCAGAACTCGACAAAACAGAGCTACTTTGGTAGTTTTACTGGTGTGTCAATAAACTGTGAGCATCTGGTGCAGAAATGAAGTGGTGGATGTTTGTTATTTTGAGAGATCAACCTTTTACTTCATGAGGACTTAACTGAGAATGAAGCAATAATTAATCATGCAAAAAACAATAAATAAACATGGATATTAATATGCAATCTTTCTTAACACAGAATGGGTTTGAATAGTTTGTAATTACTTGAGCAAATTGTTTATTATAAATGTTTTCTGTGCAGGATTTCAGAGCATTTTTGCTGTTTTTTCCTTGTGTCTCAGTGCACTGTATTGCACATGGAATATTTGGCTTCAGAGGTGATGTGTGGGAATGAAAGAAGCAGTGAAATATGAAATCCTAGAAGTTAGGCTTGTTCTAGGGGCTCTTTACTCCCAAAACTTGTGGCAAATATGGTATAAGAATTTAGAAATGAAAAATCCCTCACACCTGTGTTCAAGCCTGGGTGCATTTCCCTTTGCTGGGTGCAATGCTGGCTGTGCAGGCTTCCACGGGACAGTCTGTACAGGTGATTAAAATACAGAAACTCTCCACTGATATGCTTTTTTATTTCTTGGACAGAGGAAATGTAATCAACAAAATCAAAAACTGCTGGAACCATTATGGTAGCAGAAAATTAAATTAGTTGTTAATTCTTTCATGGATGTAATTCTGGCCACTGCAAATCCCTCCTTAGGTATTTTGTATAAAGTGAGTAAAAATTCATGGCATGGATAAAAGCTTTGTCTATTTTATGAGCAACAGGCAAATGATCCAAATGGTGCTCATAAAGCAAATGGTTCCCAGCTCTAAAAGGAGGAGAAATGTATTTAAAAGCTGCTGGAATGAACCACAAGTAAAGCCAATTCCTCTGTACAAAAAGGTGTTACTTCCATGAAAGTTTTTTAAATCCCCCTCCACTGCACACAAGGGAGAGACTCACTAAAAAAAAAAAATTAATTTAGTGTTCTTGGGCTGCTGTGGGATGAGAGAGAATGGAAGAGCCCAGAGCAGGGTTTGTGTGCAGGGCCAAAGGGCAGTGAGGCAGAAAGAGCCACATCTGGCCCTGGTGCCAGCAGGGGTGGGCTGGAGCCCATCAGCAGCAGGGCAATCTCACTCTGGGGTCACAGCCTGGGGAGCCAGGAATGGCTTTTGTGTGCCCAGGGAGGGATTTCTGCTGCCATGGCTCCCACTTGCCCTCTTTGGACCTTGGAAGCAGCCAGGTTTTGCTGGGAATTTTGAAACAGCTCTGCAATTAGATTAAAAAAACATAAAAAAGAAGAGCTGCAGCGCTTTGTCAGGCTCATTTCTTCTTCTGTGTGGTTGGGTTTTTGTTCTTGGTTTTACAGCTGTGTTTTTTAGGGTTTTTTTTGGCTGTGGTTTATTAAGTTCACAGAGCAATATGACATTGCAGGAATTCTTTTTTCATGGCCATGCCTTTTAACTTGTAGTTTTCTGCATCTCTTTCTGGGAACTCAGTGAATGGAAACTGATGGTACTGCCTGGAAAATAAAGTATGAGAGACTCATTCTGATAAATTTGGGACAAGACCTTTGCAGATAAGGAACATGTGTGGGAGTAGTTGCCCAAATAGACTTGTCATTGGTTTACAAGCTTTATTTAAATGCTAAATACCATGTATTCCTGTGGTTGTGTTTTTTGCTGCTTTGCCTGATTAAACATTGAGCTGATAAACCCTGTCAAGGCTGTTCAGAGTTACTGCAGTTAAGATTATGTATTTATAGCCTCTAAATTTACAGTCCATTATAAAGAGGACAATTTAAAATCAAAGTAATCTGTGATTGTTTAAATTTTTGAGGCTGCTGGTGTTGAATTTTGTATGGCAGTGACACAAACTAATATTGGTCACCATGATTCTAAATCAGGAACAAATTGTACTTCCTGACTTTGGCAGGGTGGGATTGGTCTCTTCTCCCAGGTAACAACTGACAGGACGAGAGGAAATGGCCTAAAGGTTTTCCAAGGTTTAGATGAGATAGCAGGAAAAACTTCACTGAAATTACTGGAATCAGGCTGCCCAGGGAGATGTGGAATCACCATGTCTGCAAACCTCTAGGATTCTGTCGTTACTGGGAAGATAAATCTAGAAAGAGACAACAGGGATTTACCATTTTCTTACTGAAAAGGAACAATGCTTAAGTTTGAACTGCAGTAGTGGCAAGTAGGGAGGTTTGCCAGCATAACAGGTACAACAAAACTCCCACTCTTCTGTTGCAGAATATTTCAGATTTGATTTTTTTTTTTTTTTGGTGACTCCTACATCACTATTATATGTCTCTCTGAAATACTTCATACAAGTGGTTCCTAGAGGTGTTCAACAGGATAAAATGTGGGAAGGTGATGTTAGTGCTGTGGCTTTTTATTTGTTTGTTAATTGTAAGAACTCAAAGTGCTTTTAGTCGCTGAAGATAATGGCTAAAAAGCCAGGATACTGCTGCATTAATCTTTCTGGCCCAAATGTAGCATAATTACTTTAATGAACACGTTAATTTATCCAGGTTCCTCATGCTCTTCCTCCTTCACAGTTCATGCTGTCAGTGGAAACTGAGACAAAGTTCACAAACTCTCCTCAAAGCTCTCTGGGAGGGTTGGGTGTCTGAGGATGATGATTTGCACACTCATGTGTGTTAAAATAAACCCCATCTCACACCACCAAGGTTTTATTAGCCCCTGGTGTAAAGGTGGAGCATTCCACAGCACAACAAGATCCAGGCCAAATACAACCATTTGTGTCTCAAAAGCAGAAGAGGATTCTTCTGAATCTATAGTTTTATTTTCTCTTTATTTGTGTGCAGAGCACAGTCCATTTTTATTTTATTTTTAGCAAAATTACTTTTTCTAGGAAGGCAAAACCACTCAGACTCAAATCTAATTACAAATGATAGAGTGTAGGGGTTTTTTTTTGCTCAATTTTAAAGAATCACTTTATAATCTTGGAACAGTGGATAACAACATCACTAATCCAATATTTTAGCAGTAAATACGTTTGATGATGGGAATTGCTACACTAATCTTATATCCCTCCACAGTATAGTTAAGAAATCCACAGGGGGTTTTACTAATCAGTTTTTGTAAAGTAAATCAAGTCATGTAATTCTTGTTGCCTCCAAATGCCCAGAGATGCAGGCACAGCCATGTGCAGCACTTTTTGTTCTTTTCATTGGTTCTGAACCCTAATCTGCAGCCAGGCTTTCCCCTGAGCATTTCTGGGCAGAAAAGTCTCCAAGCACCCTCTGACAGAGATGTCTTATTAGAGGAGCTGGCAATTCACCTTGTTCCCCTCACCTCCTGCTCACAGGCAAAAAGCTGCCAATAATAAATATAATCCAACCACATTTGCTTCTGATAAATATGCTTGAAGGTACTTATTTAGGCACTCATTTTATTGACAAGTGAGATATATTGCAATATGGCTTGTGGTTTGATCTTGGCTTTAAAAACATTCAAAATTAAAATAGTTTTGTTTTTTTTAATTATAAAAATAATGTTTTAAATTAAGAATAAATATTAGCAACTGTGGTTAAATATTTGGAGAGAAACAATTAAAAAGAATTCTGTGCATATTTTGTTCCCACAGTTCATGGTTATTGAATTATTGTGCATGGAGTCCTGGTGTGCTCTGTTTGCTTAGGTCACAGCTTGAGCCTTTAGGACTCAAAATCAGTCAAAGCCAGAATGAAAACAAAGCTTTATTCTGGTTTGGTGTCTTCAGTAGAAACTAGCCACCAAACAGATTTATACAGTCTATTCACACCCAGGTTATATTCAGTATTTAGCATCTGTGTGCTTAAAATATTCCCATTTTATTTGGTGCCTTAGTAAATTCAAATATTCCTTGAATATATTTCTTATTTAATGGAACTTCAATTGTAATCCTGAGTGCTAGCACAAAAGACTTGGTAAAATAAAAAAAAAAAAAAAACCCACAGTAATAAAAGACCAGATCAGAGTAGAAGGTGTGGGGATCCAATGTGCAATTAGAATTGCATACAAAAAAATATCTGAAGTGTTTTTGAGCACTCCAGTCTTAAAGCCTGATACTTTTTCTCTTCCAATGGAGGCCTCTCAAACCTGAAGCCAACTGGAAGCAGACAGTTGTTTTGGTGTGATCCGAGTATCTGCAGGAATGAAATAACATTTTATTAAGAAACTTAAGAGAAAACACACTAATTACCCCTGAGCTCCTGAACAAATAATGTATCCAGAAATCAGGGTGCAGCTCTGGAAGGTGACTCAGAGGAAAGGGGCATTTACAATTTCTTGTTTATTGATAGTTTCCCCTGGTTCCAGTTAATGTAGAATAGAACACCACCAACTCACCACATATAAACCAGTACATCAGCCTGTAGTAGGCCACTGGGAGTATTCAACTGTAAAATAAAAAAGGTAATTACAGGATGTTTGCAAATAAAATCTTAATTCTAATTAAATCAAGACTTACTCTGCAGCAGAGCAGAGTTGCTGAGATTACCTGGCCAACAAGAAGAACTCTATTTGTATTAATCTAGTAGGATTTCAGACAGACTTTACACATATATAAAATATTTTTTCAAGATCCAATTTTGCATGGCAGTGGAGGTCAGTGGCTGATGTAGCTGAAAAGTCACTCAGAGAAAATAAGGACAGAAAGAAGCAGGCTCACAGAGCTGTGAGCACTGAATTCACTATTGATTTCAGCAGGGGAGACTTACAAAAGCAGAAAATAATTCCCATTTCATTTATCTGTGTGTTTTCCAGACCAAATTGTGATTCCATGATAAAAAGCCTCTCAGTCTGAGCCACTCCAGAGTTCTCTCATGAGTTAATGAAGAGCAGCCAGGCCTTCCCAGACAGTTTTGGGGGAGCTCTGGGGGCTGCACCAGGCACTGCTGTGCCCATCCCTGTCACACATCCCTCCCACAGCCCAAGCATCACAACTGCAACATGGAAATCAGCCTCTAGCAAAGGCTCCAGGTCCTCCTTGAAACATTTAAATGGTTTCTAACTCATTCTCCTTGTAGAATAGCTGTTCCTTTTTTGTCCACTGTGGCAGCGATGTTGTCTGCCTAATCCCTTTGGCTCTCACTGGTAAATCTTCTCTTTCCTCTTGCTTCTGACATGTCAGGGTTGCTGTTACAGACTGCAGAAAGGGAAGAACTGGTGGGAGGAGCAGGAGCTCAGCTGTAGAGCATCACCTGCACCTCAGCCCAGCGTGCTTGCAGCCAGGTAACCCCAGAACCTGGCAGTGTGCCTGGGGCTGCAGGGAGGGAGCTGAGCTGCTCAGGGCATTTCTTCTCCTTTTCCTCACGCTGGGTTGGAGGAGATGAGCAGTGAAACATGCAGTGACATTGTTTAACAAGGGCAGGTAGACAGCTGCTGCTTTGTCTTTGGAGATGCACGAAGCCCCGTCAGAGCCTGAGCAAATCTGCCTTCGGGGAGTGCAGGTGAGATCTGTGAGGTGCCCAGTTCTCCATGGGGATGCTCAGAATCCTTTCCTCCCCACAGGATCTCTCTGCCATCACCCTCTTTTGGCAAGGGAGCAGAGACATCCTCCTTATTTAGGGGAAAACCCCGAGTATCAAAATCATTAAGTGCCATTGGACTGAAACTTGCTGTGAGCTGTGCTCAACTCACATAAATCTCCAAATGGGGAACATAAATGAGCTGTGGTGATTGAGGTGTCCCTGAGCCAGTGCCCACCTGAGCTGCAAAGGGAGGCAGGAGCAGATCCATCCCCTTCACTGCCCCACCAGCACAGGGATTTATGCAGCTGGCAGTGAGAAGAGCAGCTTGAAAAGCCCTTGGAAAACATGAACATAATAAAATCTCTCTGGGGCTGTGCTTTAAATCTTAAAAATGGTATTGGCTTCCACGAGGATCTTTGCATGGAGACTGTTTGAGGGGAAGATTTTGGAAGTTTTGGGTTGTCAGCTCTTAGTTGATCTCCTGAGGTTCTTCCCACACTGTTTTTAGGAGACTTGTAACCATCTTTTCCTGCTGGCGGTGTTTTTGTTTGTTTGTTTGGCTTTTTTTTTTTTTTTCAAATGTAACCTTTTCCAATGTTTAGTAAGAACATTAATTCTTAAAATGATGAATTAGTGACACAAATTTTTGTTCTAGATAGCAACCAGAGCCATAGTATCTTGTCCCAGGCAATAACAGCAGTAGGCACTCAGTGTATTGTGAGCTTTCACCTGCAGAGCTTCACTCCAGTTGTGATTCTGTAGCACTGAATATTTTACTACTGGCCACAAAGGATGGAGGCTGAACCCAGTGTTGGGGGACAAATTATTCATAAATGCCATTAAGGCTCCCAGTGCACACCCAAACTCTCTCACACATCTTAAGTGTTGAAAAGAATTTTTTTTCTGAATTTAGTTAACTGAAATGTGGGATTTCACCAGTCCATTAAATTATATGATTATTGTTTTGTGTCTGTTGTGGAGATGGTGGCTCTGGGTTGCCAGGCTGCTCACCCTCTCTGGCAGCTCCTCATCTGCGAAATCAGTTGTTTTTCTTGAAGGATATTTTATGGTCTGATTAATTTTTTGGCTGAAAACTGTTGCATATAAAGCAGATATGCTCCAACTTGGTACCCCAGTGCCTATAAGGTAATGGGTATTGTGGACTCATTCAATCCCAAATGAGATTAACACCACTGCTCTCTCCATCTGCCTTTGAGAAAGAATCCAATAAACAGCGAGGGGAGATTGTCAGAGTCAGCATTTGCAGTGGGTTTGAGCTCCTGCAGGGACACAGGGACCTGCCAGGGGCTGCAGGTGCTGCTGTGCCACTCTGGGTGCCCTGGTTGAGCCCTTTCAGCCCAGTGCAGCTCTGCCCTTTGAAATGGACATTTCTCACTCCTCAGGCCGTGCCTCGTGAGCTCACTGGGCAGCAAAGCTGCACAGGGCTTCTTGCTGAGATTGTATTGGTTTTCTTCACCTAAAAGCGATTTCAAAACAGAGAAGTAGTGAAAAATGAATGGTGCTGTGGGGACTTCTCCTATTGTGGCAGCTTTTGAGTGCAGGTTGAGATGCTGAGCTGGGAATGTCAGAGTCCAGCCTGGGCACAAGGCTCCCCTGATCTGCACCCAAGGGTCTGTGACGTGTAGGGCCATGGTGTCCCCTCTCACAATCAGTTCAACAAATGACATCTTCCTCCAGATCTCTTTTTCTTCGTGTTGTCCCATTTCATATTTCTGCAGAGCAGGAGCAGTTACTGGTTTTCAGCCCATTGGAGTTCCAGCAATTTCTGTTCCTCTGAGCCTGCCTCTGTCACTGTCCAACAGCACAAGCTTGAGCTGCAGTTGGAGGCAAATTACAGGGAGTCTCAAAAAGGTGGTGGCCTGGACTCAATTGCCACTGAAATGGTATTTTCAGCCTCTATTCTGCCTGCTTGGAACTGAAGGACACAGATGCCCAGCAGAATCTATGTGCCAACTCAAAATACACTTAAATTAGATTTTTATAATACAGTATTCGTCTTTTCTTAGAAAATAAAATGGCTGTGGTTGGCAGCTAAGTCTGCCATGAAGAAGGGAGTTTTTCAGTGTATGTCATTCTTTCTAAGGATGAACTTCTTCATTTGGAAGGCTCCTACAGAATTCTTCCATGCTGTTATGAATACAAACTGGTTCTGAGTTGCTTATTATGCTAAATTAGGGAAAATATAATTAGAAAAGGATGCCAGGCTCCAGACAGTAAGTGTTGGTGCTGCAGATCAGCATTGATATTTTGGAAAATGATCAGCAAAACTTTACATTTTGGCTTTGTTTTGAAATGCCTTTATGGTTTCCCAAATACCACAATTAATTGTGGTGCATTGTACTGCTTCTCTAACTCTAACAGATACTAGAAGTTTCCCAGACTCGGGAAAGAATTAATGTTGCAAACAGTCTGACAGTGGTTGGTGTTTGCAGTAGAATTCATCATTCCTGAAAAGATGCATATTCTACTGCTTTGTTTTGAAATCCATAAATTTGCACAGTACTTTGTAATGCCCTGAATTTCACTATATATCTGCAGTACAGATGGTGTAAACTACGAGCCCAGGCAGAAATTGCACTTTGTTTTATTTGTCATGCCCTCTCTTTGTGCTGCTGTTCTCCCTCAGGATTTTATTCTAAATTCCTCTTCACTCTTCAGCAGAAACTCTCATAAATACCCAGGTTGCCACCATTTGTAGGAACTTCCTCTGCCAGGGTGCCACAGTCAGTCATTGCCATGGACAAAATTAGTTCTAGGTGCTTATTTTAAGTTAAAGGTTTTTAGGAAAATATCCTAATCTGAAGTGCTATTACCAGATTAATTAATTACTTATCACCAAAGTATTTGCACTTTGGTGGCATTTTTGGTACTGGCTTATTTGGTAATATATCATATTTCTATTTTACTCTCTGAATTCCTACAGTTATTTCCCCTATAAGAAAATCTGATTTTTACAGTGATCCTCTGTCATGCACATGTTAAAATTTTCTCCTTTCCAAGTTTCATTTTTGGATTTTAAGGATCATTTCACAGAATCAGTTAGGTTGGTGAAGATCTCTGTGCTCATCAAGTCCAAGATCCATGAAATCTTTGCCATCCACAGTGGATTTTTGTTTTATCTGTGCTGCTTTGGTTTGCCTGGGAGGTGCATGGGGCAGGCAGGTCTCAGAGAGAACAAGGCTCTTGGTTCTTTTGAATTCTGATCTTTTTTCTTTAGCTGCTTTCATACATGTGCCTAACACTCAGATCTCTGTCTATTTGAGTGAGGATGCTTTATGATCTGTTTCATTCTTTCTATTTCAGGATTTACAAGTGTTGTGACTTGGAAACATCTGAACATTTTTATATATATATATATATATATTTTTTTTTTGTGAGGAGAAGCAGTGTGAGAGGGAAGTTTGCTGGCTTTCTCTTCTCAGAACACAGCTAAAACGCTCAGCTTCTGGGCTTGGCAGTTTTACAGCGACTTGATAACATAAAAATAATCGTGCCATCTCTATTTTATCTTCCTCCTTTCAGATGTGCTTCCTTCAGAATTGCTTCTTCCTTTCATATTTGTGGCACTGTGCTCAGCAGCGTGGCAGGCTGTTCACAAGCTCTGCCAAGCTGAGGATTTGAGAGAAAGTAAACAACTCAGTTGGAAACATGGATAGCAAGAGTTGTGGAGACTCTAAGAAGTAGAGATATGCTGCTGTATTATACAAGAGTTCACTTAATGGAAAAATGCTGTTCTCCCCTTCCAAGGAATGAATCTCTCTTGCTGGCCATTGTGAAATAAACCAGCCATGCCCACCACTCTGTGCAGGCAACTTCTCTATCAAGTTTTGTAGCACTCATCCTGACTGAGGGGGGGATAAAAAAAGAGGATTTTTTGCCTTCAGTTAGGAGATAAAACAATATTTATAAGGAATAAAGGCACGTGCTAGAACAACCTAGAGAGAGCTGACAGAAGGAGCTGGGAAATTCCCAAGGGAGTTGTAAGATGGGCAGTAATTGAAGGAGTCTTTTCCTTTATGTAAAAAAGTTTTTCCTCACATATTCCTCAAATATTGGTTTACTTGCAAGTGATATTTATTCCATTGGCTACGAATCCATTAGTGGTGCTTTACTCTAGCAGATTTTAGTTTTTGCAAACAGGCATGATCAAACTCAGCAGCTTCTCCAGTAATTTGTGTATCACTCCTACCCTCACCAAACAGCACTGAGATGAAAGACAATTCTTAGTTTTCTTCCTAGAGAGGAGGTGGGGCTTAGCTGTTAAGAAACATCTTAAAAACATTGTCTAGTGCAGCTTTCCTGAGGAATAAAGATTGCTGCTGGAGGATTTCCCTCCTCCTGCCTCTTTGTGCTGCTCCTATGCAGGCTCTAACTCTCTTTCCATGCCTCCACAATCTGAGAGAGATGAAGCTCTGATTAAACCCCAAAATTATTACTTTTTAAGTCCATCCTTAGGTTTGTGAGGCCCTGAGACATCTGTATTAGTTGAAGGGACTGCAGATAACTCATTCTGTGTATATTGCTGAATTAATTCATCCCTCTTGGAAGCACACTTCAGGTCTTCAGGGATAAGTTTTCACTGAAAGACCTTAACAGATGTTTCTACCTTTTATTTTCCTAATGGTATCTCTTTCTCAGAATGTGTCTGACACTGTACATTTAACATAGTGCATATCACTTGCACTCAGATATCAGAATTAAATAAGTAGCTGTTACACTTACCAACTTTTTGGACAAGAAAATTCCTGTTCCACTTTTGTGTTGTCTTGAGAGATGATATTTTTAAATGGAGCCAGCCAGGTATATCTTAAAGATGTTTTAATAACTACCAAAACACTTGTACAGGTCCTTACTCAGTGATCTTCCTTCTCCAAATAAACCAAACTCCCTTGGAAGGAAAGGGTGGCAGTCAGGATGGTAAGGACAGAGTGCAGAATGCAGAGCACAGAGCAGGAGCAGGACAAACCTGTGCTGGGTTGTGGGAACATTCAAAACCAAGAATGCAGCAGAAGACCAAAGAAAAAGGGCTGCACAAAAAGAAATGCTTCTGAATTAGTCTGTTTAGCCATGATAGATGCCTTGTCAACCTGCTGCACCTAAAAGCTAAATACGTGGGTTGGAGAGGAGAAAAAAAGCCAATTGAAGAAAATCAATCATTGGGATGTAGGCTATTAAATGTTGACAAGTGGTAAAGGCTGGTTATACTGCTCTAAAACTTTGGGGGATAGTAAAACACCTTTGAGTAAACTTAGACTCTTTAAATCAAAAAGGAAAGTTCGTTGGTTTTCTTCATGGCATGATATGTCAGGGGCCAGTATTCTCAGAGATTGTTACACAGTGTGAAATTACTGGTTCACTCAGTTCTTTATATTTCTGACCTTGAGATCTGGATCATTATAGTCCATGCCCCTGACAAACTGCAGAGTTCAGAACGGGTTGAGGTTCTGGAACAATAAAAAAATCTGATTTTTTTTTTGTTTTAGTTAAATAATGTTAACTCAAAGTGGAAGTCAGGTAACTGATGAATTTCTTTGTGTAGGGACCAGTGCACACAAAAGCCACACAGCTTCTCCATTTGTTTTGTTTTTTTTTTCTACAACCAAAGAATTTGCCACACAATTGCATGCAAATGCAAACTGATGTCCTAAGGAGACAACGTTTCAGACTCCTCAGATTTGCTTTCTTAAAACAACAAAGCTTCCATTGATTTCTACTTCCCCAATAGGTTTTAGACTGTAAGGTTTAAATGGTTTAAATTTACATAGAAAAGCAGGAGAACACAGAGGCTGTGGAGACCCAGGGCTCCAATTGCCCGTTTCCTTCTTATTGATCTGCCTGGATTATTTGGTGCTTCTGCCTTCTCCCAGGGGCTGGGGACTGATGATCAGCATTTGCTGGGTGAAGGAAAAGGAGATGGAGACCAAATTTAACTGTGACAGCCCCGTGTCCTCTTGTCAGTGCCTAGGAAATGCACTTCTTACACCAGTCAGTGCTGGAATAAAGCAAGGGGTGCTAGGTGATGAGCTGTAGTCATCAGTCAAAGGCTTCACTCACTGCATTTACCAGGAAGAAACAGGAAAATAAAGAGCAAAAACCTGGTGTGTCTAACCCTGGCTGTTGGTGAGTTTTTTCAAAAAGGTGGTTTTATCTCCCTTGCAATTTGTGTCCTCTGCTGTTTTTCCTCTGAGATGCTGTGCTGGGGTATCCTGGCACATCTGAGCCCTTGGCACAGGCTCTGGTGGCAGGGCTGTGCTGAACAAAACAGCAGCTCTGGGATCCTGAAGGAAACTGCTCTGGGTCCCTTCTGAGGCTGTTCTGATCTTTGGGTCAGCTTTTACAAGGCAAGGGCAGGTGGGTGTAAAAAGTGCTTGCTTAAATCATTACTTTAGTATTCTTCTGAAAGCCCTTCTGGCAGGGTGTTTACCTCAGAGTTAGCCACAGTTGCCTGACACAAAGAAGAAATTGCCTCCAAATAAAAGCCTGCTGGAAATGATCAATCTTCCATAGCAGCAGTGAGCTACTGGAACAGAGAGTAAAAAGTTATATTGTGTGTTATGTGGCCTATTGGTGACTCCTAGGCATGGCTGCAGAGAAGTCAAGGCTCCTCTGTGCACTGGAAGGAACTAAATATAAAACTGCTAATTAAGCTCAGACAAAATTAATTTTACAGGGTGTTTCCTACAGGTAACATCCCATGGCCACGGCAGATTTTATGGAGAAATTAGGGCCAGATGAAGAAATGGCATTTGGTCTTCCTTGGAAACAAATAACATAGGATATTCTGTGGTGACCTTGCCTGCATGAGGCAGAAGGGATTTTTCAAATGGTAGTCATGGTTGTAAGGGTTTTCCAATTCAGTTGTTGCTGGTGAAGTTAACAAGGAGGTGCAGAAATGCAGCTTTTGCCTCTGTTACCTGTCAGAGCCCATCCATTTAAGATCTTGTTAGTAAAGCTGTGGTTCAAAAGGCAACTTCAAAGCACCAGGTGGGACAAAGAGAGCCCCCATGGCAGGAGGGGTGTGCTGGTATCCAGAAATCCTTCCCTGAAATGTGGAAATCCTTCCCTGGTGTGTGTCACCCAGGAGGATTTACAATCCCTCTGTGTTGAATGGGACTTCAAAATGACTTTAAAACAAAGAATTTCTAAGCTTGTAATTGGATTTTGTGTTTGTTTGTTTGTCTTCTCTTAGTTGCCTCCTTGATGAAATTTTGTTTTCTTATACTAATTGTTATTCAAGAAACCCAGATTAGATTTTCTACTTATAATGACTTTGGAGATGCAAAAGTGTAAGGAGACTCAAAATGTTTCAGGGAGGCAAAGACAACTGGAACTCTAGAAATTCCTTAAATTCATCCACAACTTTTAGCCCATGTTCCTTAAATTCAGGGAACTGGAAAAGTTTAAGGGCTTGTTTTACTGGTAAAAATCTTTACTTTAAAATAGATCCTTGATGTCATGCATGAGATAAATCATAGCAGGGCTTGTTTTGACACTCTGGAGTGTTGTTATATTATGCACTGGTTTCCCAAGAGATCTTAAAATTTAACAAGCAGAGGCCAGTGTGAGTAATGAAATGAGGCAGCAGTGTAGCCATTTCAATTACACTTTTATTACACAGCCATTCTTCCTACAGTGCTCTAGACTTTGTGTAATGCTTACCAGAGGATGAAGTGCTTCGTGTGGAGGAAGGAGAGCTCTGATTTTCTGGCCAAGTGGGCACTGTGATTTCAACTGGCTTTGACAGCAGGGCTGGGGCTGCAGCAGTTTGGAGAGAAGGGATGCTCTGCTTGGCTTGAATGGCTGAGACCCTGCTCAGAGAATTATAATATTTAATAATTATTAATATTGTTAGGAACAGAGGTTTGGGTTCCTCTGGTTTGTTTTGAAGATGATGTTTCAAGTCTATGGTTAACAGTGATTGTTTTTTTTTTCTCTCCCTCCCCAGTAGGCCACTACAACAGCTTTAATATTAATCATGTTCCTTATCTTTCCTCACTGCTTATCTCATAATTATCTGCTTGTACGATGCATTATTCCTGGATGTTTATTTCTAATATAGGCTATCATCTAGAAAGGCTATTAATTTTTTTGAGGAGTTCTAATGGAACTTGTACTTTAGATTATGAACATAAATTCCCTTTCCATGCCCACAGACAGCAACAAGCATGCTGTATGTAGAAATACATAGTTAAACATCTGAAAGTTTAAAGCATCTTTCTCATTTATTCCATTTTAGGGAGCAATTTGAAGGTGTCATAAGGGATTCTATTAAAATGACTTTCCATTTAGGGCTGCAATAACAGCACCGGGCACAGGAACTCCTCTTGGGTTACACAGGACATTAAACAGCTTTTTGCTCCTGGAGTAAATTTATCTTGTGGCTTTAGGATAGGTACAAAGGGTGATGTTCCTTGGACCCTCATTCTGCTAAAGCAGTGCAGGTGGCACCAAGGATTCCCTGGCACATTTTGGGCAGGGCAGGGATCCCCTCTGCCCCCCTCCCCTGGAAGTGCTGCTGTATCCCAGCCAGCCTGGGGCTGATTTGGGTTATTAAATTCCCATCAGAACACACCAATCTCATTCTAATGCAGAGTTATCAGAAATCTCCCTCAATGTCTAAGATAATTGTTAATTTAGGCCACTTGTGTCTTTCTGAGATTAGCAAGAAGGGAATCTCTTTTTTCCTCCTTTTTACCAGCAGCCCTGTTAAACCCTTTCCTGAATGGAAAACGATTGCAGGTCTCAACTGACAAGCTGCAATTTTTTCAATTCCTGAAATGTTGTTTATAATAACAGCAATGACTAGCACAGCACACCTACAATATCTGTGTTGTGAGGGAAGTCTGATTAGAATTTCAGTTGGTACAAAAGGGGGAGTTTTGTTTTTTGTTTTTTTGTTTTGTTTTTTTTTTTTTTTTTTCAGAAGGAGGCAGTTAGGCTGCTATTCATGTCCACAGCTACTCTGGCTAGCCACAAGTATTCACATTCCTTCTAAAAATATATATAAAAATTTGACAGTATGAATGCAAACTGATGGAATATTATTAAATTCTTCTGATTAGAAATGGATGTGCAACATTTGTCCCTTACACAAAGTGTTGCCAGGCTGTGGTGCAGTGAGAGCATATGAGGGAAAAAATTCAATTTTAGAAAATGTAAAGGAAAAAATATTTTTTTCATCTATTTGCTATTTCTGCTCTGAGAGAAAAAAAAATGTGCAAAAGGCTGACAGATCTAGTGTTTGAGAGCAGAGCTGTATTTCTTTGCCTGTTTTAGGCAGGTTTTTTGTTTTTTTTTTTTTTCTTTTTAACTAGCACATGTTAAAAAAACTCCTAAATGTGCTGGAACATGCGTGGAGCTCATGGTGCAGGTGGAATAGATCTGGTATGGGGACAGCACTCTAAAATTCAGGAAGTTTAGGAGCTGCATGCCTGGGTACCAGGCTCTGAAGTTTCTAGAAAGCTCACAACCATGGTTGTGTCACAACATTGCTTTTGTGTCACCTTCTCTCCCCAAACCCAGCACCTGCGAGGCTGGGCTGGCTCAGGGTGGCAGCTCCTGTTCTGTCCTTTGTCTCTAACTGCACAGACCTCATCTTAGTTTCCCTTGTAACTCCTATGATCTGGAATTAGCCAGTTATTATGCACCCCTTTTTTATTTTGCCCCTGAGCTTAGAAAGGAGCGTTTTGTGGGACAAAATGAAGTGAATATCTTGATGCAAAGAATTTCAATCAAAAATTGCTTCTCAACCATTTAGCCAGCCAGCCTGTTCAGTTTTGGGTAGATGACACACTTCTCTGCTTCCTTTCACTTTTTTTAATCATTCTCATAAAATACACCAGTGCAGCATAAAGAATGTTCCATCTGACAATATGCATACGTATTTTCCAGGAATAAATTAGGGCATTTCCCAATGCTCCAGCACATCACTGTTTAATATAGGCCAATAGATCAAAGGCAACCACCGCAGTTTCCCTCCTGGGGCTGTTAAAGCCACTGTAAATGTGACCCTTTCTAATAAGTGCTGTATTATTTAGAAAGCTAGAGTTAATCTATTCAAGAAGTTATTGAATTTGGGCTTCTAAGTTCATCTTTCTGTGGCATGGAAAAAGATGTCTCTGGTTACCAAGTGAATTTTTTGTTGCCACCTGCACCTCTTGCCCTGTGTTACATTTGGACTATGAACCAGCAGCCACCAACAACAGAGCCAAGCAGTAAATTCACATTTCTTGTGCCGAGCCCTCCAGTGGTTCAGGAGATTCCCACTTTGCTAAGGAATCCAGAGTGGAGCAAACATAGGATCAAATTTTTATATTTAGGATTAATCTCTGCAAAGCAATTCCCTCGTTCTGATGGTGAACTGTATTTTAGTGATTATACCCATGGGGTTTCCCTCACAATACAACATGAGTAAAACTGTTGTGTGTGTGTAAGAGAAACAAGGGATGCTGTGTATGACTGGGAAAGTTGGGTGGAAGTATATGTCCCTTTCTGAGAGATTCTTGTGTATTCATTAAAACATTAAACACCAACAATAAGTATGAAAATGTGGGAGCTCCCCTAGAAAAGCTGACTAAATTGACTGAATATTAGGGCAGTAAAAGTCATCTCACCACTGAATTGTCAGAATTTTATGACTTCACAATCTTTCCTAGCATTTGGGTGATGCAGTACTAGTTCATTGTGGGATTACTGTTACAGGCATTGGGGGGAAAGAACAACAGACAATTTTATTCCCTTATGGAGGTCAAAATGAAAAAAATCCTAACCAGCAAATCCTCTTTTGTTTTAGCAGTATTCCAGGTAAAGAAAGTCAAAACCTTCCTAGTATCCAGTAAATAGTTCTTAGATTATGAAGGGATGGTAAAGATTTTTTTTTTTTTTTTATTTGTGGTAAGAGAAATCTCGACCAACCATAGTTCTCTGCCAGATCTTTAACCCAAATTGCCAAATTGCAGCTATGTCTGTTATCTCTGATTTCTAATTGGAAGCTGTTAATATCCAATTTCATTAGGAAATAGTAATATTTACAAATACAATATTATTTACTGGTTTGCAGGCAATAGTTGTTTCTGTAAATTCCTGCCACGTGTTTTTTGGGGTTTTTCCCTGGTGTCCATCTGTGGGATGTCCCAGCTCTGCCAAGATTGATGCTCAGCCTTGGGCTCAGGCATTGACTGACCTGAGTTCCTGATTGAACAGTGCAGCAGAACTCCACAGCTCTCCATTCCTTCTCTGCCACGCACTGGAGATATTTATTATCCTCCCTCACACAATTTAGTGCACTTTGGCACATGCTCAGATAAATTACATCAAAGATTAGTGAGGTCTTTTACTTTCCCCAGGAGACTGGAATTTAGCATTGTGAAACTCCACCAGCGCTGCTGTCCCCACCCACCTCCTGTTTAAAACTCCCAGGGTGTCAGATGAGGAATGTTTGCTTAAATCAGCACTAAAAAAAGCACCTGCAATCAGAGTTTCAGACATATTCAAGAGTGGCTGATCACAGAAATCACTTCTTTCTGCCGGTAAACACGGGAAGTGGGTGCATGCTTTGGTTGTTAATGCATTCAGGGCTGGGTGGCAGAATTGCTGTTTCTGCCTTTCCCAGGCATGGTCTCACAAGTGTTTTGTGATTTAATGAAATCTCAAGGAGCTGAAGTAAAGCATCGAGTTCAGTATAAACAAATCATTTATTACATAAACAAATGAGATCTAAATTACAGTGATTTTTCAGCTGATACAGATCAGTGCAAGGTAAATAATCATTTACTTTACACCGTGTAGCTGCAAGAACACAAACGAGTGGAGGTGTTGAGGACCAGAGGCTGCAGGTGGGGGGTGATGGAGACTTGTCCCTTCCCCTGCCCAGTTTCTCTCTGAGGGCACAGCTCTGTGGCCCACAAGGAAATCCTTCTTTTGCAGTCTCTCATGGGGGTGTGATGGCTGTGGAGCCCTTAAATTTTGCAAGAGCTGCTCATGCCAAATGAGACAAAGGAACCTCAGCCTTTTTTCTTCACTTACATTTAATTTCCTTCCCTTGCATAGTTCTTTGATCTGTGAAAAAAATAATTATTCTTTCATAGAATCTGAAGGAAAAGAAAAAAATTTCTGACCTTTCCTGACACTAATGCTACAGGGCTAAAGCAGCTCTAACTCTTGGGTTATGGTTTTTTTTTTGTTTTTTTTTTTTCCTTTTTCAACTGGCTATTTTATAGAATAAAAGAATTACTCAGTTCCAGTGAAACTGGAACTGTGTTGGCCACTTTGAGTTGTCTTTGGGGAATAATCAGGCTTGAAGGACAGGTCCAGGATGTCAGAGGACAGGTCCAGTGGCCACAGACAGACACAATGTAGTTATAGGATCTCTATACCCCATGGTTTTAAAAGAAATATCCTTATAACTCAGAGAGGAATCCTGTTGTTGGGGTTTATTGTTCCATTTACTGACAGGGATGCTAAAAACAGTTTCTTCCACCTTGATGGCCACCAGGTCTGTGTTTGTGTCTGGAGTGCTGGATCAGGTGTAGCTGTTGTTATCAGGCAGAAAATGATTCCTGTTAGCAAGCTTGCCCTTCACTTGAACTGTCAGCACTGTTAAGTTGTTGGTAATGACACAGATTTGCTCCAGCTTGGTGGAGAGAATATTTTCCTGACCCAAATAGAGCTCTTCCATGTGTCTGTAGCACAGTGCTTGTAAAATATTTTCTTTTTCTTGCACTTTGCCTCTAATGATTAATAGTAAACCTAGTGATGAATATGAGCAAAAGGGTGGCAATTATAATTTCATTAATCACCTAATAATTGGGGTCCAGGGCTCAACTGTGACCTCAGCTTCTCCATCCTAAGGAATTAAAGAGAAATTTCTATTAATCACCGTGTCCCAGCTGCTGACAAGGCCTGTTCTAACAATAGATCTAATCATTCCAAGATGCATCACAATGAGTGTGAGGAGGATAGAGGAGTTTGAGCCAGCCTCCAGTCCAGGGGGGCTGCAGGAAGGAGCCTCTGTTCCACCAAGCACTCACCTCTAAATGCCACGAGTTAAAGTCAGGCTTCCCTGGGCATTTAGAAATGCTCCAAGCTTTTAATAAACTCACCTGACTCGTGGAGTCTGCTCCCAGCTGGATGGTTGGAAATGGGGCTGCACTTTCTGGGTGGTGGTGCCACATCTGGAGCAAAAGGCTCTGGAATTAAGGATGCAGCGTGTTGATTAACTTGTGCATGGAGAAAACATCTGGTTGCAATTCCCTCCCTGCGCCTCGGCTTATGGAGGAGGTTTGAGCAGATGTGTGGTTAAGTGGTAAATTAGGAGAGAGTGCTGTGCCTGATTTTGTGTAACCAAAGAGCAGCTTTGTGGCACCGTTAACAGCCAGTGTGTCCAGCTATGCTGGAAACAGCAAATGCATCTTAAGCTGCTGTTCCAGGCCTCCAGCTGGTAGGAGCAGTATTTGTATAAATCTTCCAGAGGAATTCTTCACACTCACTGGCTCTCTTATCTGCCTTAAGTACAGAAATAAATGAAGCCACCAATGTGTGAGCAGCATTCTGAAAATAAAGACTCCATGCATAGAGAAATAACGAATTTCCTAAATTCTATCTGTGGAGATAAGGCAGAGGTATCCATGTCTGAGATGCTGAAATGATGTAGCTAAGGCAACTGGAATAATAATTTGACATCAGAAGGAAGCTGGTATAAATGGGATTTCAGGGTGTTGGATGCATTTTCCAGAGGTTTATTTGAACTCTTTTCAGGAAAAGTGAAACTTGTCAGAAACATAAAAGTCTGCTGTTGTGGTAAATCTCTACAAAAGTCTTTGGTTTTGAATGGAAGATTATAAGGATCTTCTAAAAACACATACAGAATTTTAAAGGTTTTCATATTAAGCCTTCTAAGGCACACATTGTGTATGAGTTTAGAAGTGCTTCCATGCTGCAATATTCACATTCTTAGCCCTTAGAGGTGCCAGAGTGTGAAGCAGCCTTGAGTAGAAAAACTCAGCTGAGCCTTGCTCTGAAAGAAAATTATTGAACTGAATGGGCTGAAGTTGAGAGACAATGAAAAGTAAACTAATTTTGGATCTAATGCTTTTTTACATATATGGCAGTTTTTGGTCTTTGTTAATATTGATACACATTTGTCACAAAGGAGGAAATAACTCCAGCACCTGCTTTTGGGATAAAAAACAATCACCACCTTCAGATTAGGCACTGAATTGCCACCTTTTGTCTTTGCTAGGGCAAATGTTCTTTTACATCTTCTGTGGTGTGGAAACAATTTTTGTCTGAATGTGTTTTGATCCAGTCCCAGTTTGTTAGAAATGAGCAGGCATAAACTGTTTTCTCTTAGTAAGGGCTTGTATCAAGTGTGTGCTTTACGGTAGATGAATACTCAGTAGTGGGATTATTTTTAATACATTTCTATTCCTTTTTAATTTATTTGGTATATAAAGAATATACAATATTATAGGGAACTTACACAAATATTAAAACAGTTGTCTTGCTTTGCTGATCATATTGAAGATCAGAGTACGGAAAAAAGGAAAAAAAAAACCACAAACTTGTTTATTTCCTCTTTTTGTACCTATTTCCTTTATGCTCCCAATGTAATTTTCTTCCTACTTTCTTCCACAGTCACACAGGTTTTTATATATTCTCTAGAAAGAATAAAACAATATATTATTACACCTTCAAATAGGGACCCTGCAGATCCGTGTACATCAAAATTACTTCAGAATTAATTTCTTTGATGAGGGATTCTGTATATTGCAGTGAATGCTTGTGTGGTTTTTTTGGTGTGCATTTGAAACTGGCATTCCCAGGACAGCCAATTTCCAGCACTCTCTGGGTCATGAAAAAGACTTTTTGTGCTTTCTTCCATGAGTATTATAAATAATGAAATTTTTGTATTTGTCCCTTCCTTGTAGGGACTGAGAGCAGCAGCAGCTGTGATGTGGCAGGAATTGCCATTTGGGATCCTGCTGGCAAATAAATATAGTGTAGCAAAAACGTGTCATTACAATTCCTTGTTTTGCCCAGGTCGTGAAAGGCTGTGATTCATTAGCACCAAATAAGCTGCAGAACAGAACTGCTGCAGCCTCAAGTTGTACAAAAATGGAAAGGCAAGAAGAAAATGGATTTTAAGAAGGAAGGGGTGAGGTAAGGGAAAAGGAAGCCCCTCTAGCAGCAGTTGAGGATATTCATTTTCACTTGACATTGATCCAATGAATATGCAGTAAAAATGAATATGCAATAAAGAGAAGTTATGTAAAAATCACTATAGAGATGAATATTAGGAATAGCCAATATTCATAAACTTTTGCATAGGATTGTTTTATATCCTTTATGATTGTTCTCGCACTGTGTCTTTCAGTCATAAACTCCTCAGTTTAGGAAAAAGACATGTTGTACAATTTGGGACAGATCTATGGTAATCAAAAAATGTTTGTTTTACCATTTTTTTGTATGTGTGTGAGAATATATTACTGTAAAACATGTGCCCTAAAAAGGGTTTTGGGTGTTTTAGCTTGGTTCAGTAAAGGGAATCATTCAAGTATGAAGGGACAATTAGGATATGAAGATTTTCTTATAAATGATGTGAGGAATTTTTGGTCCTATTTACACCAACCCTTCAGATCCCTAAAACTTCTTCAGCAAAGGGCAGAAGGATAAGGATCACTGGTTATGTGGTGGTTTTGTTTAGACAAGCAGGAGAATGGGTTTTTACATCCTCCATCCTACACTTGGATTAACTTTGGATTCTGGAGCTTTCTCATTGTTTCAGAGCATTTAATTTGCTCTCTCAGTAAATTTTGTTGACACTTTGCTTGCTGTAATTTAGGATTTTAAGTTCACCTTGAACTAGGGCTGCATACCAATAGAGGAAATCTTTTAATTTTTTAGTTTTAATTTTTCTTGGAAGGTGTATTTGCAAGCAGGTTCTCTGTCCTTGTGTAGAAGAACAGCTCTACAGCCTTGTGCATGCTGTGTTTTATTATAAGGATTTTTGGCAAGAAGTGTTTGCTTTCTCTTTTTTCTTTTTTTTTTCCTGCTTTGCTATAACATGGCAGTTGTCTTATGTTTGCTAGAGGTTTTTTTTGCAATAGAGGTGCAATCTGTGGAGAATATATAACATTTCCAATAAAAGTAATTCTTACGTCAAGACTTGGCCATGTTACAGGTTGTAAATTTTGACTTTACTGCCAACCTCTGCCATATTTTCCTTGCTGCTCTGTGCAATCCTCTATTGAGCAAAATATTGTCATTGTTATTCTTTAAATAGCATGAGGAAATAATTTCAGTAGCAGAAGGGTAAAAATGTCTCGGTATCTCTTTCTTATTGTGTTTTTGACTTGTTCCACTCTGCACTGTTTTCTACAGTGCAACAGAGGTGGCATTGCCTGGTAAATGCAGCATCTTCTTAGAATCTCATTAGCATTCTTTTTTAGTGTGTGCTGCAATTCAAGTATCAGAGGGGAGCTCCCTTGCCCAATTAGTGTCACTGCTTACCTGAAGCCTGGTTCAACACAGACTGGTTTTATTCATTTGGTCACAACTGCCGTGGCAGCTGGGAGCCCCAGGGCTGTGCTAGGTGTGAGGATCTTGCCAGGACTGGAGTTTTCTTGGGTATTTGTGTTGACCTTCACTTTCCCCATGCCCACTGCAGAAGTTCCCATAAGATAAAGGTGATGGAGCCTGGGCAGCTCCTTTGCTGTCGAGGCCCTTTTGCCATTCAGGTCCAGCAGAGGAACATCTGGGGCTCAAGGAACATCTGGGGGTCAGGGGAGGCTGCGTGGGGTGGCTCTGATCCTGCCAGAGGGGCACAGCCCATGGAACAGACTGGTGGGCTCTGTTTTTTATAAATAACTTACTATTGATTTGAAAAGGTCTTGTTTTTTTCTTTTTTTTGTGTGTGTGTTTTTTTGTTTTGTTTTTTTGGTTTGTTTTTTGTTTTTTTTTGTTTGTGTTTTTTTGTTTGTTTGGGTTTTTGTTTGTTTTCTTTCATTCTGATATTTTGGGGGGTTTGTTTTGGTTTTTTTGTTTGTTTGTGTTGTTTTTTTTTTACTCTAGAGACTGTATGAGGAATACCAAGCCATTAACTCGTTTTTATAAAATATTAGTTTAATGTGGCCACTCAGAAATGAAGCTGCACTCACACTTTCACTGGAAACTCAGGCAAAGTGCACAGGACTGTGGGAGGATGAGGATGAACTTTCCTCTTCCTAAACCCATTCCCAGTGTTGTAAACATGCAGTACAAGTGAGGGAGCTCCTGCAGCCAAGGGGAATTAATCCTGAGGAGCTGCTCAAGGCAGAAGGATCCCTGCAGCTGACGGGGCACGTGTGATTTATCAGCAGGTGTGAGACCCTTATTGACTGAAACTGCCTGGTGCAATTCTGCCTTGGAGCAGAACCTCGGTGAAGTCAGCTTGAGGTCTGTAACAGCACAAATAGAAATCCTGTGTCTCCCCAAACCACTCCCAGATGTTGAAAAATTAAATTTGTTAATGTTAAAAAATGTTAAAAATGTTAAAAAATTAAAATTTGCATGGAGATGGGTGAACCTAGCCATCCACACGAGCTGGTTTAGAGTTTCTTATGTTTAGTGTATTTGCATTATTTAGAATTTAAGTTCTACATCTAGTCTGTGTACAGTCCTCATTTAAATTGGTGGGGAATCCATATTTCACATGCATTTCCAGAATTGTGTGCCTGCTAAT
>JANRGV010000023.1:17048612-17070045 GCA_024734035.1 Alethe castanea
AGGACCAGAGAAGAACTTTTTTTTTTTTTTTTTTAAGTATTTTACTTCTTTTATGAAAATTCAAAACTTGCTGGAATTTTCCTCTTGAGCTAAGAAAGTCACAAGCTTTTTAAAATTGAAAGAAAAGTTAGGAAGGCACTTTTCCCATTACCTCAGAATTAATATTTTATTTATATTACTTGCATGAAGTGTATCTCCATCAGTCTGAGATCTGTGGTCAAGTGTATTCTTTCCATTTAACTGCAAGATTTCAAGATTCTCTGGGGATATGATATCCAATATTTCTATTAAAAGAGAGCTCATGCAATGGAGTCTGACTTCCCCAAGGAGAAAAGAATGAAGTCTGCCTGGATTGCTGTGTAGATTCAAAAGCAAGAGGGGCAGGAGGAGGGAGATGTGAGATTTGTGCTCAGTTAGCAGCAAGGCTGGGCCACAGTGGGGACTTCAGCATGGGGAGGTAACCAGCAGAGGTGACCAATTTCACAATTTGTGACAACAGGGAATCAATGTGGGTCCTTGCATTTCCACCCTGGGGGTTTTCTGACTGCACTTTGACCAGCACTCCTCTTTTTAGTTTTCTGAAGCACCAGGTTTCACTTCAGCACACCTTGAACCCATGTGTGTGCAGCCAGGACTTTGTTTTCTGTCTCTGAGGGGTTGGTTTGACAGAATCCTGCATCACAGTCGTGCTCCACGTTGGTACAGCATTACATTTAACACTTATTAAAATCTGGCAAAGACAAACCTTGTGACAGAAACCCAGTACTCAATATAAAATGGTGCATTACCTCCCAGCATTTTAAACTGATACATCTCTTTGTATTGCATCAGAATTTCTCACAGATGTAGTGAAGCAGGAATTGGTAGTGGAGCTTCTGAGTAGCAGCTCCATGTATTATTTCCAGCTTTTAGATGGGAATAAGCAAAATCTGTTAAGGAAATTTTTACCCCAAGTTCCTTCTTTGCTACCAGAAGGAGAAAGAAACTTATCTATAGCAGTCTCCACTGGCTTTACTTCTGCTAATTAGTTTCTAGTGGTTAATGGCATAGGTGAGATTATGGAATTAAGCCAGTGGAGCAGTGTTTCACCAGACAAGATTTAGTGAAATGCTGGAAAAAGTCAGTAAACAGTAATGGATAAATGACAGCTTGGATTGAGTGCAGTGCTCTTTCTTGCAGGTTTGATGGTTTCTGAATACCAGCAGTTAAAAAATAATACAATTAATTCTCAATTATTTCTTGTGCAGCTATAATTATCACTTAGTTAAAAATTAGTGTTTCTTCTGAAATTAGGATCTTGCTGAAGATTATAGAAACTTTTCAGACTGACACTCATTTGAAACAGAAAATTCAATGTAAGCTACATGATTGAAGATGAGAAATTTCTCCCGAGCTCCTTTTGTCTGATATAAATGTGCTGATTTCTGTGAAACAAGTATTTTAAAGTGCTAACTCTTTGATACTCATCTTGTGAGCAGTTTTCAATCTATTTTCCCACCAATAATGTATTCCTTGCTGTTTGGAAACTGCATGCAGCTGGCAACACCACTTTGAAATATTCTTATATTAAAATGGAGCATGCAGTGATGAAGGGAACTACAGAGATGTTAATTCTTGGTTTAACTGTGCCAAAAATTAGTGACTAGGAGTTGGAATGTAATGAGAGGGGCTCCAAAACAAATGTGATAAAATGATGATGGGTTTGGCCTTTGCTGCAAGGGCACCTGTGTTGATGTTACCACTAAAGGACTTGATCGATCCTAAATTAGCCTTGTCGTGCCCAGGTCCACAGCCTGCTGCCCTTATTTTTTATGAAGAACAAAGGTTTTACAGTAGAGTCAACTTTTCACATTCATGACAAATTGTAAAACACTGGCATAAGCTCTGTGGCCTTCATTATGGAACTGAGGGGAGGGGGAAATGGAATAAAATACCAATGTAAGATTTGAATAGAGTCAAAATAACCTGCTTTTCTCATCTTTTTGAGTAATGAGCTGCGCTGAAATGGCAAAAAAGAAAAGGTCAGTCATGGCTATTAACATCTGGTGGAGTCTTTAGAAAGAAATATAAATAAGAGACCTGAGGGATGGGTGGGCAGCCTCAGGCATCACCATCTCAATGTGATGCAGCTTTTTGGGATTTATCCACAGCCAGAAAGGACCAGGGCAAAATGAGCCTGATGTCATCGCAGGCTCTGCTGTGCCCTGCCAAGGAAAATGAAGCTGTTTGGTAAAGACCTGATAGGTAAAAGCTGAGCTCAAAATAAATGAATTAATTTGGCAGAAAGTGATTAAGAACCACACGGATCTGGAGGGGCTCATCAGTGGGAATTGGGCTAATTTGGTGGAAGGAGAATTTCTTCAGCGGGCACTGCTGGAGTCAGAGGAGGGCACAGCCTAATGCTTCTGAATTAATAAAGTCTGCAAACAGGTTTGAAGTCCCAGGTGGTTTCTCAAATTAGTCTTGTTTAAATAAGGTAAAAAAAAAAATGTATTTTGATGTGAGAGCTGACCACTGGGGAATTAAAGTAGGAAATAACAATTCCCAAAATGATGTAAGATGGGTTTACATACATCTCTATAAAAAATATTTTTTAAAAATAATACAGAGAGATAGATAAGTTGTCGCTTGATTTCAGAATGCTGATTAATTTGGTGCTCAGTGTACATTTCCCAACAAAGGTTAATGAATCTGTTGAACTAATGAACTTTTCTTAATTAATAGAAGTTTCAATTTTCTCAGGGCAAGGGCATTGGAGAAGAGAGCAATGAATATAACACAAACAAGAGCAATGAATAGCACACAAATAAGCACACACTGTTTTTTTTTTTTTTTAGTCAAATAAAATAGAGAAAGGATTGAGTTATTTTGTTGGGTCTATACAAGACATTGCTCTTCAGACTCCAAACTTCCTGGTGAAATTAGAAGTCTCAAGTCAAGTGGCTGGAGTAGAGTTTGTGGCCATCAGAGGGCAGATCCTTCAGGTCTCTTCTGTGTTCCACAGTCCAAGGGGAGTAAACTTCAAGAGTATAAGATGCACATACAGCTCCAAACAAGGGAAATTTTATTTCCTCCATCATTATGTTAAATTACTTTAATAGAGGAAAAAGGATTGGATGCATCATTTCTATTTATAAAGTAATAGTTATGATTTTATTCTGCTAAGTGGCTACTTGGGATTGCCAAAGATGATTTGTAAAATAGGGAGCCAGAGCTTAACTATGCAGATTTTTAGAGGTTAGCAGGACTACATGTTCCATCCTCTTTCTGAAGTGGGAAATTTATTGAGCTTGTACAAAAAAAGAGAAGTAACTGTGTGGGTGTGAGGGAGAATGGGAAGAACTAGAGGTATTGTATAGGGTCAGTCAGAAGGATGTTTAAAAAAGATAAGATTGCATTAATTAACAATGGGCTAGCAGCAATGTATAGAAAATGGAACTGGACTCTTTGCTTTGCATTTCTTGGCACTGCTGAGCTTCAATTCCCAATTCCAGGAATTGTGCTATTGTTGAAGTTGCATGTCTCAGATTAACCCTGCAAAGATACACAGAATGGAAGGGAAACCCTCTATATTTGTGCAATTTGAATAATTCATCTCTCAGGGAGATAAAGACCTTAATGCACACTGCTTTAGTGCCCAGCCCTTGGTGTGATCCCAGCTCCTGGGGCAGCACAGCAGTGAAATGCTGCCTTTGAGAGGGCAGCTGGAAAATAAAACATCTTTGGAGTAAAAGGGGTGGGTGTGTGCACAGGGAACATCAGCACAGGCAATGCCAGGAGCAGGTGAGTGCCCCAGCTCCTCTCATGCTGCTTTCAGGAGATTTAGGTAGGGGAACAACCAGTAAAAAGATTAAATGTTTTCTACTCCATTGAAGGCCAAAGTATCTTAAGAGGTTGAAAAACACATAACTCCTGTGAGGGCTGAAAAGGATCTCCTTGCAAGCCCCAGTTTTTCTCCCCAGCATTTATGGGAAATCAGGCATGTGATGATTAATCCCTGTGTTACATTGATTGAGCTGTTTGTACAAACTCAGCTCTGTTAATGTACAGCTCCATCTGTAGAGAATACAGGATATTCAGGCACTACAATGGAACAATCAAGAAAAGCAGCTTCCATTCTTCCTGGGAGAGTGCTACAAGAACAAAGTACAAAAGTAAGCAAATGAAAATGTTACCTAAATATCAAGTGAAAATATTCCTTTAGTGCTTTTATGAGACTTTGTTCAAAAATCCGGTCTCTCTAACGTTCAGGAGTTTTATTTGTGTTTTGAAAATAAAATCTGGTTTGCCACACTCATTTTTAACTCGTGTAAATATTTGCTTGTATTTTCATATTCAACTGTGTGGTATTTCTTTTTCCCACTATCACAGATGTAGGCAATTTTCTATCCCTTCCCCCCAGCATTTTTTTGGCAGCTAATGAATGCAGTCCTTTAGATCTCATCTGATCTTTGGCAGGATATCTGGAATTGATGTCCTAGGATGTGTGTAGCTAACTCAGTAATGATGTTACAGGAAAACTAAACACTCCAAGCCACAAAGCTCTATTCAGAAATTTTATCTCTGATCCAGAGGCAAACTAAACCCCACTGTAGTCCCGTGAATCACAAATTGAATATTCAGTAATGCACACAGAGAGCCAAAGGAATGAGAGGGTGATGCTCCATGGAAAGCACAATACCAGCAAGTCAGAGTGCTGGGACTCCTTGTCAGGGGATTGTTCTGGATTCCTGAACAAGTTGCTTAATTGTCCCTCCCTTGTCCCCAAAAAGAAGTAAAACCATGTAATGCAAAGCCTTGTTGGGAGATGGGTTTGTATCCCTGTTCAGTATTGAGATCCCCCTGTAAAGTCAGCTTGCATTTCACCTGCTTAAAGCTAATTCCTGCCTCCATGTGAGTGAGGCAGCAATTCCATCCAGGATTTATCCAGGATGCTTCCAGTGCCAGGAGCTATCACACAGCACCTGAGCTGACGTGAGACAGGTGCAGGACTCTGTCACTCTCCTCATCCCTTTGGAATAATTCATTACATGCTTCTACCTGTGTCAGTTACAGGTAAAACCTGTGGTGGAATTACTTGTCTCTGTTCTCGTTAATCCCTTGCCTGTCAGCTCTCATCAGGCATTACATCCTGCCTGCCTTGGCAGTTTCCAACATGCAAATTCTCTGCCTGATCCAGTGCTGCTAGACTGTCTCATATAGGTGTATATTACGGATTTGGGTGTCACATATTAATCTTATAGTAATATTTCTCTTTGTAGTTTGGACACTTTCTAGCATAAAAGTTAACACCAAATAATTGAAATCCTTTTTTTTTCCTTCTCCCATGGAATTAGACACTTATATATTGGTTCCTACTGACACATCAAGTAGTCATAATTCCAGTTGCAGTGGATGAGTGTCTCCAGCACACCTTGGGAGGTGTATAATGCTGAAATACATTTTACAGGGATGTGACTGCATTGACAGTAGCAATGAAATTCAGGTGCCCTGAACCTGGGCTCCAGCAGGCATTTCAGTGTTAAATCTTTCTGCAAAATGGCAAGCCAAAAAGCTGAAATGTTGTATATCTGCTGTACCTGCTTTAAGAGGATAAAGAAACTGCAGTTATGTCTTTAAGTTTCAGCTAGGACAGATACATCAACTTTTTAAGAGGCATCTTGTTCCTGGTGCTGTTGAAACATTTCATTTACACAGTATTTTGGTTACTGCACTGGCTTAATTCTGACTCAGCATATTTCCTTGTCTTAGGGAAAAGAACAAACCACTACATGAATTTTATTCTATCATATAAATAGCAAAGTCCTGACAAAACAATGTGCTGTGTATTATAATGTTTTATTTATAAAAATAGGGTGGTAATTCAGCCAATCATGGATATTAATTTAGTTGAAGTGAATTTTCCGTCTTGACCAGTGGAAACATTTGAATTTTGCTTTACTCACAGTGAGAACCACTCTCCCCCCAAACAGCCCTGTTGGACTTGAGGCAAACTCTGATCCAATGACAAAACCCAGAGAGTGCTGAGGGATTGAATCCTGCAGAGCTGGAATCTGCATTTCCAAACTGATTAGATGAGCTTGTTCCCTATCTGGAAATTGTTCAAATACTTGCAGTCAGGGGAGGTTTTATCCAACACCATTTGTTTCAGATGTCTGCCTGTTAATGTTTGAACATTTTCTGCTGTATTTGGAAAACTCCAGATCTTGACTAGGCACTAAAAATTTCACTCCTCCATATGACTTGTATCTGCACAGCTTCTATGTTTCACTCCACTTCCAGCCCAAAATAACCTTCCTGTAAATTCCTTTGAATACACAAATCTTTCACCAGCTGAAGGTTTTGAAACAAGTCATCCCAGGAAGGATGGGATTTCATCCCTGGCAAGAGCCAATAGTGCACATACATGTTCAAAAAGCAGCTTATTCCTGTCTCTGAGAGATCATTCCATTTAATTTCTATAGAGAGACATGATTATTGCACACAGTTACACAGCAAAGGGAACAATTCTCTGTGGCAAGTGCTGTGTCAGAGTTTCTGAGGTTTTGCAATGGTTTTCATTTAATAAGGTGGTTTTTAGGTGGTGACAGAGGGGAGCCAATAATCAGTGTCCTTACAAATTACCTGCCCCCACTCATGGATTTGATAACAGAAAAAATTAAAACGTTATGTTCTATCTCCAAGCTGAACACTGATTGAGGAACAGCAAAACGTGAAATGTGAAGTGTGGTGAACTGGCAATTAATGGGACAGTTTAAAAATAATATAGCAAAATCTTCATCCACTCTCCCCAAAAGACACATAAACCCATGGCTGACCCCAGCCCTAACAACCAAACCCAAATTATTCATCACTGAGGAAGCTGGAATATTCCTGAGCAGAATAATAAATTCTGAAGCCACCAGTTTGTCCCAGTACTTAAGTGCTGGAAGCCCAGAGGACTTGCCAAAAGTGATCTTGTCCCCATAATTAGACTTTTAATGTAAAAGCAGATCTTGGTGGATTTTGTTTTTTTCCTTTCATAGGTTTGCAGCTGTGTAAGAGGAGTGTTTTGGTAAAGCTGAGTGAGCAGCAGCACGTTTGCAGTCCTGCTCATGGGTTAGAACCAGTGTCTTTCTTTCCATGAGCATCTTTTCTTCCAGCCATCCCTTTTGGCTGCTCTCTGGGGACTGGTGCCAAATAAATCAAACAAATCTTGTCAGTCCTTTAAGGCTTTCAATACCTTCATTTATTTTTTCTTAAATAATCTCTTGTTATTCTAGGGGTACCAACATTTTTTGCATGAGTTTGAGATTCATCCACACTTACTTCCTGGGTGTTAAGTAGAGCTTTTTTTCCTTTTAAATTAGGTTCTGTATATGTACTTTACTTAAAAGAAGAAGAATTCTTTGAGGGTTGGGTTTTTTTGTTTTGGGGGCTTTTTTGTGTGTAGGATTCCCTACAATTCTGAGAGCTTCCAGCAACCAATAGCTAGTTTAATTCCTGGCTATGCTGCTTCTTTAGTAGAACAGATTTAGTTCCACTTTTCTAGCTCTATTGTTTGAGCACTGTTTCAAGGTGTCCTTGTTTTTTATCTTTTTTCCAGTCAGAGCAGAACATGGGCAGAGGGGCTCGTTGCAGTGCTGTTCTGTGAGTTAAAGGTGCTGGAAAAAATTCAGGGCCAGCAAATCTAAAATCTTTCTTCCACTCCTGTGTGTTGAAAAAGCTTAGGAGAGGGGTGGATGAGCACAGGCAGCACAAGAGCTGGGCAGCAGTGGGTGGCTTGAGACACAGGAGGTGAAGAAGATCTGCAGGAGCTTCAGGAAGGTGGGCAAGGCTCATCTGAGGCCACAAACTCAACTTGCTGCTTGATCTTGTGCTTCTGTGTTGAACTTTGGAGTTCTGAGCCATTGGAATGTCTTTTTGAGTAACTGGAGATGGAAAAAACATTCCCCTGCTCATCTCCTCTCACAGCAGTAATAGATGGGAGGGATTAGAATATAGATGTGTTTTGGAAATGTTAAAATTACAAATGTTAAAATTAGGTTTATTAGTTTTATGTGTGGTTTTAATAAGAGCTGTTGGAAATTGTAAAGGTCTGTCTTTTCATGCAGTTTTGTGTCTGGGTATTCCAGAGGGAAGGCAGGCTCTGGGAGAAGGTATCAGAGTATGAATACTGCTGAATGATTCATTTATAAGTTGCTTTATTTAGTTAGGAGTTTTTCTGTTGTACCTCCCTCTATAATACCTAAACATTTCCATGCTGTAATAAGCTCATATTCTTAAAACCTTTGGGAAGGTGTGCTGTCACTTTGATCTCAGGGGCTGGACAGCATGACAAATGAGGCATAGCAGATTTCCTTAAGTAGCCTTAAGATTCATCTGGAAGTGGGGCAGGGATGGCTCTGTTTGTTCAGGGTTATTCCCAAAAAAACAAACTTTTCTGGGTGCACAGAGGAAGCTTCTGGCTAAAGCCACTGAGAAACTGGGAGTTTTCCTGGTGTGCTTGGAGATATCTGGCATGCCTGAGGTTGTGTGTTGAACATGAACATGACCACTTAAATTCTCTGTGTGAGTTGAGGAACAGTAAGCAATAAATGGTATGATTGACCCACTTTAATAAACTGACAGTTGGAATAAATAATTTCTGTATGTAGAGTATTTCTTTTATGCTATGTAAAAATCTCTTGTGTGGGCTTCACATATTTCTCCCAAGAAAATATTTATTGTACCCCGAGCTAACATGTCTTGTTTGTTGAAGTTTCTTGTTCTTGGTGGCAGAGAATAATGATATTTTTGGGTTTGGTTGCTTTTTGGTTTCTTTTCCTTAAGAATTCCCAGCATTATTCTTAACAGAAAAGAACCAGGAGTTCCACACATTCGTTGCAGTGCTTCCCACAGTACTATGTGTGTTATGAGCTACTGAATATTGATATTCTTCTCTTTACTTCCAAGATTTTAAACTTTTTTTTTCCCTTAAACTTGTTTTCAAAGAGAAGAAAAATATGCTTAAACTTGTGTCTTAAATGTGATCCAACACAGGCTTTTCTTGCTGTAATTTACATGGAGCTTAGATGGCTTAAAACCAGCTTTTTTTTGGGTCAGCTACATGATGCTGATGCAGCATAACACACTTTTCTGCAGCAGTTACCTTAATTAACAGAGCTTCTGCATGCTTTCTGGAAGTCCTGGAACCCAGGCTTAGAAAAACCTCCCAATTCTTTAACCTTTATGATCAGAAGTATCAGGAGGAAAACAAACTGCTTAAAATGAAAAGCAGTCCAAATGGTTTTTAAAAACCACTTTTAGAATAAGAATATATGCATTATTATTGAGCTGAAAACACAGGGAGAGAAGGGACCTCGGTCTGCAGGGTTGTTTTTTTTTTTTGGGAGTCTACACTTGGAGATAAACAAGGCAGTTCATTGAAATCTGCTTGTATTTTCCAAAGAAACAAATCTATCTGTCTGTGTCATTGTCTGTTAAGAAAATGCTACCGTGAGGAATATTTGATGCAATATATTCCTATTTATTTGTATCTGTGTGACATTTTGTTAAACATAAAAGCAAATGGGAAAATGAGGTGCATGGGGGGGTGTTATGGCTGAGAGGGAAGTTTATCACTAAGCTGTCATTGACAACTGAAAGAATTCATAGACTGGAGTGTCACACGATAATACATTGCTAACAGCAACTTAAATAAGTGTGTCATTGGGAATTTAATCTGTGTGCTACCTTCAAGGTTAGTAGCTAGAGGATACTGGGGATCAAAGAAGGCAGAGTGTGAAAGAATCTGTTAGAGTCTGAAGCGAGTGCTTAACTTAAATGTTGAAATGTATTGCCTGTGTTTAGCTCTGAGTCTGTTGTAGTGTTTTGGTCATCCAGAAAATATTCCCAGTCTTGAGGACAGGGCATGCTGTACCTGCTCATCATCAGGAAAATGACTCATGGGGTCAGTTGAGCTTGTCTGCAAGAACAACTGAATCCCAGCATCTTAGGGAAATATTTTTATTTTCCCCATAAGAACTTGCTGACAAACTCTGTGATTCCAGGTATGGGTTCAAAGGAGGGCTGTAAAGAGTGCCTTCCTTTAAAAGTGTTTTGTGGAGTTACTGGGAAGGAACAGGAGGGGACAAGAAAAAAACCTGAGAGAAACTTGGGTTTGTGCATTGTGACCTGGAGTAAGAAGTGAGACTTCTGTAACTGCAGTAGAAGCTCAGAATAATTGGGATAATTGAACTAGTTAGATGATTCTGGCTTAAACTTGAGTGGTGGTGTGGGGAAGGAATTCTGTGAGGGAGAGAGAAGAAAAGGCTCAAGGCAAATCTCAATCAGGATGTGAAGTCCTGTGGCTTCCAGTAACCAATAGTTTTCTTCAATTTGAGCTGATCTTTAGCTGCCCCTCCTGAAATGAAGAAACCTATTGATGGACTGATGTCCAAGTGTGGAGTCCCTCAGTTCACACTCCCCTCTCCCCTAAACCACCCTGTCCTCAGCATGGCCCTGCTGTCACTGCCCAGCAGGGTGGGATCCAAGCTTCCCAACACATCCTTCACCATTTATAGCTCTGGATGCAGTGCCTACAGCTTGATTTGTCACATTGGGATGATTCCATATCAAGTGCTGTAAATCAAATTATTTTCTAACATAATGGCTTTAGCACCTCTTCTGCTGCGATGAGTGCTTGTGCAGAGGCACTGGAATAAACACTCCAGAGCAGAGCAAGGTTTATCCCATATTTCCAATAAAATCTGCCCACTTGTCCACTCTTCACTCAGCTAGAGAGCAGTGCAGGAAATTGTTTTCCTTTGTGGTGAATCCACATCCCTGTGCATCGTGAGCTCTTTGGGATTAATTGTGCCTGGGAGACAAATGTCCAGGGCAGGGAGCTTGGAGAGGTTCCTGGTGTCCTATCCATGTATTTTTTTTTGTTTGTTTGTTTTCTTTTTTTTGTTGTTTGTTTGTTTGTTTTGTTGGGTGTTTTTTTAAACTTGTATAAAAATTAGAGAAATAAGAGCACCAGCTTCCTGAAAGGCCTTTCAGTTGAGTACCTTAAAACATACCATGAAATATAAATTATTTTCCCTTTCTATCCATTATAATCCATTTGTTGATGGACTTACTGAGTCACATTGCAGTATTCTGGAGAATGTAGATCATGAGGGAGAGAAAAAAGCTCCTGAGACACGAGTGGGACATTTTAGAGAGATTCTGCATTTAGTAAAAAAGGAGACACACTCACATATGACAACACTGACATGCCTGAGCAAATTTTAAAATAATTGATAGTCTTTCCCCAAATCAAAAGCTTTGACATTCAAATGATGTTTTCTGTCCTTATAAAATGTTAGAATAAGAACCCCGGGGCTGTATTGACAGGAAACTGGGGCTGCTTTCTGAGTGCTCCTCTGGCTGCAGCAAACACCAGCACGGTATTGACAGAACAGTTTCTCTCCAGGTGAAGGTTCACCTTCATCCACAAGTTTATAGGACATAGTTTCATATGGAAACTCTTCTCTTTTATAAATATAGTTTGATATTTTACACAGGATGTTTTCTAGGCTATCAATTTTATACTTTTCCTTTGGATTGCATGTTACTAATGCATTGTAATTTCTCCAAAATGCTGTGGAAGGAGAGAGCTCCTCCATGGTGGTTATCTGGATAAAATAGCAGCCTTCCACTTCAGGGACTGTGGTTTGCATTTAATTTGAAATCCCTGTGCGAGATATTGAACTGCTGGAAGCAATTTGGGCAGTTTGTGGAGTACAATATCCAGGCCCACAGGTAATGTGGGAGGTGGGGTTGTTATCTTGTTTTGCTTTCAAAAATGCAGTGTCAGAGCTAAGGACCCTTGTATTTAACTGGATCTAAAATGTTTTTATTCTCTAAATTGTAAACTCTTCTGAAATCCCAACATAGGAAATATTATAACTATTGTTAATTAATTTCAATATTTTTGCACATTTCATTATGAAGGAATTTAACATAGACTTGAGATTTTAGTCTGCAAACATCAATAACCAAATGTGTGTATAGATGACAATAATTGCCCTCATTCTGTTTGGTTTCTGATATAAAGGTGTCTGCACCATTTGTGGACTAGTTCTCAGTGTATTTGAGCAGCTGAGGAAGACCCAAAGACAAAAGTACTGAAAAATTACTGAACTATTCCAGGATTTGTGGTCTTCCTAGGTCTTTGCAGTGAAAGAAGAAATCTTGTCCAAAATCCTGATTGGATCAGAATAGAAATTTAAAAAATTATGTGTTGGTGCAACAAATTTCACAATTCCTCTGCCTATTCCTGTTTCAGTGTTGCTGTTGTGTGGTGAAGGGAATCAGACACAACCTGTTGAAAGGACTGCAATAGAAATTTCAAACGGAATAAATCTCTGTGAAAAATAAAATTCACTTCATCATGTAACATTTATATTGCACTGCTACTTCACTGGAGACAAATTGAGGGGATGACTGTTTAGATAAAAATTACCTGCATTCACTGTAATTGCAGTAAGTTAAGAACCCATAAGTGCTATCCCAAATAATGGGAAGGAAATGTAATCATTTAACTCCATGAACTCCTGTCCATACTCAGTATTTGGATATAGGATGGAATTATTACCAGTCTTACTTTTATGGTATTTTGTGCTGGGCTTTTTGGAGATTCTTCTAAACAAATTCATCTAAGACACATTCTGTAGGGAAGCTTGTAAGAACAGTGAAACAGGGATCTCAGTAAATGGTTTTATATCACCTGTGGCATGTGGCTATTCACTGTTTTCCAAAATCATCTATAGCATCTGCTATCCATTTTATGACAAAAATTAGGAAAAAGTTCAATTTGAGGTGCTCAGTGACCTGGATGGCTTCCCCACACAGCTGAAATATACACTGAAATATTGCAGTGATGCTGTAATTGGGAAATCTCCTAATTTTCTGATTTTAAATGCTATTTCAAAACCCCATCTCTTTAGTGAGAAACTTTGAATTGAAATCTAGAGTTCCTTATTACTGCTTTACTCAAACACAAAGCTAAACCTGGACTTTTGGGGTTCAATTTTATTCACAATCAAATTGTGCCAATTTTAATTTCCCAAGGGTGGCTCCAGATCCCCCAGTTCCATGCACAGACTGACAGCATTATGTTTTGCTCTCTATACTCCATGGAGACATTTTCTGGAATAATTTTTAAACAACCACTTCCAAAATATCAATTCCACCTGCTGCAGCCAACATTAACTGGATTGTGGATTGCTGGATTGTGAACTCCTAGGAAAGCAGCAGAATGTAACAGTATTAATTAAGTCCTTCAAGTGATGGCAGTGAGTAGAGTGATAATGAGCAAACCTCTTCTATGTTCATTAGTTGCAGAAGAGAATTTTTTTTTATTACAGAGCTGATTTTTTTTTTTTGGTAGGAGCAGCCCATAATGTGATTGAAGTCTGAAGGTTCATTTGCATTAAATATGACAAAATTACACATAGAGCAGGTATGTGAATCACCATTCAAGGTTTCCCAGCTTTTTGACTTCCAATCAAAGCTGTATTGTCACTGGGAAATGGTTGAGACCGACCTTCTGTCATAGCACCCTCAGCAAAGTGGCACTGGGATTTTGTCCTTGGGGATATAAAGTACATTTCAAATGAGGAAATAGACCAAACATTGATGCTCTTGCAGTAAAGGAAATAGGAACATATTAATGATGAAAAGAAAATCAAAGGCACTGCCTATGTGAGCCGAGTTCTGTGAGATGGAAAGTATAAATAGTTTAAAAATTGGTGTGTGAAAATCCATACTCTGAATAGGAGGAGAAAGTCAGACACAATGTGTGAATAATGTCAGTTTTACAGCCTGTTTCATAAGGAAAACTTAGTCTCTTTCTCTGTTTGTGACCACTATTTTCATTTCCATTTCATTTTTCTTCTTCTAACAAGAACCTACGCAGCCCCACATTCTTATTTATTGAATCTGCAAAGTGGATGGAGAGTCCTTACCTTTCCAGAATAGATCAAAACCCCCAAATCCAACCTGCCTTGAACTTGAATTACTTTGATTTCATTATTATCACTTGAGGAAGACTCTGCTGAGGGCTGCCATGCACTGATCATTTATTTTGCAGCTTCTTTTTAAGTCAGTGCAATATTTAAAAAGCCTGAGAGCTGCCAATCATTGGGAATGCTCAGAAAGGGGCTGCTCCCCCTGGGAATGCTGCTCTCCCCATGCCAGGGAGGGCTGGAGGCAGAAGGTACAGAATGCAAATCAAATGAGGGGAGCTTTAGGAGGGTGCTACGTGCAGGTAGAGTCTCTGCAGAGTGAGCTCAGCCTTCCCAGACGTGCTGGAATCCTCTGGAAAGAGCTGAAGTGGCAAATCAGCCAATTTCCCTCATTTCGAGCTAAGATAAATTTGTCTGGATGACTTGTAACTTTCTCTGCTTGTGAATGAGAGCTTTTGAGTCAAATGCATCACTCCTGATAAGGATTGATTGACAGTAACCTATGCTATCACTACCAAATGTGTCCATATCTTTTCAAAATGAAAGCTGAACTACGTGTCTTAACAGGAATCTTGACAAATAACATACAGTTAGCTGTTGCTTAACATTCAGTAACCATGCCCTTGTCCATCATTAATCTGCCTCTGCCAAGTTGCATAACTGTGCCTGGGAAAACACAGGCACACCCAGGCAAGAAATGAAAACCCAGTGAGCAAATAAGCTTCTGCTAATCATGGAATAAGAATTAATTTAGAAAGCATGGTGATTTGAACTCGTCTAAGGAAAGCTCTGAAACTCCGTACCTTTAGTGGGGAGATGGAGATAGAGGAAAGACATTATGTGAAAAAGAAATTGATTTTGAAGCCTGTCTGTATATAACTCTTCACTTAGTGGGATATATAACACTGGAGAACACAGAAATACTGTAGAGAACTGTGTGAAAATGTGACTGATCCAGAAGGAACTTGACACATTTCAGAGGAGGGGAATTGTGCAGGCACCCTGAACTTCCCAAGGTGGAAGGACCTGAACTGGTGTCAGGCTTTTACAGATCAGCTGGGGAGTGGCTCTGACTCCTTCCTACCTATTGCCTCAGGCCCTTTGCAGGCAGAAACTGCAGGGTTAGGAACAGCCCAGCCATTTCCTTCACTCTGAAAGCTCAGAAGGAGCTCTTATTGCAGCTGTATTTCCAGTGGGCAGCTCAACTTCTGCCTGTAAGGCAGTGGACAGTAGGCTCAGGATTAGGGAGATTTTCAAAAAAGACATATATCTCACTGGGACAGCATTTTCATACTTCCCACCAAACATCTTGAAACCATAGGAAATATAGCTAATACAATACACAATGACCAGCTATAGTTCTTCATCTAACATTGTTTCCAACCTTAAATGAGCTTCCATAAAGCTTGGAAGTTACCTTAATATTCCCTAGTTTGTATAGCTATAACTTAAGACAATTGCAGAAAGCTATCCAGGAAAATTAAAATCCCCCTTAGAAGTGAATCTAAGCTAAAAACATGGGAGTAACTGCAGACATTTCAGAGTAAGAGTTGACATCTGAAGATAGACTCCCCTGGCAGTGAAGAGAAACAGGTATTTCTTGGTGCCATTCTTTATTTCCTGATATGTGTATATAAAAGAGGCATGAGAAACTGCATTTCCAGGGTCTTTTTCTCTCCACAAGCTACACCAGGAGGTAAGGCTGCTTCCCAAAATGCAGGTGCTTCCCTAAACAACTAACATTTGGTGATAATGAGATCCATCTCCAGTGAATGAGGCTTAACTTGCTGCCCTTGCTGTCCATTTTCCTTTTTATGTAGTCCTGTGCATTGCTTGGATGTCATTCAATTTTTCGGATGGCCTGTTAAAATATAAAATGCTTCAGAACCTCATGCTATTCCAGAAAAACAATGAAACAGAAGAGCCATTACACTTGTTTTAGCCATCTTGTATCACTTCAGGGGGAGATTATACTTCCATGACTACTTGGTGTTCCAAGAGCAAGGCATGGCTATTACACCCAGTTTTGAGCTGTGCAGCCCTCCTGTTTGATTTACACAAGTATGAAAAAGTGAAAAAATGTAACCTTTAAAACACATTAATAGGTGCATTACTACTGAAATAAAACAGAAAAAAAAAACCCTCCACTTCCTGATGTATTCAAGAGAGCAATACAAAACTTAAAAATTCAATATTTTTCAAAGCTTTGTGGCTGTAAAAAGAAATGTTGATCTCAGCCATGTGGATTGTTTGTTTCTTTCCTGAAAATTTATCCAGGAATAGGCATTATCTTTTCCCAATTAAGCTCTTCAAAACTAACCCTGCTTCAGTCACTCTTCACAACCAAGTAAAAACCATGACAGAAAGGTTTAAAAAGGAAAGCTGACATATACTGTCTGGCACTGAAATTAAAAAATTTATAGTATCTTTTAAAGTTCTTAGAAATTACTTCATTATTTATTTTTTTTCTATCTTGGACTGAACTTTTGACAGACATATTACCATTTCCTTTGTTCATATTTGAGTGGTGAATTATCTTTAATTAGCATGAACATTCTGCCTGCATAAAAGAATTAACAAACCACTACTGTCAACTTTTGCATACATATGTTCTGCTTACACATGAGGTATCAAAGACTGCAAAGAAGAAAAACTGAACGTAAGTAAATTAATATAAGTGGACCCAGGAGCTTTTTAGAATGTAGAATGGATTACAAGTTGAGAAAAAAAAAATTCATTTCCCCGTGGAATTTTCAGAATCTTCAGCCTCTTTTATCAAAAGTCTGAGCTTTAACTTAATGGCCAAAATAATGTATTATATTTCTCTAGGACAGAACTGTTTTTCAAGCTCTGGGCAGGGGGTGTGTGTATGAGGAAATCATTTTACAATTCTCCTTCTGCTAACATAAGTATAATATTTTGAATAAAATTTCTCTTGATCTACAAGAAAAAAAAAATATTGTTTATAAAACCAGCCAATATCCATATTATTCAAATATTAGTTACATATTATTCAAATAATAATTGCAGGTTGTTATACAAATAGTAATTACATGTTGCAGATCTAATCATGCCATGTGTCCTCACATAAGAGTTATGTGAAAATGTAAAATATAAAATTGATAATAGAACAGTTTGGCTGTGCCAGCCTATTTGAATTGCTGGTCAAGAATAATACATCACTTTCACAAGTCACCTGAAAGGACAAATTCTAACCCTTTTAAACCCAAGCTTGAAGTCATTGCTTATATCAGGACATAGCAGAAGTAAAACTGCAAGCACCCACTCTTCTGCATCTCCATATAGAAGGGTTTATCAGCCACATGCTGCACAGGACAGCAAATAAAATGATATTTGAAATCCACACAACAGTCTATTTTTAATGTTCCAAAATTAAATTAACTTTGGCAATAGCTCTCACATTATATGCATTTACTTTGAGTTCCTACATGGCATGTAACTCAGTCTTTGCTGGCATGTCACAATCTTCAAGTCCAAATGCATGATCTTTGTTCTTAAAAATTTGTCAGAAACTGTAATTTTAATAGATACGAAATAATTTAATAACTTAGTTAAATTACAGCAAATAATTTCGCCTGGAAATTTAGAACAAAAAGCTCCTCTTTAATGAGAGTTTTGCTAAAAAGCTAATGCTAAATTATTTTTTAAATTTTAAAATAATATTGATTCTGAAACAACTAATGAATAGCAAAAAAACCCATCTTAATAGCCCTTAACCCATGGATTAACACTAAACTCTTTATTTGACAAATTTATCAGGTCAACTACTAACCAAAAAAAAAAAAAAAAAGAAATCTATTCACACATCTAAGCAGAGTGTCCAATAGCTTGTGTTTGGAAAAGCGAAATATTTTTTCATGCTAGAGCTACATTTGTGCATCTCAAAGTGTCTAGAGTGCTACCACTTCTCCCCTCTTCTTCCCTCCATCCTCCTCTGCAGGCTGTGCAAGCTGTGGAGCAGAGGCTGCACCAGGGCTGCCATTCTCACTTGGTGACTGCAGCTGTGCCAGTGCTGCATCAGGGCCTTCCAGGACATCTGCAAGGTCTCTGTCAGTTACTCTGAGGTTTGTTTTACTGCCCCTTGAGAAGCCACCAGACAGAAAACGGACTGAAGGATGTCTTGAACATTTTCTCTCTGTTGTTTACGCCCCTATTCCAAGCCAGTTCCTGTCTTGTCTGTCCCCAGTGTAGTCTTCCAGACTGTGGTTAGCAGCTGGGAAAGTCCTCTGACTCACTCCTTTCCCGTGCAGAGAAAGCTGACGTCAAGGATTGTGATCATAAGAATGAATAAAACACAGGGAGGACAGAGATAGGAACTGGATTCTCATAGTCCACATTCACTTGTCAGCACTGTCACTAGTACAGCATTTGTCTCTGTCACCTATCACTCCTCTAGGGACCCCTGGACACATTTAAGAGGGACAGTAGCACAGGCAGAGGAATTTTCAATTGTCCAGTTCAATACCTCAGATTGAGAGGCTCAGTAGTCTTTACCCCACAAACACAAATGCACTTTTAGATTCATTCACAGTAAAGATCCACTATTTGGAGCATTTTTAAGAAGGAAGGGGGAAAACTTTCATAACAAACACAAGATAAATTGGTTTTGTTCTGCTTAATTTCGTTCCTTTTCTTACACTCAAGATTTTCACCTTTTTCCTATTATGGATGACTTGCTAAAAATACTAACTCTTGAATTGTATCCAATCCACTTTATTTAGTGCTCTTTTTCCAAGTCCCAATTGCATACCAAGATTTGTTATTTAGGAATTTTGTTTGTGATTGCAATAGGTGTAGAAGAGAGCCTTAGGCAGAAAAAAAAAATTGATAGATTCATTTAACTCAAAATGAAACTCTGTAATTTTACATATTTTAAATAATTAGAATAGAAACTTGCATTAAATATAGTAACTTCTGAGACTGGAAGATAAGAAAATGCAAAATACCACCACTGCAGTCTGGAAAACAAGGTATTCTCTAGTTAGGTTTTACTTGTCTGAGTGTGTTTTGATGCTTTCCTTTATTTTGTGTTATTACTTAGATTTGTATTTCCCTGCATGCCTCACCTTTACTTTCCATTTATTTACAGGTCCCTTCTGAGCATGTATATTTTTGTCTTTTGTTCAAACTGCTATTATATGGAACATTTTAATTGATTAGTTCATTTCTCAAAATTATTTTGTCATGTGGCATGGATGAAGAATATAGTTGAGACAAAAGAAACCCCCAAAACCTATTAAAAAAATGGTGAACCCATAGCCAATAATTCCTTTAGAGTAGTTACAATACCTACACAATAATTCAATAAATTCAAGATATTAACAAGGTCACAATTTTTGATCCCAGCTTTGAGCAGTTATTAAGCTCAAAAGGAATCAGCAGTTGGGGTCAGGAAAACAGAGTCTTTGAAAGACTCTTCCTGAGGCATACAATGCTGCGCACTAATTAAGTTATAGTGTATTATTTTTCAGGTTATCAGTCATTTATGACAATATCAGCATTGATAATCTTCTGAAGTATAGGTCACCATTAGTTAATTATCCATAATCAAATCTAGAATTAATTTCTACATTCTGTAGAAAGACTACACACTGGATGCACAAATGTCCAAGCTTAAAGTAAATACAGATATTTGGGGAACAGCAGGGTAGGTATGGTGATTTTGGAAGATATCCACCTGGGACTGGGAACATATCTAATTCATAATGAAGACTTCCTTTGTAGTTCTATGTTTTAATGAAGTTATTAAATTTCTGATTTAGTCTATTTAATTTTTTTGCCATCTTCCCTCTTGCAGCATAACAGTCTTGCTGCTAATTTTCTTAATGTTGCTCTTATCCATAAATTCCAGTGAGGCTTATCTAGTATTTTCTTCTGGAGTTGTTCCAGGCTAAAATGTGTCCCAATTTGTGGCAATTCCACTGGGCTCCTAAGACAAGTGCATGTAAATACACACACTCATGCATGCAATATACACAATCAGTCATCCAAAATGACCAACTCTGAACTAGTGTATACAGCCTTGAATGACAGTTTTGTTTCTTTCATGCCAAGAGTTTATTCCATTCAGACTTTTTGAATTTTCAGTTCTCACAAACTCAGAAACTTAAATTTATTTTTATTTCTGGGTTGGCTGTCAAAAGAGGACAGCATATCAGGCGTGCCTCTCTGTACAAGCACCTAACACCTCAGCCAGGTGAGTCAGCAGCACAGCTCTGCAGCTCTGAGTGATGTACTCAGACCTGATATGGCATAACACTGCTGGTCTACTGAGTATTGCATCTCCAAATGTGATAGAAAATATGAACCTTCTTTCTTTCAAAAACTGAAGATAAAACCAAATAAGAAACTGATGATAAACCAAAAATCTTCAGTCTAAGCACTGTAAAGGTCCAGGAAAGAAAACGAATGCAGGGAAAGGGGAAGTATTCTGAACATCAAATGAACTTTTATGCCATTTTTGGCTCTGCTAACATAAACCGATCCCAGAGGTAGACACCAATTCCAGTGCAGCCTGTAATTCCACTTACATAGTCTTCTATCACCACTGCTTCTGTGTAGAGTGCATGGAGCTTACAGTAGCATCTTGTCTTTGTGTGCTGTGCTCCAACTGCTCTAGCATCATTATGATTATTAGTTCTAACATTCACTAAACATTTTCACTGCCTCATCTGTTTTATGACTCTTGAAGTGAATGTATTCCATTATGATTAGTAAAACAGAGGTATTTGGAGAAGTATTTCTGGATTAAATGCTATTAAAATTTTAAGAAGAGCCTACTTCAAACAGAGCTTGTTTATTGTATGAGAAATATCAGCCACAACAAAACAAAGAAGAGCAGAATGTACTCCAGCTGCCTCATATTTATATTTCTTATTAAAAATTTTATAATAACTCCGCTAAATCCCAGTCTAAATACACATAAACAAGGCTGAATGCATGTACCCACATGGAAAACAATGGTGCTACAGCCACTTACACCTTTTCAGCATTTGTCTCACATTGTGTTAACACATCTCCTAGTGTTTTTCAGTCCCAGCTTGGAACAGCAGGTGTTGTTCCATGAATCATGAATTATACCCAATTACATTTGTTTCTGTTGTGAAATATTTTTCACAGAGGAGTATGATGAGAGTAAACATAATTGAAGCCTTAATAGACAATAATCTCATCTCAGGTAGAACAGCTTGAATCAGAAGCAGGTTTACTGAAACCAATAGCACTGATCTCTGTTGCCTTGTAAAAGATAAATAAAGCAGAACATGGACATTTTATACTCATTTAGTACTGGTCCATGAAACAGGTTAATAACAAGGAAGGTCTGCCACAGGCTTCCTGTGCTTCTTGTTCTGGGTTAACCCTGGTGGTTTGCTGATTGCCCACTTCCCCAGTTCTCAGTTGGATGGGGAATAAGAAAAATAAAGAATAAAAGCAATAGA
>JANRGV010000023.1:17070145-17102146 GCA_024734035.1 Alethe castanea
TGACTTTTAACTTTCTCTGCTTGTGAATGAGAGCTTTTGATTCAAATGCATCACTCCTGATAAGGAGAAAAAAAAAAAAAAAAAAGATTAGGAGACAATGACATCTGCTGGCATTGGAAAGAGAAGGCATCAAAGCAGTGCATCCTGATGAGGGGAGGCCTTGGCTTCCCAGCTTTGTTTGGGCTGTTCCATGCAGCTGGGAAACAGCTGCTCCCCTGAAAAACACCGTGGAAAAGGCACTTGGAATTGTTCCTGTGCTCAGGAGCACCAGGCACCTGGGGCAGAGGCTGCAGGGCTCTGCTGGTGCACACTGGCCTGGCAGGAGGATGCTCAGGGAGAGGGAAGGGGCTGGCCAGGGGCTGCTTCTCTCTGGGCACTGTCAGAAAATGGCCCTAGAGACTCTTCTGCAGCACTCACTGCTTAACCAAACACCCCTCAAGGGCTGTGTTGTCCTGGAAAACCACTAAAGAAAAAACGACAATGTTTTGTTTTATTCCCTTGGTGTGATGGCATAGATTCCTTTCCAAACATTTCTCTTGGAATTCTGTTAATTCTGTGCTGCATGCAGTATACAGCATCTTCCTTCTGGTGATGTCAGAAATCTCTAAAAAATAAGTGCATAAATCCTACCTGTTCTTTTCTTTCCCCCCCTTCAAAGTTAGGGACTTCTTATCCAACATTTTCAGTCTCATTTGTTTGGGGATCACAAGACCGAATTGGAAATTTGCATTGAATATTTTAGGAAGATTTTTCTGCATTTGCTTTACAGCTTTGATTAAGATTCATACACTAAATCCTTCTGCAATCTCTTAAATCTCCAAGTGTCATGTAATCACATCCCTCTAGCAGCAGAGATCTAAGGAAAATATTAAATAGGAGGTGTTATGAATTAAAAACTGAGGTTTTTAGCATGGTAGGCACTGGATAAAATGGAGCCACTGTTTTTGTTGGGTTTTTTTTGTTTGTTTGTTTGTTTTTTTTGTTTTTTTTTTGTTTTATTTTTGGGGTGGTTTTTTTTTTGTTTTTGTTTTTTTTTCCTCAAATATTTCTTTTGGGGCCCAAAAGCCAAATGAAAACACCAAAAAGAAAGCCTAAACTTTGCTGGCCTGGGACTTCAGTGCTTCCTAGTGCTTCCCTTGAACAGAAGTGGCAGACAGAGGTGCTGAAGCAGTTTGGCTGCAGTGAAATAATGTCCCAATGTGTGTGTGGCTTTGGATTTGATCCCCCAGACTCAGAACAGAGGGAAAGTCGATTACAATACAAGCAGGAGGCTCCAGGTTATTAGGTTTATTATTTAGGCTGTGTTCTCTACTTTGTGTTCATCTTTATTACAGCTTCTTTTTCTCCTTCTACCACTTACCCTCCAGAATTTACCTTACTAGCTGTTAAAATTCATCCTACTGGGTTTTCTTTGCTTTTCCACTCTCTTTTTGTGACCATCCTTCAAATGTTTATTTTTGCCAATTTGCTTTTCCTGTCCTGACCTGGGTACAGAAAGAAATGTTCTCAATGGGGTATAATAGCAGAGATGTGAAGTCAAGTGGATGCATTAGGATTATGGTTTCACTTCACAAGCAATTGCACCGTTTTTGTGTGGGAAATGTGATTTACTTATTTCTTGTTGGGGAGTGTAAAAGTCTGTGATTCTCTGCCAGTCAGCTGTCACCCATCTCCCTCTGCAGCAGCTTTTGCTCTTGGTTTTATTCTTTCTGTTAATGCAGGTTTTGTTCATTTTTTATTGCTACAAATCCAACCTGGTCACTTAGCACACTCTAGCTGGGTTTGTAAAAGAAACGTGTTGGAGTATCACAAAATGGAATAAAAAGATGGGAGCTCTCTAGGCCCAAATGCTTTGAGAGCTCCTCAGCAGCCAAGGAAGGAGTTTTTAGCATTCCTAGCACGGCAGTGGAAATGCATTATATATTGTTACCACGTCAGTTTGTAATATTGGTACATGGCTTCAGTGCCTTGCTTGGGTTTGTAATTACATTTAAATAATTTAACTCCATTACACCACCATGTCTAGTGGAAATGTATGATTCTGTAGGAAGACGTTTCCTTTCAGATTGATCTAATGACTTCAGAAAATGCTGCTGCTATTAATGCTTGTTAACTATTGATATGCAAAAATAAAACTGTTAGCAGTGCAGTGTAAGGCATTAATAAATATGCTCATTTTCAAGGGTATTTTGGAGAGCTATTTGATAACTCATCACTTGATTTGTGTTCTGTGTCAGATGGCCTTAATAGCTTGGCTAGTTGTGTTTTGTAGATCAAAGGTAGCTTTTATCAAGATCAGGCTAAAGGGTTCCAGCTGATGAGTGATGGAAGCCATCCAGTGAAATACAGTAATTTTCCTACAAGTAGCAGTACCCAGCTCAGTTCTTGGATGTCAGAAAGTTTTCTTGGGCTGCAAGGTTCAGATGAAGCTGGAGACGGTGGTAGAATACACACAGCAGATTTTTTGAGTAGGTTTACTGATTTATGCTGGATGTGTGAAGGACAGCAGAGCACCACAAATGCTGATATTCATCTCATATTTCACTTAGCATTTGCACAAACATTTTAAAGTTGTTTTCCAGTTTTCTGATGATTTTGGGTTTTTTTTGTTGTTTAGTATTTTTGTTCTTTTTAAATCATCAAAAACACACTGCCACAAGTGGTGAGTATAAAAGGCCACTCCTCTGTTGCAGAATGTGACACCAGAGAAGCTCCTCATATCACAGAGATGTACATTGGTGGCAAAGTGTGATTCCTTTCTTGTGCTCACACTAAATGAGCCCATGTGCAGGCTCACAGTAGGAACTAAACAGTAAATACTTAATTAAATATTAATGGTAAATACTTCCAAGGAGCACACTGGTTTCCCCTGCAGTGCCAGTGGGTCTGTCCTCAGCAGCACTGTGGAACAGCTGATGGAGAGCTGGAGTGATTGACCAAACACACTCAGTAAATCTGTTGCACCTTCCTGTCCTTCACTGCTGATTCATTTCTTGCTGTCAGTCCAAGAAATGGGCACAGGACTCTGCTCTCTCCTTCCTGAGTGCATCTCTGGGGTTCAGTTTCTGGGTTTCTTTGGCTTTTTGCTTTCCCTTTTTCCAGCCCCTTTCTTCATTTCCATCAAATTTGCCTGCCTCTCCCAATCCTTTCCCTTCATTTACTCCTTCCTTTCCTTTTAATTTCATTTCATTTTCTTTTCTAGAGTCTTTTGAATGTCTTCCAGGCTTTTTGTTCCTTTTCTGTGAGGGAATTCTTGTGTTTGCAGTGCAGATGATGTGCTCTGGCACCAGGGTACAGCAGCACCCTGCACCTCCCACCAGCAGTGACAGGCTCACATTTGTGCAACTGGAGGAAAAAAAAAACCTGTGTGGATCAGGTTTTCCAGTCCATTTATCATAAAATAGATTTCATTCTTCTTTAGAGGCTTTTATGGGGCAGAGAGAAAAATCAGACATATATGAAGCTAAGTGGAAATGATCTCACTGAAATTTCAGGACTTTCTTTTATTTACCAAAGGTGTTTAATTTTTTTCCCCTGTTTGTTTTCTAATTTTGCCACTTGTGGTGAAATTAGTAGATTAATGTAAGTTTTTCTACCTGCTAATAGGCATGGCTGAAAACCCCTGAAGGGTTTTGTAACCATATGCCTTTACATATTTCTTTATAAACTACCTTGAGGTTTTGTTGTTTTTAAGCTAAATAGCAGCCATCTAAATTTCTGACTTTGTATTTCCCTACTGAACTAAACACTTTCATTTTGCTTTAATATAATCAATAACAAAATACACTCTGATTTGGAGAAAAAACAGATGATTTAGTGTTGTTTGGAAAATGAGGACAAATGGCCATCTCACCCTGTTGCCAAACACATTCCTTGATTTGATTGAAGGTGCAGATTATTTCCATTGTACATTGGCTGTGTGCTTAATCCCTACAGCTCAAAACTACATATAAATTACATATTGTTAGAGTTGCTATGGCAAATAATTACCATTATTTAATGATAACTTATGAAACCATTAAGTATCAAGGCAAATGTAGTTGCTAAAATGCAGAGTGCTATTTCTTAGTGGAATAAACTTAATAACCGAACTGGATTTTTTTTTTTTTCTTAATTGTCTGGCTTTGTATCTGCTTTGAATTGTGAAATATTAATGGGTGTACAAGGAGACAGCTTGATTTGGACACAGAATATACCTGTGTGTACTCTGTAGTTCTGTTTCTTGGAGTTTTAAAGATGTTCTTCATTCATGCTCCAGCCTTCTCTCTCTCCCCCATCTGTTGGTGTTAAGAAACTTTCTGATAAATTATCCCTGCACTGCTTCAGGCTTGTCTAACTGGGACTCACCTCAGTAGGGTTTTCCCCTCTAATATCAGAGGGATTTTGATGTTTGTCATAAATGACATTCTGAGTTACAGCTGAGAAGTTGCACTGATAGAAGTGCTTGATGCTGGCCTCTTAAAAAAGGAAGATTTTCTGTCATGCACGAATCTTTTGGGATTGTTCATGGAAATCAGCAAACAAAAAATTCTAGCGGAAATTTTCTAGCTAAAAAGGGAATCACTGTAGTTTACTCAGGAGGGGAACAGATGCAACCACATGGGTAAGTGTAAGTTAAAACACAGCTCAATATTCTGCAGAGGAAAAGATGGAAATAAATCTTAGGTGTATATTACACTGTCAAACCAGCAGTAATTTTAAGATTAATTTGCCTCCCCATTATTGATACATGCCACATTTCCCCTGAGTTGAGTTGAATCAAACTCTGTTTATTTCTTGCCTTTTCTCTCCCTCTCTCAACATTTGAAAGGTGTCTAATGTGGAGAGAAGTCTGGAGCTGAGTGTTATTTAAATAAAGGGTCGATCCAGGGCATTGTATACAAATAAATAGAGCTAGGAATAACAGCAGATTTTGCACAACTCTATCACAAGTGTGGCGATTGCAATGGAAATTTAGTGTTTGCCTGTGAGTGTGTTGTGCAGTGTTGTTCCTCCTTGACAATAAATTACTTACAAGATTTTGCTGTGGTAAAAGTCAGTGGGTGCTGTTTTATCTGGTACTCTTTGGTTCATGACTAAACTTTTCTGGCAGAGGTGGTTGTTAGCAGGGGATAAACTCATTTTAGTTAATAAAGATGAAACAGCTTTGCCACAGAGACTGCACAAACACCAGATATCTTGGAATCCATGCTGTCTCCTGCAATTTTCAATGCTGGGGCTTGTCCAGGTTGGCTTCTGTTCTCAAGGAACTGGACAGGATTGGCATTTGTAGGTTCTGCTCTTGCAGAAGTGGTCCTGGCTCATTTCTCATCAGTGCACTTTGTTCATATCTCAAATATCTGAAGGGAAGAGTGAAAACTCCATTAGGAAATGTGGCAGTCAACCTAATGAATTAAATATCTTAGGTTTGACAAGGATTGGAAATTTACAGCATGTAAATAGAATTATTAATTACATAAGATATTTTTTATGAAGATTCTAGATCCTCCTGCTTCAGAGTGTAAACTACTTAGTAGTAGTGCTGAAAAATTGCATCATTTTATGGAAAGAGTTCCTGGAAAAACTGTGGGTGAACACAATGAAAGCCATGTGATATTATTAATAGATCAGCACAGACATCATTGGCTCTTGCTGGGAGGTTGGGCATGCAAAAAAGCTGGGGGGAATAATCCTAATGAACTGAGAACTGAAGTGAGGATGGCAGTAGCTCTTCAAGGGGAAGGGAAACTTGAAAAAATCCCAGTCAACTTTTTTTTTTTTGAGATGACATCTGTAAGAATGGGAGATAATTAGATGTGTATCTAAAATAGACATTTCTCAGCAGAGACCACCTTGTGAGTGTTTTAGGCACATTCATCTCTCTGAAATGTGAAAATCTTCCCAGCAGCAAAGTGATGGCTTCAAGAGCTGTGTGCAGTGGGGTGGTGGAATCAGGGCTGGCTCTGCCCCTGCCCCACAGCACTTTGGCTGCTGTGAAATGGGGTTTAGGAAAGGGCAGGAGCTGGCAGAGCTCAGATCCCTGCAACAATTCCCCTTCCCACGAGCCTGCAAAAGGACACAACCACCCCATTTTATTTTTCCAGCAGCACAGTGCTGTGGTGTGGGCAGGACAGGTTTCTCACTGCTTGGCTTTGCCATGCTGAGCCCTGAGCTGCTTTTGGCTGCTGCCATCCCTCTCCTCACTCATCTGCAGCCTGAAGGATTCACTGGCTGGCTCAGGAGCAGTCCAGGCTCATGACCCCAGTGCATTTGGAGCTGATCCTGTTCCCAAAACCTGCAATGGAGAGCAGCTCTGTGCCCACTGAGGCTCTGTGGTTATTTGTACTCCCAGAGCTTCGTTTGGAGCTCATGGATGTGATGAGGGCAAAGAGGAAGATATGCCAGTGTTAAATTGTTCAAAAGTCTTATCTCCATCATGTCATTTTTGAGATGAAATTCACAATGCCACCAGGCCCCTGTGGATGTATCTGTGTCTGTGGAGGTGTTTGTGTGCAAAGTTCAGAGTGGGTCTGTGTTAATCCTGGGGAGGAGAACAGGGCAGAAACAGGACCCTGCAAAGTCACTGGGGGCTGCAGACAAGGTAATGTTGTGGTTAAAGGTGATAAAAGCAAAGTAATGATTGTCTCTTCCTTTTTTCACAGTCAAGGGGAGTGTAAACCAGGACCTGGGGAGTTATGTGGGTGTAGTTCACATCAGGTGTTTACCTAAAATGGGGTAGAATGGGAAAACTTGGGAGAATGATTTATTTTTTTCTATCCACATGCAAATAAGGTGACTTAAATATTATTTATCTGCTTCTGTTTGTCTGGTCCTGTAACACCAGGAAAGCTCTGAGTTCATGCAGGTTGAGGATTGCTGCCTTCCTGGCTCAGAGGAGCAGGCTGCAGGACTCTGGATGTGAAATCTCATTCCCAGCTTTGCAGGGCATCCCTGACATCCCACAGTGGGGTGGTGTGTGTGCAGTGTGCTGGTCTGTCAGACACCTGTGGGTGACTTCTTTGGGAGGAATATAAAGGTACCAAGAAGCAGCAGCAAATCAGAGCAGCTTCCTACGATGCAGGATGAAAAACGAGTTGGGCTCAGGCAAGGTCACAGAAGTGACTCTGAGACAAGGAGAAAGATGGCAGGTTGCATCTCCATTGCATATCCTATGAGCTCTTTGTCTTTCTCTGTCTCTCTCAAATATAAGATCATTAAAAGTTACACTAAGTGAATAATTCTTCTAATTATTTGTGTCAAAGTCACAGATTGATATTATCACTCATGTCTGAAGCTCCTTTACCATTATTTTAATTTATTTTTCTAATTGTCTTGTTGTTTTGTCAAATAATTTTCTTAATAAGGCTTTGCAAGGCTTTCCAGATAAATGAGAAGCATAGAGTGCTGTATGTGATATATGATTTTTTTTTGGAAGTGCCTGACCCAGGCTTTCAGCAATTTTGTGAGTAGGCAGTGGGTGAACACAGTCTTGAATTCCCAACTGCACATTTATCTGTTTATGTAATTTGCTGTTAATTTGGATTGCTTGCTTTTGTCAATAGACTCCTAGACCTTCAGCTTGTGAAATGCTGGCTTGGATTCTGTGGCTCTTCTCTCTTCCTGACACTGGTTCCCAGTTTTTTCCCTTGGCAAACTGCTTCTAGTCACTCAGTGACTTATTTTCTAAGAGTTCTCTGGCTAGCTAAAATTTTTTTGGCATGATTGAAACCAGTGCAAGAAGTAGTGGAAAGCAAGTGGAAGACAACTGTTTGTAATTGTAATTTACTGTGATTCAGGGACCCTCAAGCCCAGGCTGCAGTTAAACCCCATCACATCTGCAGTCAGTAAATAAAGTCCTAATGAGAAATTAAAAGTGTTGCAATGATTCCAAGCTTTGTATTCCCATGGAACCATAAACTGATGCTCCTCCAATATCCAGAAGAACATACCAAGATGAGAAATCAGTAAAATTATGTTAATCTGAGTTAGCACTTAAATGTCCACTGAAGTTTGGTTAACTAGATAGTCTAATTTCAGCTCCTCGTGTACTTGCAGTTAAGTCTTTCGTAAGTGCTTTATTTAGATGTGGATGATGTTTTTTCCCATCGAGCATTCAAGCAGAATGTGGAATTTAACTCCTACAATTGCACTAGATTTTACAGTTCCTACTCCTTACTGAAGGGAACTGGAGTTATTTTCTTAAATTTTCTTGTGTTACAAGTAGGAATTAGTTTACGTTTGCTAATTAGGACACTAATCTTTCAGTAATTTGTTTTTTTGCTGTGTGGCTTTTCATTCTTCAAATGTTTTTATTGGTACAGCATCTTGGTATTTTTGTGAGGTTTTTCCCAAGTATAGTGGAGACTTTGAGCTCAAAGGGGGGAAGGCATGAGTAACATCTAAAAGAGGAATTAAAAACTGTGCTAAATATGTTAGAAGGACAAGAATCATTCCTACACAGAAAAAAAAAAAAAAAAAAGGCATTTTAGCATCCTTCAGGGCTGGCAGGGTGCATTTGCTGCCCTGCTGCCAGTGCATGGGAGCCATGCACTGTTGGCTGCCGTGTCCCCTCTGATTTATCCCACTCACCAGAGCTCAGGGAAGGCACCAGGGCAGCTGGGAAGGAGTGTTATAAAGTGTGACAAACCCTGTTTTCCCAGAGGAGTTCAGCTGCCACCATGCGTGTTTTACATCTTTCTCTGATGCAATGAGAGGTGTGAGTTCCTTTCTGATGTTGCATTTTGGAGCTGGCTACACAGATTTAGCCTTGCCTGGAGCCAGAAGATGTCCGTCAATGTGAAATGTTTCATTTTGGGTGAAGTGGCAACAAGTCTTTTGCAGCTGGAAAGAAGGGCTGGGTTTCCTGATGCACTTAAACCTAAATTTTTGAAGAAAGGGCTCAATGAGCACTCTGTTAATTTTGCAACACAGTGTTGTAGGTTGATAAATATTCTGGCTTAATAAAGGGTGGTACTAAAGTCCATCAACTTCCAAGAAGTGTTTCAGGAATTCAAAATAAAATATAAAATGATCTGAACGTGTCTGCAGAGGTAAAACCAAAGCCCATGAAAGCACAGCTCTGCAGGAATTTTAGCTAAACTGAGAAATAGCTAGCAAAGGAAATGATGGTATAAAATGAGAGTTAAAAAGAGAGAAACTAGGAAATGCCCCATTTTGAATAAATTAGCCAAGAAAGTGATATTCTTGATCTTTCTTTGTTATATTTAACCTGCTCTGTGTCAAAGCAGACCCACATTATTTCTGTAAAGCTCTTACAGACTGAGACAAGCTGTTACAGACACAAGCTATAGAATGTAGGTGTAAAACCAGAGCTAGGAGGTTGCTTCTATCACTTTTGCTTTCCTTTTCAAGAGGCAAATAGAGTTTTTGAAATGATCCCACAAGGAACATCATTTCAGGAGGAAAAAAACTAAGTAAAATATTATTCCTTCTCACAGCAGGGCATAACTAGATAAAAATTTTTTTGGTTGTGAAATCTGATTGTAATAATAGGGGAAGAATTGAAAAGCTGCTGGGATAGAAGTTTATGGGGCTTTGGCAACTCTTAGCCATGTACCTGGAAGACATTTATGACACAAAGCCTGAAGAGAAATTGCAATAATCAATTGTATTGCATTTCAGGATGCAATGCAACATCCAGAACACAGCAAAAAATCAAGTGAGGAGAAAGGGATGCCTTGTTAATTCATCTAACTAAATTCTAATTCTCAGGCCCTTTGTTTGGCTGGGGAATAGCACTGGCAGGATAGCAGCTGCTGGCAGAGAAGTTCACTTCTTTCCCAGAAGAAAAGAAATCAAAGCAGCTTTGCACTGATCAGCTGGCCCAGGCTGCTGGATCAATGCTTGGCAATTTGCAGGGCTGTGCTGTAGATAAGGCTGTCACATTTTGGCAGTCTCATCACTGCCAGGCAGCCACATAATAGCTGACAGGTCCCTTTCAGATAAAGATGAGTAGAAGATAGAGAACTGAAGAGAAAGGGGGATAGAGGAGGAAGGGAAGGTGACAAATCACTAATTTCAGCCTCACTTTGTGGCTGTGCTCCTTTGGTTTGCAGTTCATTTAAATGTGTGCTTGTATTGCTGTTAATTCCTGCAGTTTTCCACTCATAGAGCTGCTCATTGGTGTAATTCTTGGGTTTATGCTCCATCCTTTTGAAAATGAACAGATGTTTGCTGAAAAGCAGTGCCTCTCCCAAAGTCCCTGAGCCCAAAAGAACAGGTTCAAGATAGTCAGGATGTGCTTCAAGATGTCAAAAATCTGCCTGGTTTCCATCTTAGGACTGAAGTCTCTCACTTTAGTGTAAATATGACACTGACTGGGGTTTTCTTGAAGAAAAAAAGTGGACTTGTGGCCAGATCTCCTCCTGGTCCATTATTTATTGAAGCTTAGCTCTGTGGGGCTTGGGGGTTTCTCTAGCAAAGCTTCCACCTTGGGGAAGGCAAGCTGGTAAAGAAGTGGAAAGAACAGGAAAAAAAAAAGGTGTTTAAGTAGCAACTGAATTATTTTCAGATGTTTCTGGGTTTGGGAAAACTGGGAAAAATATCAGCTTTCTCTGAATTCTGCTGCTTTCCATTTTTTTAATGGCTCACCGCAGGTTTTAAGGGAATCTGTTAGAGACTGGATGACAGCACAATGAAAAGAGGTGAGGGAATCATTACCTTAATACTGATAAAGCTGCTAAATATGCTCAGGGAGATGTAGACATTTCCAAAAGCCTGAGAACACAGAGAATAAAGGATTCATTAATAAAAAAGTGCCCTGGCTGTTCTTAATCATCTTGAATCTTGAGTTTTTATTAGGTGTTCCTGACTATAGAGAATGTTCCCTAATTCAAATTTCTAGTGTCCTACAGCCTTCCAAAATAAATTATATCCAGTGTAGGGAATAAGTAATTTATTTTTTTTTTTTATTTTCCCCTTTATTCATATTTCCAGATTTTAACTATCAGAAGGGAAAAAATGCCTATTTTATTTGTAAAGGAACAAAAGTAATTTTTTTCCCCGCAAAAGCAATTTTCAAATGTTTTTTATCAGTGCAATTTAATATGACTCATTTTGGAAATCTCCATACAAATTATTTCTGCTGTTTAGTCCTTTGGTCTCTCTCTTGTGAATAGAGAAAACAACTCCTTTTGATCCATTGCAGAGAAGCTGATGAAACTCTCTGTATCAGCAGTGAGGTAGAAGAACCCTCCCTAAAGTCCAAAAGGATTTGGGATGTAGTCAGCCAAGTCTCTCAGACTATTTTCCAACTTGATTTAGTCAATTCTTATGGTGCATTGCACCACTTTGTTGTGACTTGATGTCAGAAATACTAAAAAAAAATAAGAAGGGAGGGGGAGGGGACTTTCTTTATTGGTATTCTGGGGAATTAAAGACCACTCCCACAGTGGCAGCTGACATGGATTGTTTATTTAATTCTTTCAATTTGTTTGCTTTAATGAAACACCAAAAGATTTGAGAGAGCGGTAATTAACAAGACAGGGCCTGCCTAATGAAACCAGTACAGGAGGATATTTGTTTCAAGGATCAATAAAACACTGGGAGTGAGGATCATAGCAGCATCACTCAGGAAAACAAATCACCTCACGCCAATCAATTGTCATGCTGCACATGCATGGATCTGTGTGGAGCATTTTAAATATTGCATCAGTCCAAAGACAACGCGGCGAATTTGGAGGTGTCTCCCACTTAATTTGTTGGTCTGTCAGGTACTATAATTATACTTGCAGCATTCTTCTTGGGGGCCTTCAATAGTCATTACTGAGGTGACATAATCTAATTAGAGCACGGCTCTCTCAAAGCTCACCCAGCCCATTCCGTGGGGTGTCTTTGTATTCTGTCTCTGCCTGTGTGTTTTCAGGCAAACAACACAGCCTGCCTTCCCAGAAAGAGAGAAAACAGAGCAGCTGATAAAAAAATCTTCTTCTCTGACAATCCTCTTGGCCCTCCAGAGACAGCAGTTGGGCTCCCTGTTGCCACCAGTTGACTTAGCAATTAATAATGCAGCAATTAGCAGTGAGTTTCCAGAGCTCGGTGCACAAGGCAGGGTTTATTTATACAGCAATGTTACTGACAACAGCAGAGTGAAAAGGAATCAGCAGTGGAGAAGTTGTATAGTTGTATTTCAAAAGAGAGAATCAGTTTGGTTGTGGGAAGAATGGGGTTAGGGCTAGAGGAAGGTAAATGTGTGCTACGTGATTATCAGAAGCAATTTTGGACTTGATGTGATTTTTTTTTTTTTTTCTTCTAAAGAACATGAATTTGAAATAAAATGCTCTAAAGAACAGAACTTGGAATATTTTTATCTGGAAGATGCAAATTACAGAGAAATGTTAAGGGACGGGATTAAGCTGCTGCCTGTAATTGAGAATGGGATTGCTGGAGAGAAGATGCAGGTGGGCTCCTTGGAACATCACCTATGGGTAATTCAGAGCCCTAATAAGGTTTGGTTTGGGGATTTTTTTTGTTTGGTTTTGTTTGAAAGCAGAAGGTACAGACATAGTTCTTTGAACAAGAGCATCCCACACTTAAGCTCAGCCTTTGAGCTGAGCAGTGGAGCAGTCCCAAAGCCAAGGCAGAGATGAAATGAAAAAAAAACAAGAGAATGTTCGTGTGGAATTGGAGCTGCAGAGAATTGTGTGGAGGATGCAGGGAGATTGTCAATGAGATTCGTTTGGGTGGCTGGAGGAGGTTCAAAGCTTTACATTTTTGATCCTTGTAGATGCAAAGATGAATGACAGTTTTGCTGCAATTCTTGGTACATTTCCAGGAATTTTGTTCCAATGCACTTTTTTCCAATTTTTATTCTTGTCTGCAAAACAATTAGAAGACGGATGTTACAATTCTGTGTGATGCAAACCTTGTTAGGTACTCAGAAAAACTCATTTCGATTATGGAAACACATTTTCAGCACAAATTCAGAAATTTAAACCATCATGTAAATCTTATTGGCCTTGTTGGGTCCAGCTACAAAAATCATACTCAGCAATTGCATTTGTAATTGACTGGCAGCCAGGACTGAGCTGTGGTTCTGAAACTTCCCAACCCTTGAGAAGTGGCAAAGAGCTCTGACTGGCTTTATTCCTGGGATGGCTTGGGCTCCCAACACAGAAAATACCTTGAGAAAGTGGAATTGGTGTGGAATACTCAACCAGCAGCAGCCACAAACAGGAGGGGATGAAGCAAGCAGAGTAATTGCACTTTGGTCAAAGGATCAGAGACAAGATGATCCAGAAGTCACACAAGGTGACAAGATTTATAGGCTGAAGCTACAATAGATTGATGAGGGGAAATTGTCTTTAGCCATTGCAAACAGTGGGCTCATGTATCAGGATATTGCCCCATCAAATTGTTGGAAGATACATGGAACAGCAGGACCAACAGGAGATTTCTTCAGTGACCACTTAGAAATGCTATTTCTCATTATTTCATCTGTATGTAGACATGTTGATGGTGTGTTTTCAAAAAAAAAAAAAAAAAGGAAGTATTTATGATAACACAAATAATATCTGTCATGATTCACAGCAAGTGAATGGGTTGTGGGAGGGTATGAGACAAGAATGTGTTCAGTTTGCAGCCTCTCCTTTGTGTAGCAGGAGAATTAAATTGGGGTAAGGGAGGACCTTACACAGTGAACGTGATTTAGCATTCATTCAGATCCTTGAACAGATTTTCAGCTGTAAAAAGAAAACAGCATCTTCCCACAACCACCAAATTTGAAGCAAAAATATTGCAAAGAATAAGGGCTGTCTTTGAATATGTCAAAAATCTAGATTTCATTAATCAAAATGAGATGCAAAGCATCTGAGTCATTCAGTGGAGAGAGACTAAATACAGATATTTAGGATTCAACCTCAGCTCTGCTACACTATTTACTAGTTCCTGCTCCTTGTCAGTTAAACACATCACTCGTAGGGAGTTTTAAAATTCCCAAGTAAAACAATTGGAAACTTGATTTGTACAAGACATGACTGGTAAAAAGTGCATTTTTTGCAGTAGCCAAAATATGAATCATGAGAAAGAAGTGCTGCTGACAGGAAGAAAATTGAAATCTTTGAGGTGCAGTGCTGGCAAAATTTCAGAAAAGTAGACAAAGGCTTACAGCAAATTTATGTGTTTGCTCATGACAGCCATCAGAATGATCATTATCTAAAATACACAATTAAATGAAAGCACTGCTGGAAGGTCATGGTAATAGAGGACAGCCATGGTCACAGGGATAAAAGATAATCTGGGGGGTTGGATTCTGATGCTCAAAGCCATCAGTCACTTGAGGCAGCTTCTACAATTCTGTTGTATGGAGGCTGTAAATGATATTTTGTTTGGGGTGGGGTTTTTTGTCTTGTTTGGTTTGTTTTTTTGGTGTGTGTTTTTATTTATTTATTTATTGGCTTTCCTTGTGTTTATTTTGACACTGCAAACCTGATAAGATCATCATGCTACCTCAGGAAGAGCAATTGCTCCTCCAGGTTTGACAAATGACACAGCTGCAGGGTAATGGCTGCTGAGCTGCCCAGGTACTGCCCGTGCTCCATTCTGCTTTCAGAGCTGTGGCTTGGATTTCCAAAAACCCCACAACCTCTGATGAGTGCACCTTGCAGTAAAGCTTGTGGAGAACACATATTCTGTGCACATGGCCCTGCATGACTGATAGTGACATTTCTTTATTGTGAAAGACATCTTCCTCTACAATGAGAAAAAAACAAACATATTCCTTTCCTGCTTCCATTGATTTCTATGATTTTTATGTAAGTGTTGGCTGGTTTTTTAAAGTACTTTTTTTTGATTGTTATTGCTGAGTTTATAAGTGAGTCTCCTTTATCTGATATTCTTCCCTCTTCATGTTTTGCTATTTTTCTGATGACTTAAATATTTTTCTGTAAAATCACCAGCACATGTTCATAATAGAACCAGGTACATTTTCAACATGGAGGAAAACAAAGCACGTGGGAAAAAAATCCCAAAAAAACCAATTTAATTTGCATGGAGTGGGAGAGCAAATCAGTGTTCAGGCTCTTGTTTTCTGCTTTCCTATCCAGTCATAATAAATAAATTTAGGTGCACGACTTATCAGTAACAATGAGAAGGTTGAATTAAGTTACATTATATTTTAAACTGCATTTTCCTTGTAAAATGATCTAGGATACTGCTGTAAATATCCTATATGAAAGCATGCATCCAAATTTGATGTTCTCCTGGGGAGGTCAAATTACTGGTCGACATGAGTTGGAATTCAGAAGATACTCAGCTTTTCTTTAGTGCAAAGGGGCACATCAGGCTCATTAAATTCACCCAAATTTCTCCTTATTTTTAATATTCCCTTCTTTCTTTTCGAGTGTGTACCTGCTAGACTGTATTAATTACCCTGAAACAACAGACATAAATCAAACATCCCAACTGATTTCATCCCTAATGTATCTCAGAACACTAATTATTAGCAGAAATTAGCAAAAGCTGCACATGAATAGGCATGCAATGAGTGGAAAAGAAAAGGCTCACAGTCCTTGTGGTGCAAGTTGTCCTTCCCAGCCTCAGATGAGCAATGCCTCCAGAGCTGGTGTGGGGCTGAAAATATTGCAGTGCCCCCGTGCCTGTGAAAGATCTCGTGGGTGTTTGCCACCTGTGGGTATGTCTGAATATTTTCCTAAAGAAATCAGGTAGTGAGTAGCTTTGGAGTAGTTTAAGATGCTGAAAAAAACCAAATTTTCATATTCTTCTCTCTGTAATCTCTCTCTCTTTTTCATGTACAGCTGTCTTCTTTACCCGAGGAGTCTGTCCTTATTGCTGAGGGGCTTATGCTTGGAATTTTAGCCAGCTCTTGTCCACAATCTTATCATTTATGTCGCTGAAATGTGTTATTCACAACACCAGTAGTGTCTAAATATCTATTACATATATAAAAGCAATGTGAGGAAAAAATGGCTTGTTTTTATGGTGTATCAATATTCATGTCAATTGTAATTGTTGTTGCAGTTGTAGAGAGAAAAGAAATGGGGAAAACTATTAAACAGATAAAATATCAAGCATCTGAATTGTGAAAATGACATAGCATCTAATCTAAGCCAATCTGTGCAGATACTGCTGGAAAGGCTTAGGGCTATTCCATCCTAAAAATTTTTGCAAGTAGATACTGTTACTTGTATTTTTTTATTTAGAAAATGTTGGGTTCCTTCCATTTGAAGGATGCAGGGAATTCAAAATGGGCTCTTTCTTTTCCCTTTTGCACATGCAGAAGAACCAATGTCAACACAATTTGTTGTGTCACAGAAATGGGAGCGTGGCTGTCTCATTTTCTCCCTGCTATTTGGGAACTGTTGTGTGATTGGGTGTATGACAGGTAGAGGGACTCATTTAGGGCAGGAAAATACGACTGGGAAGTCTCTAGGTGTTTGGTTTGATTTAGATGCATTTGTAGTTGTGTCAGAGAGAGAATAAACCCTAAGGAAAGCCATAGAGCTGTGATGTATTGCACTACAAGGACTGCACTAGAGCCCCTGTCTGGCAGTGTAAATAAAGACTTTTATATTTTCATTTATTGACTGCAGTGCTAAGAAAGCTTTGCATTGCCTGGTAAAAGTGGCTGAAAAAATAATGTATGGAAAATCTATAGGAGACACAGAGGCATTTCAGAAAGTAAAGAGCAATTGGCTATATCATCAAAGACAAAAGCATTGCCCTATACAGGCTGCTTTGGTTCTCCAAGAACCTATTGATATTTCCCCTGGTATTGAGCTGCTAACAACACCTTCAGCAGGAAAGGCAGAATCTGCTCTCACTGGGGGTGAGTGGGGCTGTATATTCCATTTGTGTTTTCTTCAAGGACATATCCACTGCAAAGAATGGACCCAAGCTCTCTGCCACTGGGGCTGTAGGATCTTTTTCTTCAGCCACACTAGACTGAGTTCTGGGTTCTGTGGAAATGCAGCAGTGCTGACCCAACTGTGTTTGGGGACACTGAGGGCTGGAGAAGAGACTCAGCCTCCAAACCACAGTTTGGTCTGATTTTCAGCGAACATGAAAGAAAATGGTACATCAAAGATCTTGGAAAACTCACACATTCCATTAAGTCTGTATTCATATTTATCTTCATAGGATTTTGTGTCACTGAATGTGTAGGGGCTATGAATATACTGTGTAATACCTTCAATATTTTAATAGAAATAAGTGATTAATACACAACAAAGCAATAAAATTCACTGGTCACTTCATTAGCTCATGAAAATTAGCTGCTTTCTACAGAGCATATACACTGTCCTTTGCTCTGAAGTCTGTGTAATGTATAGAGCAGTGAATGTACCCCTGAAGGCTTTTAAGCATGAAAATACGAGTGTGGAGCAGGCAGGAAGCACTGGCCTGAGTTCTGCCACTGCCACAGCTCCTGAGGTTGTGAATCAGCCCTTGTGGCTCAGATATCACTGCCCAAGTGGAAATGGATGTGAACAGAGAACAGCTATGGAAGAGACCACAGCCCACGTTAGTCAGTCTAAAGCTGTCTGTGGAGACTGCTCCTTCCCAATCAAAATCACGTGAATATCAAAGGAAATAAAACCCAATGATCTTGATCTAAAAATTCTCCAGGCATGTCTGTGAGATGTTTGTAGTTATCTCTTATTTATACTCATTTGATGAAAGAAGGAAATAGGATCAGGACATACAGTCTGTCACTTATTCTTTGATCAGCACGAGGCAGGAATTGTCACTGAGACAGGAGAAATGTGCTCCAGGATCACAGCTAAATGTGAGGTGTCTGTCGAGCCACAGGTGTGAAGGGAAGGGGGTGTAGAAATTGAACTGGGATTTCACTCTGTGCAAAAAGTGCAAATCATGAAAATCAAAGGTTTGTGAGACTTCATTTATCAGTAAGGCTTGAGAGAGCTGGGGTCTTCAATTTACAGGAGAAGAATTGAAGGAGTTGGTAGTGAGGTGGGGGTTGTAACAAGTGACAGGATGAGACAAAATGTCCTCAAGTTATGCCAGGGGAGGTTAAAAACTGATATCAGGAGAAGATTCTTCACTGGAAGGGTGACCAAGCATTGGAACAGGCTGCCCAAGGTCGTGGTGGAATCACCATCCATGGGAGTGCTCAGGAAATGTGTGGCACTTGGGACATGATTTAGTGGTGAGCACTGCTGGGTTAACTTGGGCTTGGTCTTGCAGGGCTTTGGCAGCCTTGGGGGCTCTGTGAAGGGCAGGGTGCAGAGCTGATCCACTGGCACAGAAGCATGGCCAGGGCTGTGCAGCAGCAGTGAATGAATTGCACTTGTGCTTCCCCTCCAATGCCAAAAACCATTCCAGTGCCAAAGCTGCACTCCCCACTGCAGCAGAGGAGGCTCCTGCCTCCCTGGGCCTCTTCACCTGCCCAGGGTATTTTCATCTGGGAGCAAATTACCAGTGCTAGTAATGCAATATATGCTCAATGCCATAGCTTAATGTTGTACTTTCCTAATTCCAATGCTTTGGAGGAAAGATGTCTGCCTGTGGGCTTTTTAAATTAGCAGTCCTTACCAAATGCCCATACATGGTGTTTAATTATGTGTTTTTAGCTCCCTAAATTTGCTTTTATCCCTTTGATTTGCACACACACACATCCAGTCACACAACACATAATCCAGTGTGCCTAAGAGGTGCTGCTTACAAATTTATGTGAATCTTCAAGTTGTTTCTGAGGAATTAAATAAGTTTATAAGTTTGTTTAAAAAAAAATGTTGCTTTTTAAATTGTAAGGTTTAACATTTTATTGTCACATATGCACAGCAATAATGTTAAAAGACAAGCACTAAGCTTTCTGCTGTCTTTCCATGGAGTGATTCTGAAGGATTAGTTTATCCCAGCACTTTGCTCAGAGGGCAGGCACTTGCTTAGGCCAGCAAATAGCAGGGGCAGCTTTGTGCCATTACCCTGCAAGAAGAGTGGCAGAAATTGCTCTGCCAATTTTGGGCTAAGAGTTGTTTTCCTGTGGCACTGGTGAGTGGGCAGGGTGGGACCTGGGGGACAAAGGGACAGCAGTGGGACAGGGCTCCTCCAAACCAGCAGCAAGGTAAGGTGTGCTCAGGCTGCAGCTGTTAAAAGCAGTGTGAGTTTCATAATTTCAGCTTTCCTGCCGCTTCCCTGCTTTAGTCCATTTCTCTATATTCTATTTTAGCTGGAGTCTCCCTAATTTCACAACTCCCCCGTGGTGCCCAGGATTTTTTATAGCTGTAAGAATTGTGAGTTGTTGCCTTGGAAACACAGTTGTTCATGCAGCTGTTGTAACTATACTTGTTAATTATGCTTTATCACAAAAGGTTTCAAAGCTTTTCTGTATTTGCCTGACATTTCTTGGTTTCGTAACTCTTTATAACATTCTGTTTGACAAATTGGAGGAAGAAAGAGAACTTCAGCCTCACAATGTACAGCATGCCCCCATGTCCTGACTGAATTTGCTGTCCTTGGAAGCCTCCAGACTCCATTCAGTCTCCTTCATGTCTACTAAAAAAAAAAAAAAAAAAAAAAAAAAAAGGGAAAATGTAAGAATTTTTGAAAATGTCTTTCGATATTCTGCATCAGAGCTTCTGTGTGCAGGTGCTGGGGACAGCATGAAATAGCAACTCCTCCAGCAGCAGCAGGTGCCAGGTGATGCTGCACCCATGGGTGCCACCTTCCCCATGAAAGGAAAGGTTTTTTCCTTTGGCACCAGAGAAATACTCACATTCATCCATGCTGTCTTTGCTGCAAGAGCTCCTAATCCTCTCCTTTGGGCCTCCTGCTCAAGATCAGCTCCTTGAAGCAAAAATAATGTGTTCTCTGTCAGTGCTGAGAGCTGGGATTGTTGGCTTGGAGAGAAACCACAGAGGATCCCTTTGCAGGACAGGATCCCTGCTGTGCCAGCTGTGTGCTGGTGCCAGAGCTTGGAGCTGGCAGGATGTGCAGGCAGGAGCAGAGTCCTTATGAAAGTTGTGTATGTTTGCTTTTTTTTAGCCAAAGCTCCTAATTGCCAGCATATTTTCAGTGCATATACCTGTCAGCTACACCAGTTTAGCTGGCACTGCACTGCCTTTATGCTGTCTTATGGTTTTACAGCAGTATAAAAAATGGTTTGGGTTTTGTGAGTTGCTTCCTCTCTGAGCTTTCCCATTTCCCCTGGCTGCAGCAGTAGCTGGGGAGAAGGACAGGTGGGCACTATTTCTGCTCTCTGGAACAGGGAAGGAGTGCTGCAAAAAAAAATAAATAAACAGAACAAGCTCTAACTGCAATGTTACAGTGCTTTTGTCTCCTGGCTCTGACTTGCTGTCCAGGGACCTCAGTCCACTCCATCATCCTGTGCTGCCACAGTTTGTAGCTGAAGTTTTTGGAACTTTATTGTGAGATTTGAGTCAAGAGAAACAGAAAGCACAGTCACAGCTGGCTTTAGGTGCTCAGTGTGGCTTGACTGGATTTGCTGTGAAGAAAGATAACCTTGCTCTACTATAATGTAGTACAACTTTATTTTCTGTTTAATTTAGTCATGCAATTTCACCGTAGTAAGTTATAGATTGCATTCTTTAAAGCAGTTTAGTAGGAAAGCTACTAAAAAGGAGATCAAACCAGAAACATCTGAGCAAGTAATAGGTAAATATAAGTGCTGAAGCAGCCAAGGAATGGATGTTTGTGTTTGCTTATAAACAACCCCTATAAACTCCACAGAAACTGTGGGAATTCTTTTCAAGTCATCATTATCTGATGATAAACACAAGTTTTTCAATCCAATTGTGAAAATTACCCACTCACTTCAGAGGAAAACAGCAGAACAAATAAAAAAAGACAATAGTGGACAATTAGGGAGTTTCTAGAGCTGTGGTTGAGAAATACAGAGAACATCCTGAGGGTGATCAAAGGTACTTTTCTACCCCATTCTCTTTGGTGATTCACTTGGAATAAGTGATGTTTCTGCAGAGAAGCACAAGCTGTACCTCCAACCCCTCGACTGCATTCATTACCCTGTCAGGGATGATGGAGGATCTCCTATTTTGCCCCAGTTTCTCATTGAATGGGGAGAGGATTTACAGAGCTCACCTGGTTTTTTTTTTTTTTGGCTGGGCAACTGCAACAAAGTGCATTCATAACTTCAGAATCTGGGCAGTAATTTAAAGTGGAGGATGGTACCAGTTTCAGAGCAGCATCTCTGTCATTGTTTTGGAAAATAATTAAATATTAAAATAAGCACAGTGTGGATTGTTGAAATGTTGACAGTTAACTAATCTGTATTCTTCTGATTTTATGACAGCACCTGAAATAGTTGCTTTTACTGATTGTGTTGAGTATAGGAAAGAAATTCTATTTGACTCTACCAAGTTCATATACTAGCAGAGGCAATGTTCTGGGAGCTAGATATTAATGGTCTGTGAGTATCTGTGCTATAAGGATTGGTAAACTTATTAAGAATTTATTGAGGTTGTGTCCTTGGCTGCTGATTGGATTGAGCTGTGAGAAGTGTAGTGCAGTATGTTGTCATATTTGGATATTTTCTTCCTCTGTCAGCCCTCCCTGGGAGGACACTCTGACATCATAACCTTCACAACACAAATTTCCAAAGCTTGATCTCTGGGACCTTAATATCTTTTGGACTTGCAGAGTTTTGTTTTTTTTTTATTTTTCCTTGACTTGATGGGAAAGAGATTTTCAATTTCAAAACACTTTGCATGTAATAATCCAAACACACCCTGTGCTGCATTAGCAGGTCCAAGGAAATTATTGCTGTACTCCTGAGCTCTTGTGAGCCCCTGCCTGGGGTCTGGGCTGTGTCTGGGCTTGGGCTCCCTGCTCCAAAATAAACATGGACTTATTGAAAAAAGTTAGGCAGAGGCCAGCATGAGCTGGTGCATGTCCTGTGAGGAGAGGCTGGGAATTGGCTTTGTCCCTGCTGGAGAAAAAGAGGTGAAGGGAAGATCTCATCACAGTCTGCAGGTGACACAGAGAAGAGCAGAGAAAATGGAGACACTATGAGCACCTAGTACTGGAGGAAATTCCCCAGAAATCCTCTGGAATCTCCATCCTTGGAGAAGTTTAATGTGGCTCAGGGCAACGTCTTCTAGGTGGATGTACTCTGAGCAGGGGGTTGGATTAGATGAGCTCCAGAGGTTGCTTTCAGTCAAAATTATTCTTTTCCTCTATAATGTTTTTCTTTAATCTTATCAACCTTATCAAAAATGTATTAATCACCCACACCAGTAACTAAGACGATAAAAAAAGAAGGGCTTTGTGTTTGAGGATTCATTTTACTGTTTGTTCAAGCAGAGAAACTAGTGCAAAACAGATATTTGCCGTTGTGAGAGGATGCAGGGTCTAAGAAAAGAGGGAAAAGAAACCAAATGGAAAAGAAAATACCAAAACCCAAACAAACAAATAAACAAATAAAACCCCAGAAGCCCTCTCATGAAGATTGTTCAGATCTCAGAACTCTGTCAGAGAAACTGAAAAACAAACAAACTGCCTTAAATTCTCCTCCCAGGAATGGAGGGCAGTGGAAATGACTGCTGCATTTGCTACCAATGATAGCATCTTAATCCATGCACTTTGTATTTCCTCACCCACCTCCCCTGCTGTGTTCCAGCTGTCAACCCCAGAGCCTAAAAGCTATCAGCTTTGCAGATGAAGTTCTGCTTGCCCAGTCCTGGCTGTGGTTGCCTCTCTGGCACTCACACAGATCAGTTCCCATCCTGGCACCGAGATTTGCATCAGGCCATTAAATGCACAAGGACTCTGTGGTGAACACCTATCAATATCCTGGGGCCCTGGGAGCCTTCAGGGACTTTATAAACTGGTCTGTGCAGATAAGGAGATACCTCAGTGATCCACCTTTGGCAGCTACTGCAACAGCCTGAGGAATTGGAATGAGATTTAGGAGGGTTACTCAGTGCTTTGCTCTTGATTCTACTAAGGAGAAGAAGAGCTCTGTAATAGGAGAGGGTTGGATTCCAGCACTCTCAGAAATAACTGCAGAGAATTAGTTGCCACTAAAGTAGTATTTTCTGCCACTATTCCTACCACTGGGAGCACAATACTTTCTCAAAAGCTGCCAGACACAAACAGGGTATTTTGTGAATACCTCTCCATCTGCAATATAAACCTAGAGATGGATGTCATAAAGGGGAGTGGCACTGGGATCTTGCAGCTATCAAGGTATCCTTCCTGCAGCTCACATATTTAGAAGTTATCTTACCTGGAGAAGTCAAAAGGAAAAGGGTAGAAAGGGAAGGAGGAGTCACTTGCTGTTAAAATCATCACATGATGATCACCCATAGCCCCATACTTCAGTAATAAAGGATAAAGCTATTCTGTTTCTCAGAAGAGCTTTATTGACACTGCAACGTGCTCTTCAATGCTTTACCTAGGAAAGGAAACTCCTGTGGTTGGTGTGCAGCCCCTGGGCAAGAAAAAAGTTGTAAGTTCTTTCCTCCAAAGAGCAGAACAGACAAGTGCCAGAATTCTGTGTAATCTCTAACTGGTGGCTTGGAGTTTCCCAGTTCTGCTGTACTTGAGTGCTTTGACAGGTTGTGCTGAGGGCACAGAGCACTGAAATGGGCTGTTAGACAGGCAAAAGGTTAATTTGACTGGTCTGGAAAGCACTAACAGAAGAATGTGGCAAATCCATTTGTCAGTCAGGAGAAGGGGAAATGACTTGTTATTACTGAAGCATGTGTTGTTATTTCAGAAATAACCAGCATCGGTCACAGAAATAGCAACAAGATGGTTCCTTCAAGGTGCTTAATCCCTGAGAAGGGAAGCATGGAGACAGTGCAGAATAAATTGGAATGGAGCTGCCTGTTGTTAGCTGCCATGCCTGCAGATATAATAACTAGCCATGGACCCAGGCCAGGCTTTGATGCAAACACAGGCTCACTTGAAGTGCCCAGCACAGACAAGAGTTACTGGGGCTGCTGAAGTAGCTTGACAGTACAAGTACAGCTCTGATCGTTTTAACAACCCAGATTAAGCATAAAAACCCCAAAGAAAAATAAGAATCTATCAGTGAGTATGTGAACCCTCCTATAAACTACAGCAGGAAGACTGAATGAAGCTGGAAGACAATTTAGTGACTCCCATGTACCATAGCTGGGCACAGTGAGCTCCACAATCCAGGATTTATAGGAAAGAGAAGAACTGGGGAGGATGAGGGGATGTTATCCCTTCTCTGTAAGATAACCAGATTTCTGTAACCCACCATCTTTATATATATATATATTTTTTTTTGTATCCTTGGCATGAGATTTGCCTTCACCACAGAGTTACTTTGCAGCCAGTAAGAGTCAAAAAGCATGAGGGGTTTTAAAGCTTGGTGAAGATTTTGTTTCAATAGATTTATTTATTTCAGAATGTGTCAAAAAGCTGATTGGCACATTGAAGGCATGCATGTGTGTGAGCTGACATACATATCTATGCACACTGCATATAAATAGGCATTAAAATCCAACATCTGAGAATCACTCTCAGCAGCAGCTTTGCCACAGGTGAAAAGGTGATTTTTTTTAGGGCCATTGAGCACTATAAATGTGTTCATTGTATCAGTGCTTCAGAAATACCCATTCTAAATGACTTTGTGTTGATCCACTGTGAAAATTCATTGTGCTCAATTGCCCTCAAAATTTCTCATTTCTCATCTGTGATGTTGCAGTCTGCTGACTGCACACCAGGCCATGGTACAGCAGGGCAGGCACTTGGCTCCAGAGGGCCTGAAAAGGATTTTTATTTCCTGCCAGGCTGCTCTGTGCTCCCCAAAAACAGAACAGATCTGTGCCAAGGGCTTGGAGCTGTGAGGATTTCATAGGTGGGAATGGACTCTGTGGAACTGAGGTCGAGTTGTGCACACACAAAGGCTTGCAAGTGTCACATGTACATGAGATGTGGAAAATGGATCTTGGTTTTAATTTTTTTATCATACCTTTGATTCAGAGAAGTCAAACCCACTCTCTCATCAGTTCAGTTCTATTCAATTTAGGGGGAAAAAAAACAACAAAAACCCAAACAAGTTATCAGATGGCATAAATAACTTCCAGCATGCATGGTAAGAAATTTAGTCATAAAATGATTGTTTGGGGTTTTTTTGGCACCTCCTTGAAACAAGACTTGCAGGGAGGGTTTTTTCAGTTTTAAAAAGGAACATTTATAGCTGACTTTTAATATATTTTATTTGTCCTCTAATTTACTGTAATGTCTTATTTCTTATAAAAGCCTCTGCATATCAGCCTTTAAACTGTGAGGGAAACAAATGCCTGATTTGGAACAGAGGATGGTGAAATTTAAAGATCTCTTGGTGTGTTGCAGTACCTTGGTTGCTGCCTGTGGGTTCTTTCAGGCAGTGGAATATCAGTGATCTCAGAGAAGCCTGGTGGGATTGACAGAAGCATTGGGTGAGGAAGTTGTGTCTGGAAAAATGAGAACTTGGCATTCAGATGAGATGTGGCAGGAAGTGTGTTGGGGAGTACAAAGCTGGAAATGTAACAGAAATGTTGGTTTGCTTCACCTTCGAACTTTCCGCTTGTGAGTTCACACACAAACTCCTGCCTGTAGCTCAGACAGGTTGGACACTTTGTCTGAAAAGTCAGGGCAGGAAATGCTTAATCATGCAAAAAGACCTTGTTTTTTCTTCCAGTTAGTAGGAACTTTAATTCCATCCTTGTGCTGCCATCCTGCTGCAGTGATGGTTCATTTCTGAGCTGCTGGAGGGGGGAATTCCTCCTCCAGCACTGCACAAGCCTCTGCTGTTGAACCTGAGACTCAACAGGACAATGGCAAGGTCAGAGTGCCTCACTCAGTCTGTTCAATATGTGATCCTACTCCATCTTTTCCTAAAAATTCAAAATTCTGTGTTGTTTACATAGTTTTAATCTCAAAAAAACCCCAGAAAAACAGAAATAAACTCAATTTTGTTGTTGTTGTTGTTTTTATTAGCAGACCATTTGTCTTCCATTTCTGCTCTGCACTGTTTTTGGGTTTTTTCTCAAACAGATTCCTTGTTAGCAGGTGAAAGCTGTTTCCCAGGGATATGAATATCAGCAGTCATTTTAAAAAAGAAAAACAGTACTTTCAAGCACACTGCATTTCTAGTCTGGGATGTTAAGTGTACAACAAATTTTAATCCTGGCAAACACATCAAGCACTTTCATGTGTTTGTGTCTCTACCTTAATTTCTAGAACCTAGTGATGATTCTCTGAGTGGCAAAGTACTAATTCATATAAATGGTGTTATGAGCAGTCATAATTCATCTGCTCCTCAGGTTTAAGAAAAGACTGAGAATTCTAAACCAGAAAATATTACCTGATTTTATATAATAGTTTGGTCCTTTTGAAGTTCTTGGGAGCAAAAGGAAAGAACTCCCTCATTTTAGTTGTTCTCTTTTTTTATGTATTTAAATGCATTAAATGAATAGAACCATTCTTATAAAGAAAATAAAACATCAGAGAAATATTCTTCTGCCTGGGCTTGTGAAAGCTGGGCTTTGTCTAAATTATTTGCTGACTTCAGTCATCCATTTCTCAGAGAGAAAAAGAAAAAGGTACAGTATCACATAATCTCAGAAGGTCTCTCAGGAGAAGACAAAGGCCAGCTCGTGCCTATTGTCTAGACTCAACTGTTCAATACTCATCATCCTTATTCTTCTTATTCTTATGCCTCAAAGTAATTTCAGAATGAGGAGAGATAATGGGAATAGTTGTATAAGAGCAGCATCTCTGGCAAATATGACCAATTTTGTAGAAAAGGAGCTGCTCTTGTTATAAAGCTTTAATTTTCTTTTACTTAGTTTTACTGCAGGTCTTCAGCATTTCACTGCTGCTTTTATGGTATTTCAAAAAACATTTGCTTCCCCAGTAAAATATTATATTTATGTCATCTGTAAATTTGCACTTTTGCACAGCTCCAATTGCATCTTTTGTTTCCATAAATTACATTTACATTGCAGTTGCACTCTGTTTCATAATTAAATCACTTTCAGTCTAAGTAAGTACAGGAAATCTATGCTTCAGTGTGCAAGTCTGCTGACAAAGTGAAGGGTAACCCAATTCTCATCCACACAACTTTTTAATTAGTTGCTGCACATCTGAGGATTAGGCTTGTTGGGATGTCTTGCAGAAAATAACATTAATATTCAATTTGGTGAAGGGCTTTCAATAAACAAACAGAATTAATAAAGCTATTAAGCAAATGTCTCTGATGACCACTTTCCATATGGATTGCAACTCTTTGGAAGCATTTTCAAACCAGGCAGCTGAGAAGGGTTTCTCTGCCCTTGTTTTGGCTGAAGCTTGAGGAGTAGCTGGGTATTTTCCATCCTGAGCTCATCTGTGTTTGAATTTGCTGAAAGTATTTTCTGGGGTCTAGAAAACCGGGTGGAAAAGAGTTCCTTGTTGCAAGCTCTGTTATCAGACTCTCAAAGTACAGTATTTCATTTTCTCTTTGTCTGTTTTGTCTGGACTTCAGAATATTCTGCCTCTGAATAAGAAGGCATTTTTTTGTGAGTTTGAAATTATTTTAGATAGGAAAGGTTTGTTAAATTATGCCTTTACCTGGATTTTTTCTTTCTTTTTTTTTTTTTTTAATGTGAGGAATGGTTTTGTGAAATGTTCTGGATGAGCCTCTACAGCTCCAAGTCAAATGATTGGCATTAAAAAATACAGCTTCTCTAATGTAAACCTGAGGATTATTTTAGACTTATACTGTCATTTGAAAAATCTGGCATTTCAGTGAAAGAGAACCTATATAAAAATAATTCATATTTCTTGGAAAATAAGTTCTGAAATTTACGTAAGTCCTGGCAAGATGGTGTTGATTTTGTGTGGAGATTTTGGCTGATTTTATGGTGTCATAAATTCATTTTATCTTATTGCTTGCTATATGTAAATCACAAACATCCTTTCACAGCTTTTGAGAGCTATTGAGGTAGCAGTGATGAGGTAACTTCTCCCAAAATACTGTTTTATATTCTGTTAAGATTCTTTAGGGACAAGTTGTGTTTGCATTGAAGAGATGTGCACTTCCTACCCAATATAAACTGTTATTTGTATATTCCATGTATTTGCATGTGTGTGTGGAATTGATTTCACTTCATGTTTTGCCAAGAAAAAAGAAATTTAGATGGCACTAGAAGAAGGGTTTTTAAGAAGCCATGTGCCCAACAGGAATTGGACTAAACCTTTTGGAAGCTGGTTTGTGATTTGCTCTGCACTGAGCTGTAGTGATGGAGTTGTTCACCTGCCCAGCAAGGGCTGCAGAGGGCTCCAGGCACTCCTGAAATCTCTCTCCACAGACTTAATTTGGTGAAGGATACAAACCCTGCTTCCCTTCACCCCCTGGCAGAGGCTGCTGGCTGATCTTGTGGGGGTTGCAGAGGAGCATCCTGCAGGAGTGTGCAGAGCATCCTCACTGCCCCAGCTCAATCTGCTGCCAGATTGATTGAAGCCTCTGCTGGAGAGTTAGAGATGCTGAAACACTGCAGGGGCTGTTTGTCTGGAAATTTTACCTTCTACTTTATTGCAGAGGGTGTCCAGCTACTTGGAAATTAAGTGAGACCCCGAGCAGCCTCTGCTTTTCCCTCTGCACTTTGCTCCAAGCTCCCTGCTCAAGTCTGGGGCTTGAACTCTTGGGAGTAAGTGAGGAATGTTCCATATGGTGGCTGCCAGCAGAAGTAGGCAGTGGCAGAATATTTCAAAGCAAGGTTTCTTGTGACTTTTCACAGCTTTCAAATCGCAGCTTGCTTTGTAATCCACTGAAATTCCACAAGTTTCCCCTGTCCAAGGCATTTTTCCTGTCAGCAGGCAGGATCCAGCAGGCATCTCCCCAGCATCCCCAGGGAGCTCGTTAAGCTCCATGATGTTTGTTGCTGTTAATTTGATATGGCATTGCATAAAGGACTGGCCCAAAGTCCAGTGTAGTGGAAATGATGCAACTCTTCCCTGGTTTGGTAGAGATTGTCTCCCAGCCCTGATTTCAAGTTGTGTCAGCATTCAATGCAGAGCAGCTCTGTAGGAACAGATCTGTAGTGAGCTGAAATGAGAAGCCAGAACCTGCAGCTCCGTTGGGACCCTGTTTTCATTTCCTGGATGCCTTAGAGGTGTTTTTTTTCCCAGGGTTGGGGTTTGTGTGAGGGGTGGCAGCTGGTCAGGGTTCCCTCCCTGCTTCCCTCCTTTGGCTCCTGCAGCAGATCCAGGGCTGGTGCAGCCCAAATCCACCCTCCCATGCTGAGAGATCTGATTCCTGGCAGCTGCTACACAGGCAAGGTGGGAAAATCCTTCAGAAAGGGGATGCCTGTGCCAGGAAGGCTCTTATTGTTTATCCTTAACAATATGACACCTTCCTCATCACCTTCCTCATCAATTTTTATATCAGGGATGGATATTGTGTATTAAGGTGCCCAGGAGCAACCTATTCACACATTGTTCTATTGAGTTCTCAAGAGAAATAAAATAAGTAATAAAATGCTCCAAAATGATCAATTTGGAGGAAGCCTTTAATCAATTATTAATTGATTATTCATGTTAGCACAATGCTTGTAAGGATTAAAACCTAATTTTGACAACACATGCAAACTTTTCCTTTTGAATTCAATAATATATTCTCAACCTGTTGTTCATTAAGGTAAACATCTGTGAATTCATTATTTTTCCTCTAAGCTTGCTGCACCACAAACTTAATTTCTTTAACAAATTTTCCAAAGTATAATCCCATTACAAGCTTAGTTTATAATACATACAATGACAGCTTTGCTAGCATATTTATCTTTTTCTTCTTGTTTTTTTTTTTGTGGCTTTTTGGGTTTTTTTGAGGGGGAGAGTTTGTTGGATTTTGTTTTGTCTAATAAGTCTTTGCAGCAAAATCTGTTCTGGGATGGCATAGAGAGGTAAACCATGGAAAGTGGATGAATCTGGTTGAGGAAACTGCAGAGTTTGAGATGTTGTTAACTCATAAAAATATATCATAGGTTTCCCAAAATGTGATGATTCTTAGCTCTGAATGTCCACTTGCAAGTTATAAAAAACAGACATTTCATCCTCCTCAATGTTTGCCTTATTTTGTTGTTGCAATGTGGATTTTTAAAGTAATGCAATTGTAAAATTCCTCTCTTGCTAATTTTACTTTGTTGTTGAGGTGAAATTGCAACATTTTTCAATGCACACCATGAAGGAGAAAGAAGAAATGGGTGCAAAACGCTGGTTTTGAACTCTTAAATGGAAATATGTGAGGCTATTGAGAGATAATGGCTCTGGGTGTTTCTGCAGCCACTCTGCAGGCAGTGCTGATGCCCTTGCATGGTACAATTGTTGCTGAACCCTTCCAGGCACCTTCCTGTGCAGAGCTGCCTCTTCTTGCTCTGACATTTTTTTCATAAAGTTAATGGTAAATGAAATACTGGTGTTCCAGAGGAGATGAGTTACGTGCTGGATTAATTTGACCAGCCCACATTAGGAGAGCACCGAGCAGAATTTGCAGCTGCAGAAGATTGTCACCATGTCCCTGTGTTTAATGGAATAATTTAGGCATAGGGACAGAAAGAAGTCTACACTAAAATGAGTACAAGCACTTTTAAGCAGAAAACCTGTAGCTAATTTTCAATCCTGTAATTGAATTTGCAGGATAGCACATAAATAAAGCTGGGCTTTTTAAAAAGTTGGATGCTTTGCACTGCATAACAATGTTTTACTGCCTCATAACGCTGCCCTGTGTTCTTCCCCACACACTCTGCAGTTCCATTGCAATGCTGCCTGTCCAAAACTTCACCCATGCTGCAGCCTGCACAGAATTGTGTCAGGAGGCTTCAGAAACACATGCAGATAATTCACAGGCTGCTAAATACCAGCTGTTAATTGTAATTAGCTGCAGCACGCTCAGACCTCAGTGGGCATTCCCTCCTGGATTGGAGCCTGAACTGAGGTCCAGGGCTCTTCCCTTAAAGGCTTTGGGATGATTTTGTGTTTTGCTCCCATTAAAATCACAGAACCACAGAATGACTTGGGCTGGAAGGGACCTTAAAACTCATCCAGTGCCACCCCTGCCATGGCAGGGACACCTCACACTGTCCCAGCTGCTCCAGCCCCAGTGTCCAGCCTGGCCCTGGGCACTGCCAGGGATCCAGGGGCAGCCACAGCTGTGCCAGGGCCTGCCCACCCTGCCAGGGAACAATTCCTGCCCCAAATCCCATCCTCTGGCAGTGGGAGCCATTCCCTGTGTCCTGGCACCCCAGAGCAGGGGGCTCCAGCCCTGGGAGCATCTCCATTCTCTCCCCTTCACTGTAGCTGCTTTTTTATGGTATCTAATCCCAACCACTTTCCTGCAGTCCCAGACCCTCTCCCCTTGTTCAACCATTTCACCTTCCTTCAAACACACAGCCCAGGCAGGGCTGCAAACCCAGCAGGACATCAAGTCCTGCAGTGGAGCAGAACAATCAGTCTTGATAAAACTGTGCCTGTTCCCCCTCCTTTCCCCAAAAAAAAACTAAAATGAGAAAGGTAGAGAAGTGTTTTCTGTGGTGTGTGTGGCTTTTCCTGCAGCTCTGCAGGTGCAGAGTGTGCTCAGGTCTGCCTGGTGCTGGGAGCAGAACAGGCTGTGCCAGCCCTGCTGCGGGCCAGGGACAAACCCAGAGGGATTTAAATCACAATGAACTGCCCAGGAACAACCTGAGCTTAAATCACAGTGAACTGCCCAGGAACAACCTGAGCTTAAATCACAATGAACTGCCCAGAACAACCTGAGTTTAAATCACAATGAACTGCCCAGAACAACCTGAGTTTAAATCACAATAAATTGCCCAGGAACAACCTGAGGCTCTACTGTGGTGGTGCCCTGGGTCTCTGCCCAGGGCAGAGGAGCAGCAGGGAAAGAGCTGAAATTGCAGAAAGTTCTCTCCCGAATTCAAAAGCAGCAAAGCTGCACCTGCAGAGCCCCCAGCCCTGGGACAGCAAGAGCAGCAGGAGCTGGAGCTGCTGGAGAGAGCCCAGAGGAGGCAGGGAGCTGCTGCAGGGCTGGAGAGCTCTGGAGCCAGGCTGGGAGAG
>JANRGV010000023.1:17112155-17129708 GCA_024734035.1 Alethe castanea
CCCTGGCACAGGGTGCCCAGAGCAGCTGTGGCTGCCCCTGGATCCCTGGCAGTGTCCCAGGCCAGGCTGGACATTGGGGTTTGGAGCAGCCTGGGACAGTGGGAGGTGTCCCTGCCCATGGAGGGGTTGAAAATAAATAATCTGTAAAGTCCTTTCCTACCCAAACCCCTCTGTGATTCTCTGTTCTGATTTGCAATTTGTTGAATGCTCCTTCATTAAAACCTGTTTAAAGTCTGGTGTGGTGACATCAATAGTGAGGGTTTAATTCTTAAACAAAGCTTATTTCTACCTAAAATCTATGTTCAAATAAAACTTTTGAAGTTGACTCCTGTAGGTCTGTGTACATTTTCTGTGTGCTGCCTGACAGAATTATGGGATGCCCAACAGCAGAAGTCCATTAAGTTTTCACTCTGCCTAAACCTGGCTTGTATCTGTGCTGGGATTCTTTGCTTTTCCCTAAATAGTGTTGTCTAATAAAGAGAAGCCACTTTTTACTACTCCAGATTTTAATTAGAGCACTTGATTAATGCAGAATTCTATTCTGTCTTAACTGTAAATCCCCACAGACTTAGTTAAATTCTGTTGTCTGTGAGTCAGAGTTTAAAGCAGTGATTGGTCTCTAAAGGAGTTAATTCTTTGGGCAGTGGGGGCTCAGTAAAGCAAGTGCATTCATATTTTCATCAATTCCAGCTAACTTACAGTATTTCACTGGTCAGATCTAATTTGCTTGATGAGACATCACTGAAAGATGTTATCTATAGTGTAAGCTTGGGAATTGATTGTAACACATAATTCAAGGGCACTGTTTCCTGCCTAGGGCAAGATATGCTATTTTTCCCTTCATTTCATTTGCTCTTTTATAATAACTTACCTTTTCCAAATGATATCCACCAGATCTGTTTGTAAATTTGCAGAGAAGCAAAAAATATGTTAATAAACCACCCTAAACTGTGGTTTTTCACCTGGACTCCCTGTAACAGTGTTTATTTTTGCCAATGTGTTTCAGAACATGGGCATACCTCAGGCAAGTGGGATGTAAGTTTTTATTTGAATTCAAAGCTACCGTGGTTATCTCATTCCTCAGTCATTAAAAGAAAAGTTTTAGACATCAGTTTTACCAATATTGTGAAATTCACGTTAAACAGGCTTCACTGACACTTTATATATGTGTTATTATATGTATATACACACAAACACAGCAGTCAGTCTTTAGCTAATAGCAGTTTAGGGTGTATCTGAAAGTTGAATCTTCATCTCCCAGACTGAAATTCTTACATTGATTTGCTTTAAAATGTCCCCTCTCTGCTGCTTCTGTCTTGTGGAAGCCTGGAGACAACCTTGTGTTGGTTTTATTAAACAAACCCCGTTTATTCACTGCTTTGGTCACTTCATGGTGGATTTTCCCCTGTAATAAGAGAGAATAGACTGTGCTGAGTCAGCTGGATACTTAAGGTCCACACGAAATTTACTGCTGTGAGTGTGCCCTTATCAGTGCCATTCCCCTGGGACTGCAGCCATAAATCCCCTGCTGCCCCTACAGCTGCCACTCTGATGGGCCAGGAAATGCTGACATTCCCAGTGCTAAAACAAACCAGCAGTACTTTTCCACAGTGCCTGTGAAAATTTCGGATTTCAGGCAGTTCAAGCATCACTGACCCCGGATGTGTGTAATGGAGTAGGATTTTTGAGCGTTTGCTGCTTTCTGTAAATGCTGTTAGCTCAGTTAGCTAAGTTGTAAGTAATGTTAAAATTCTGTACTTGAGTGCACTCTTCAGCTGATACTGGACACAGGAATAATTTTGCATTTGGTATAGTATTTCATGATTTTGTAAGATTCAGGTAAATAGCAAAATCAGAATTTAGCAGGGCAGAGCCCTGACAAGAGTGACCAAGATAAGAAATTTAATTCCAAGAAAGTTGGTTCTATAACCATGATCATAACCTGGTGATTTTTTACTGCCTGCAGTAGGGGCTTGTGTCTCCCTCTCTTGTTTTTTATTTTAATGGGAAAAGGTTTCCCTTTCTGTAGCCAGTGTTGATTCTGTTTGTCCTCTTGCCCTTATTTCACAATGTCCCTGAGGCTTTTACATGCACAAATTTATTCAGATCATCATTGGCATTGGTGATTGGCATTGCCAAACTCTTCCATGCGATTTAATGTCTAATAAATCATTAATTAGTGAAGAAGCAGTCATGAATTTAGTCCAGATAACTCTTTTCCTGTCTGACTTTTCAGGAGCTTGTGGTTCCACATATCCATATCAGCATCACTCCAAAGTGAGAGCTTGTGGCTCTTTGTAACATGAGGCAGGATTCCCTTTTTGCCTTGATGTCTGTGATCTCTCCTCTATTTTCCTCCAACACACCATAGATTGACATTTCTGGCCACTATTTTCTCTTTTTTTTTTTTTTTTTTTTTTTTTTTTTTTTAAATTGCAGAAGCAGTGTTGGTTATTGGCCATTAGGATACACCCAGTGGCCTCTTTGTGCAGTGGCTTGTAGAAAAATCTGTTCTGTGGATGTGTCTGTGATGCCCATGTAGAATCTGATGGCCCATGACCATGAGGGACTCAAATCATTGAAGAAATGAATGCTCCCAGTGCCCTGATTGTGCTCTTTAATTCAGCCACTGTGGAGATCCACTATTGTTTTCCAGTGTTCATTTCTCATTCAAGCAAAATTATCTGGCTGCTCGTGTGAGGTTATGCACGGAATAGATTTGATTGTCTGCTCAGGATTCAACACTTCCCTTTGACTGAAATTGCCATTATAGGTGCTGTTGTCATAGTTCAAATTAATTTCCTGTTAAACAGGGATACTAACGAGCTCCAGTGAGTTGTAACTGCAGTGGGAGTCTGCTCAGCTAAAAACTGAAAAGTAAATTGCTGGTCTTTTGATTTCTTAGTGTTAGGATTGCCTTTCTTATAGGGGAGGCTCTATTATTCTCAGGGCTTTTGAATGACATTTAGCATGGATTGAATTATGTCTGTGTTTGGGCAGAAGATATAGTTGTCACATTTTAATTTAAAATAAAATAGGTTGCCTGGATCTGTTCATAAATTTTAGGACTTAAAGAACTGCAGGACACTTTGGCCAGAAGTACATGAGCACCTTTCTCAGAATGTGTCTAATGAGAACAATCACAAGAACATCATTTTCTCTTAGATGAACCCCATTACTGGGGAGAAGAGGAAAGATATTCCTCTTCATTATCACATCACATCTCAGAATTCATAAATAGCATTATTTTCAGAAAGATTTTACTGTGTGTCCAGGGCCATGTTAAGGAGTTGGGTTTGTAGAAGTCTCTGGAAGATTTCTGCCTTGGTTCAGGCTCTGGCATTTTAGGTCACCTGTTCTTGCTGTGCTTCAGGTTCAATGAGGATAACACTGATTTCTCTTCAGGAAGGAACATTCTGATGAAGTCTTTGGAAATAATTCCAGGAAGTAAATTGCTTCTAAGGGAGCATTAAATTAAGGCATTTAAAACCCCTCACAGTAACATATAATAAAGAAAATAATAGCAATAAATTTCTCCATCTAATGCATTTAATTTTTAATAAAATTTTTCTATTACCTAAACCTTTTTCAAAATAACATTCCATAGATTCTGGCAATTGTATTGAGGCTGAACTGTATGTTCCAAGCTAATTTTGTTCCTTTCTTATGCTGTATACCCTTTTAGTTGTATTTCAATCCTGGTATCATGGAAAATTTTACAGGGATTCAGTTTCTATTCGCTTCCTTTTATAAAGGTTATTTGTTAAAAGTAAAAATAATAATAAAAAAAGGACACATGTGGAGACAGCTGTCCTGGTGAGTCCTAAGAAGGTGACCACGATGTCAGAAAAGTCGTTTCTCTGATGATGCTACATTGTTTGTGTTGCTGACAAAATAAACAATAGGTCATGAATGGATACCCAATTATATTTCTACTTTTCAGCTTTCTATCACCCTTTCAATATAGCCTATGACAGGTCCAGTGACGTGTATTTTCTTTTTACTTTCACTCAGAAATAATCTTTCTGTGCTGTTTCCAAATGGTCTCTGTAAGAAAGTTTGTGGATTTGGAACGATAACTGCCTTGTGTTGGGTATCAGCACATGCTGAAGTTAGGAGCTGTGCCATGCACAGTTGTCTGTCACATCCCAATCCATTTTCCAGTGCTGCAAGGAAGGTGTGAGCCCTGCTGAGCTGCAGTGGCAAGCGTGGTGTGAGGGTATTGACTGGGAGAGAAGCACATTTTTGTTCTTCCTTATCCGACACCCTGTCATCCTCTCCTCACCCTCCTGCTGCTTTGCTGCAAACATCACCACTGCTCACAAAGCAAATTAAGTTTTCAAGTAGATTTTCAACTTCTTTTTTTTTTTTTTTCTCATTGGCTTTAAGCGGTGGAGAAGGTGAAGTAATGAAAACCCCAGAGAGCACAGCCTGTGGGCTGAGTGCAGAAACAAAGGGATGGACCCAGGAGCTCCAAAGGTGGCAGAGATTCCCCCTTGACTCTGCACCAGGCTTTGGTGATGGAACTCCTGTGGTGATGGAACCCCATCTCATTAATTTCTCCACCTCTTTTTGCTGCAGCCTGTCCTGACAGCTTGAAAGGGTATTGATTAAGGGCTTAACTCACTTTTTATCAGTGCTAATTATATTTTTTTTGGCTGGGTGCTAGATTTCAAGACTTTGGGTTTGCAGCAGCCTGCAGCAAATGGAGGGGTGATTATAACTTGAGTGAACTGTTTGCTACAGGTTCTATCAGCTATCAAAATTAGTATTCATAAAAAGTTAGATAAGGAAAAAATTCCAGTCTTTTGAGATACCTGTTAAGAATTCAGATCTTATTTTCATTGTCGGTACATGGCTGCTTCTCATCTTCCCTTACATTGCTTCTTGTGGAAATTTGGGAGGGGCTTTGAACAGTAAACCACACAAATTTTGCTGCAGAATTGGCTCTCAGGCAGCAATTGTGTTTCTGAGAGAAATGGTAGGAGCACACCTTTGAGAATGAGAGATGAAGAATTAACCTGGGGCAAAAGCCCTATTGTACTAATTAAATTAAATTACATTTGTATGAGCATCTGTACAGCTAATTCTGGTTTTTTTTTTCTTTTTTTTTAATGTGTTTACATGGATATAGAATGTTCATTGTAGTGAGGTGCTAAAGTTTTCTTGTTATTCTATGCCAATATTTTTTTTTCTTCTTGAAGCTAAACAGATATTTCTAAATGCATTCTAAATCATCTCAAATTACATAATTTAGTTAACCTGGGAAACATACTAAACCCAGATATTTAGGAAGAAGGAACAGCATTAATTAACTTTGTAAGGAATGAGATCAATGTAGTTCTTTTCCAGTTTCTCAATTTAGTTTCTCCATTCTGCTTCCTGAAAAGAGACCTGATGCAGGGTGTGGGCAGAGGTTTGATGTGACAGTTTCCATAGTCACTCAAGTGAGTAAGCATCTTTCCCAGTTGCTTCCACAGACGTGCCCTTGGACGCTGCCACTGGTACTGCTTTGTTGCATCCAAATTACAGAGGTGCTTACTTGAATCCTCCAGCATTTTGCTGTCAACATCCTCTTCCTGTGCAAATACAGGATTTTCATTAGTTTAACTGAAGTCTTAGTGGTCTAAAGAATTTGTATCAGCCCATTATTATTATTACTATTATTATTAATAATAATAATAATAGCAATAATAATAACACACTTATAATTCCAATTATATGCAGTTAAAATTAATAAATGCCAGCTTTCTTGTGTCAGCTGTTCTGTGGCCTTTACACTCCCTCACTGCTAAGTGGTTTCACTCTGGGGAGAGGTGAGAATGCCTCAGGAGCATTCAGATCCTTTCACAGAAATTTGATGCTGATGGTTTCTTCTTCCTCACCCTTCTCTCTAATCAGGGCCATCTTCACATACTTGCTAAATATCTTCCACCTTGCTCTTCATATGTCTGCTCTGGCCCAAATTTATTATATGCAGTGTCTTTTACATGTTGGACTGGTTCTTCTTTCTCCTTGTTAACCCTAAATCTCCCAGGGGTGCCTTGGGGTTTCTGGCTCTGGTCCCCCCAGTGTCACCCTGTGCCTGCTATTTCTCTAGCTCAGGTCATGCCCTGCCTGCTCTGCTCCTCTGCTGCACTTCATCTGCAGCCACAGACACTTCATCTCCCCCAGAATATCTGTGTGTGCTGCTCTTTATTAGTTTCATATACTTTTATGTGTCTCTGTAAAACAAAGCTATTTCCCTGAACCAGAGGCTCAGGACCAGTTGTGCATTTCTGAGAGAGGCTGCTCCAGGCAGACAAACAAGCAGAGCAAACACAGCCCAGCAAAGCCTGAGCTCTGAGCTGAGCTTAGCACAGAGCTTCTGCCCTGCTCTGAGCAGTGGCAGCCCCTGGTTTATGGAGCCCTTAGGCTGCATAGCAAAGGAAAAATGGGACTCAGCTGCAGTTTTATTCCCTTCAAACAAATCAGAGTAAACCTCTCTCTTTTCTCTTTCACCATAGTAAGGTGAAGCCTTGAGCTGTCTTTTTCATATTTAGCTTTTTGCAAACTTACCCTTGTTACACCTGCAGTCCTTCATCCCCAGGCTGGTACCTGCAGCTGCAGCTCTTGTTTCATTCATGCCCTTTGCTGTGCTCGTTCTCCTAGCCTGGGGAGGAATCCTGAAAGGCACCCAGCAATGAGATATCTGAATGCTGAAAAATAAATGGTTAATCCTTCTAACTAATGAAATCACAAGGTTTAAATATACATTTGTGTGCTTTCCCTGCAACCTTAAATGTTCATTTTTGGGCAGAGGCACCAGGCCTGTGTGTGGTGAGGATGATGAGCACAGAGCACACAAGGAGGGAAATCTGGACTCAGTAATTTGTAATGAGTATCTGAAAGTACTTCCAGGTATTAAGTGTGACTGTGCTCACTCCTCCTGCAATTTTCTGCACCCATTTTTTCCATCTCTTGCTTGATTGCTAATCAGATTGCATAAGAAATGTTTTCCTGATGAATCTCAGTCTCTGGGCATATGTGCTTCACTACCAAAATATGTAATTTGATCACTGTGTCTATATAATGGAGTTCATCTTTTCAGAGCCTTGAAAGCCTCCCCCTCTGTGCCAAAGGCTAAATATTCCAGAGCCTGTTAAGTGGACTCGTCCCCCAAGTCTAAGAAAATAAATGGAATGCTGATTTGATAGTTTTAAGCACAATTTAAATAATCACAGTATCCCATTTCATAAACTGTGTGCTGGCACAGGCTTCTCTGTTTTGATTCCCATGTTTGGAAATGTTCTGGTGGGCTCTGTGTCCTTGTGGCCAGGGTGTCAGGGGCGTTCCTGGGGTGCATTTGGAGGAGTGTGGCCAGCAGCTCCTAGGAGAGATCCTCCCTTCTGTCATGAGGCCACATCTGGAGCATTTGTCCAGTTCTGTCCATTCTGTCATTGGTTTTGTGATTTTGCTTATTTGCTTTACTGGGGGGGAAAAAAAAAAAAAAAGTGAGAAGCATTTCTGAAGCATTTTCCTTTTTTTTTTTTCCAAAAGTTGTAGGCTTTCATGTGTTTGTCCAAGCTCTCTAGGAATCTGATGGATTAAAACAGTGATTCTGCAAATGTAGTATTAAAATAGTGATTCCGTAAAAGTAAGATTTGAGGGAATAATGAGGACCATGTGTGAGCAGAGTCAGAGACAAAATCAAACTTTTGATCACATCACCCATGATCGCAGCCTTAGACCCAAGTGAATAAAAGACCTTTTTGGAGCTAAACTGCCAGCCTGTCCCTAAAATATTCCTGCTTTTCCTACTGAGTCCTCTGCAGCTCCTGAGAATCCCCAGTGCTGTTTCTGTGCTCCTGCTGTGGCAGTGGAGATGTGCCACCAGCTGCCTCTGTCCCCTGTTTGTCACTCGTGTGCTTTGCCAAAGGTCAAAGATTTCTGCTTGACTTTGGAGTCTGGTTTCTGTGCTGTACCCAGCACATTGTCTATTTAAGCAGTGTCTGGAATAAGTTGTCTTTTGCTTACAGTGGGCTGGTTTGAGTCACAGGCTGCAATGAATAATGAATGCAAAGGACAGACTGCAGTTCAGTCACAAATTCTTATTTACAGAATTGCTGCTGACTTCTCGTTAGCACTTGCAAAGTGCCAGAGCAGCTCTTGAAGGATTTAGGAGATTGCTTAATGAAGATTCATTTATTAAGATGCATGGCTGGCCAATATACTGGTCATCACATTGATTTTAGGACTGGATCAGAGTGTGAGAAACCTTTGCATAGCTGAGGAGTGAAAAGCAGCTAAACTACTTTGAGAAACTTCTGGAGTATTTTTTTATTATTATTATTTTGCTACTCTTTGTATTAAGAAGTAGCTCATTCCTTCCTTCATTTCTTCTTTAAAAACTTTGAAATAAAGACATTTTTCTAGATGATAATTTTTAAAATAGGACTTTGTATAATAATGCAGGATGATATTGCACAATTAATCCTTAAATTTTTGTTTCATATGCTAAAGTCTACTGCAATTCCTTCCACACAGGCAGACTTAGTCTGCTCCAAGCTTTGTGGTTCTGACAAACAAATTATATAGAATGTCAAAAATGTAAACACAGCATAAATACATCTGAAAAATAAAATGTCTAACAGATAGTTTATTCATAGGCATGGACCAGTGTCACCTAATCAGGGGGATAAATGTCTCTTTGAACATAAACAGTTTATGGGTATAAACTGAGGTTATGTTTTGCTCCACTTTCTAATATTTTTTTCTCCTTAACCAAAGTTATCTAATTGCTCAGAGGTGAATATGTACACATGGTTTAGGCACAGGGAATTTTCTTGTTCCTGCTGCAGTCATCCTTGGTGTGCACTCACCTTGTTTCACACCCTTTCTTCTCTTGGGAAAATCCAGGGAATATGCTTGGCTTTGATGGAAGAAGTTAAAAATACATCCAGGTGTTGTAAAAGGAACCTGTGGGCTCCTGTGTCACCCATGGGGGGCTCAGTGCCCTCCTGAATTTCCATTCTGCTGAACTAAAATCCAATCAAACAAACAAAGCAAAGGAACAACCACCCACCCCAAACCACCCTGGCTGCCTGATGCTTTGTTTTCCTGGATGGGAAAACTGCCATTGATTGTTTGACTCAGGTTTTGAGCTGGCTGAGATAACACAAATCATTACACTTTAAACTATAAGTTGCAAAAATTGAACTTTCTGCCTTTGGTGGGGGCATTTCAGCGGGAACCTTTTGTCAGATGTTGGCTTGCACCGAGGAGACATTGACTGGACAACTTTCCATTGCTGCAGTTAATTGCCTGCTCCTCTCTCACTGCCCCAAATTGATCTGGTTTTCAGCTTTTCCTGCCAACACGCTCCCTTGGAGTGCAGGTGGGAGCTTGGGCAGCACCTGGCAGGGGCTGTGCTGGATTTCTGAGCTGGATTTCAAACAGACCCACGAGGGAGAAAATTTACCTGGGACTGCCTTGGCAAGCAGCAGGTGCCACAGATATTTCAGTGGGGTCTCCCAGGGCAGGGACACTCCTTGGAGGAAGCCAAAGGAGGGAGGTTGGGGCTCGTTGTCTCTGTCTGGGTGTCCCTGTGGGACAGGAACATGGAGGTGGTGATGATGATGATGATGAGCCAGCATTAACAGCAGAATTTGACCTTTTCACTTTTCTTATGCTCTTTTTAATCAGCTTAGCATTTTGCAAATTTCCCTTAAATATATAAAAAAAGGAAAAATCTGTTTGTGTGTTTGCATTAATGCACAAGATCTCTACCAAATGGAAAATAAGTTCAGTCACATTAGATTTCAGTATTTTTCATTCACTAAACCTATGAGAAAACCAAATTACTTTGTTCTTTTTTTTATGGGTATTATCAGGAGTCTTCTTAAAATAGTTTATATCTAATGATATAATTATTTTGGATGAATAAAACAGTAAAAGTCTGAGGGCACAACGTTTTCAGCCGTCTGGGGATTATCTTGATCTATTCTGGTTCCTGTTTTGGAGTTAATTATGATATCACTAAATATTCCCAGAAGTTATCCCAGAACAAACAAATAAGCAAATTAAAAAGGAGTTTGGTTGAAGTTTTGTTTTGGCTTTGTTTTTTGGTTGTGTTTGCTTGTTTAGTTTTGTTCAGTTTGCTCTCTTGAAGGGATTACTTTTGGTTCTTTAAAGGCTTTAAATGGGCTGGAGAACTTGGTTAATCCATGTGCTGCTTGTGGGCAGATGAAAAAGAACATGGCATAATTGAAGAAAGGCTGGTGTGAGAGCTAATGTGGTTTTCAGGAGCCTGTTGAGAAAATCATCCCCAGCAGTGTGAGTCCACAGCAGCTTCCTGCACACACTGGGAGGGGAATTAATTCTTTACCACCATCCTTTTATCCACGAGGCACTGAGGACTCTTGGGCTGTTGCTGTGGGAAGAGGAAGAGTTTATAGACAGAGTTTATACATATAGATATTACATATATAGATACAGATAGATAGAGATATAGATATATAAAATATATCTATATCTATATATTATATATATAGATATTTATAGATATAGGGGTTTTTTTGCACAGGTTGGTGTTAAAGATTAGGCAGAATGTTTGGTTACCTGTGCAATAACTCAAACTGAACATACAATGTGCTGAGGTCAATTTGCTGTTCCCTCTTTCAGAGTTGCTGTTTCCAGTCACTCAGGAGGGAGTGTTTGTGTCTGCAGCTGTAGCAGAGCTCTGCCAGGGATGCAAGCTTGGACAAAACCAACCTTTCCAGGCAGATGTGATGCCTCGTGGCTGATTTTGATTTGCATTGATTAGCCTGTGTGGCTGTTTGATTACCTCCAGGCTGGTGTTGGAAATGTGGCTTTTCTGTTTGATCCCCCATTGGGCTCTTCCCTCCATGTCCTATTGATACCTGCCCCAGGCAGCTCCTCTGGCTCCCTCCCCTCCTGCCTCTGACACTCAGAAATTAGCTGGGAAAAACTGGGTGTGGAGCTGGGCAGAGCCCTGCTGTTCTGGTTGTGCCTCTGAAATAAATGGCAATAAAACATTCCAGCATTCATTTAATGTCAGGAGTTCATGGAACTTGTGTGACAGCATTGCTGAGGAAGCTCTCGAATGCTGCTCCAGAGCAGGGCTTTGGTTAGAGAGTCTTTTGGAAAATGCTTTGGTCATTTTCTGTAGAATGCTCTTTGTTTTGATGTTCTGATACAAGTTGCATTAATGCTGAATTGCAAGACTGATATAGGAAAATCACTAACTAATTCTCTACTAATGTTTTCTTTGTGAAGGGAAACTTAAAATTTTAAATAATCTCCGCTTTTTCTTTGATCTGATTTTGCCCATGGCAGCTCATTGGGAGTGAAGCTGCAGCCCTGTTTTGTGTATCTTCAAACTGGTCATTGTTACCATGTTTTAGATTATGAATCTGGATTTTTGGGGGCTTTTATCACTTGCTTCACCCAACAGCTGTTTGGAGGAGGCAGGGCTGGGGGAAAGGCGTGGATTGAGTTTGCCATGGGCAGGTAACACCTGTCCAGGTATGGTGCTGCTGCTTTGGAACATTTTAAAAGCCTGAGCAGATTTAAGATTGACTTGCTGACAGGAGCACCCATGCTTCTAATGTGAGTCCTGAATTCTGTTGCAGAGCTGCTAAATTGTTGGACAGGACAGATTTGAGGCTCTCTGGGAGCTCAGACTGTTCTTGTGGAATGAGGGGCAGACTCTGGTGGGAGCACTGCTGTCAGTGCAGCTGCAGAACAGGCAAAAGACACATTTAAAGGGGAGAGCAGATAATTGTTAGGGCTCAAGTTTCAGCTTCATGAACCTGCAGAGCATTTCAGCAGGAACTTTGCTCGTCAAGGCATCCCTTCCTTAGCCATGGGTTTATCAGCTCTGATTTGAAGATTTCATTAATGAAGTTGTCTGTTCCTCACAGATGGAATATACTGCAGAACACATCTTCTGCAGTCACCAGGTCTTCACTCTGGTTAGAGCAGATAAGGTCATTATTGTTCTAGCACTTAGCTCACAGAGCTTTAGTGTTAGATGATGTTGCTCACAGTGTTTTTTTAATTCATCTCGTCCCATTGAAACAGGCTCTGTTACCCCTCAGTGGATACCCACTGCTCTTGGCCAAATTACTCAGAAATCATTTTATTGAGTCACTTTCTCTCAGGGTTGATATAATTTTAAGTGATGTTGTATGTGCTTCTATTTATGTGCATTATTTTTGTAAAGTGCACATGCATCACTCCCAGTTTGGGGCAGTCTGGGATAGTTTATTGAAATGCAAATAATTTACTTTGGTATATTTTGAGAGAGAATAGCTTTTTCTCTGGGAAGCATGCTAGAAGGAGAATGTGAAATGTGATTGCAACTTGCCTAAAAGTGTCCCTTCTGTCCAGGGCTCTTATTTCATTTTTGGATTCTGCCAGTGACACAGCCTGACCTTCAGTCATGAGAATCAAGAGGGCATAGCCATTTGTGCTTTGGTTTGTTGATTTGAGCTGTTTTAACAACTGTCTTTTCTATTCTTTTCTTCTGAAATGGAATTCATATTTCTAAAGCCCATTCAAGTAAAGAATGATGTACATGTGCAAAATACTATTACACTATAGGCTATTTTTCACATTTCTAACATCTGTTGTCAGTCTGGGGCAGTTGTTGTACATTTATATTGCTGGGAGAGGGAAATTTACTGAAATGCAAAACCCACAGGAAGTAAAAATGCTTAATGCCTACCTGGGAAGTGTGAGAGTACATCACTGATGGGGAACTTTGCACAGTTATGCTGATGGGGTGATGTGCTCGTGGAGTGGCAGGCAAATTATTGATTGGAGCTGGAGAATGGTCTTTGGTAGCTGCTGTTTGTCTTCTCTTTCTTCTGTGAGTCCTGAGGGAGTCAGCTGGGAATTAGACTGTAGTCACTACCAAGAGTGGATTTATAGCTTTTAACAGTGGGGAAAAAATGAGGGATTTATTTTGAGGCAGGGATGTAAATAAGGCAGAGAGGGAACATGTTGGGGGTTGCATAGGGCCAGCACGAGGGCACAGAACATGAGGAAATTATTTCCTCCCAGCTAGGGAAGTTACACCCACAGCTGCCTGGTGTCCTCCATCAGAGGCTCTCAGCTTTACCCATTATTTCTGCTATGGAACAAATGAGGATGTGCAGGTGCAGAGCCCCAGAGGCAATCCTGGGGTGAAGGTGAGGGGGACCCAGGGCTGCTCTGGTGCCCTTGGTCTCACAGGACACAGGCTGAAATCTGTGCTGGCTGGGGCTGTGCTCACTGCAGATGTGCCAGGGCATTTCTGTAACAAATCCATCCCTGCCTGTGTGTCAGGTATCCACAGCAACACAGCCCAAGTCTTTTGAACTTCTGGGAAGAGGCAGCTGCTGTGCTCCAGGCTGCAGTTTTGCTTCTGGTTTCTCCAAGAGCTGCTTTGAAACCAAAGCAATGCTGCCAGCCTTCTTTCAAACAATGAGCTGCTTCTAGAGTTTAATATTACTCCATGGACTCTCAGACAGGCATTGGGTTTTCAGAGAGGGGGTGGTTGTTTTTTATAAAAAATAAATGTAGTTTTGTTTTGTTTTGTTTTTTTCTTTTCAACGTGCAAGAGAGAGATCAAAGTTCCTTTAGTTTATGTTCTGTGCAAAGGTCTGACTTTGGAGCTTCATCTCCTTGTGGTTTTGATTTCCCCATTGCAGATACCGTGTGTTTGTGTGTTTTCTTTGCTATGGATCTCAAAATGTCTAAATGTCTTATAAATTGCAGTTTGTATTTCTGCAGCTGAATCAACTATAACCAATTGTGCAGTGCTTCCTCCCCTTCCCAGCTCATCTCCAGCATTCCCCTGCTTCTGAATAAAGAGATTTTTAAGAAGCCTGAGCAATTAGCTATAACAGTAACTACCAATATTTCTGATTGCTCAACATCATATAAAGCTGCCAGAAAACTGTAGAATTCACTCCATTAAAGGGAGTTGCTGAAGTTCATGACGTGCCTTGATTTCTGATCCCTAATGAAAAGGCATTTCAGACTCTGTTCAAACACAAGATGTTTCACAGTAAACGTTTGCTTTCCTCTAATTCTTCACCAAGAACCAATATGATTTTAAATGAAATAGGATTCTTTAAAAAAAATTATAATTAGTCTCTGGTGTAAAGAAGGGTCCTGAATGTGTTTAATTAGGCAACAACAAAGAGCAGGAAATGAGCAAAGCTGATTGTGTAGATGTCTGGAGATCATACTGAGATATAATTGAAGCAGAGGAATTTGTTGCTTCTGATGGTTTAAGTGCCTTGCACACCCACTGCATGCTCTGAGCACAAGAAAATGTTCTATCACACATTCCCTTCATCACGCCCAGTGTAAGATCCAAACTCCTGCAATAATAGCAGGGATAATTAATTCTGGCTTAAGTATTTGGGAAATTATCGAGTGCTGCAATTACAGGCTTTCCAAATGACAGTCTTTAGAAGCAAGAAGCTACACTCTGCATTCCCCCCAGATCTGAGTGCACTGAGAAACTTCTCTTCAGCACCAGAAGGAAAAAGCCCCTGCAGGAGTGAATCTTAATGTGGTATTAATTGGGTAACAGGAGAACACAGCTCTGAAACACAGAGGGTGCATTTAGAACAGGACAAATAATCTGAAATACAAGTTTGATGAATTCCCTTCATCTCTGTGCTGTGGCTGCTGCAGCACTTTTGTTTATATTGATCTGAACGGCATGGAAATTTTCTTTCATCTGTCATTTACATTCATTTTACCTCTTGCAATTGCCTCTGCCAGCTTTACATGCTTGTTTTCTGGTGAATCTATTAATAAGATTTCCAGTACATCAAAAGAATTTCTATTGGGCAAAGATAGAATATAATACACTTGAGGTGTAGGAGGGCTCCTAGCTGCAATTTTACCTACTAAAAGTTATTAATGAGTTTTGTGAAGTAAAGAAAATAATTGGAAAGCATAATGCTAATTGCATGCTATAGATTTTCCTCTATTGCTTACTTGTTTAGCAAGTGACTTGCAGAATGGAATATTTGCACCATAGCTTTTTTTCTGATTGCAATGTGCCTTCTGAATTGACAAAAATAGGCCCAAAGGTCAAATTAATTAAAAACAGTAGGAGAAAGAACACAATTAATGCTGCAAGTTTGTATTTACATGTTCTAGCCTGAAAAATGTGTGAGGTGCATTTTGTTGTGTGCAAAGCTCAGATGCTGTATGCCAACGAAAATAAGAAAATGCCAAGAGATATCTTAAAGAGTGGAATTAAATTGAATTCTTTACTCAGGAAAATTTATGCATGAAGATGATTTCAGGGTGAACAACCAGGGCACTCAGCATGGGTTTTGGCCAGCGTAATTGATGCAGAAATGCAAGTTGTGGCTGTGTGAGGAAGGTGCCCATGCCCACAGTGTCTCCTTGTTGCCCCATGACTTGTGCCAGCTTTGCCCACATTAATGGTATTGCCTTTCCCCACAAACATTTCCTACTGCTTTATTCCAAAATCCTTCCTGGCTCTCAAGCACCTACAGCAATTTGCCTTTCCCTGAGCTGTAGGAACACAGAGCAGACCTAAAGCCTTGCATTTGCTCCTCCATGGCTGGGTGTTACAAGGGATTTCTACTTTTCTGGATCAAGCAGATCCCAGTTGCCTTTCCTGATCCTGACCTTGGTGCCAACCTTGCAAAAGTACTTCAGATTTATAGGCTGCAAGTTTAATGTGGTTTGCATAAAGAATAATATTTACCTCTGATTTAACTGAGCTGTACATGAAGTTTGAATAATCCTGAAGTGATGATTGTGGAGGTGTCAATCTTGTGTGTGGCAGGTGAGGAAACAGCTCTGGGTGCATTCAGGGAGTTGCAGGAGCAGCATTAGCTGTGCTCTTGGGCTTCCTCCCCAGCCCCTCAGGTTTCTCAGCTCTTGAGGCACTCCAGAATATTTGGGGCACTTTGAGCATCTTTGGGGCACTTTGAGCATCTTTGGGCACTCCAGCATCTTTGGGGCACTTTGAGCATCTTTAGGGCACTTTGAGCATCCTTGGGGCACTCCAGCATCTTTCCAGAGATGCAGGGACTCAGACTGAGGGTTCTGCTGCTTATGAGTGCACAGCAGTGCACTTTTGGGGCTTTTGCAGTAAATAGCTTGGGACCAAGTTGTTTTTAAGCAAACCACTGCTCTGCTCAGCTGAGACAGGCTCTGGGTGTCTGGGCTGTGCAGTCAGCAGCCCCATGAGGAGGAGATGCCCTCCTGCCTTCCAGAGATGCCTAATCCTCACTTTTGCTGCCTTCTCTCCTATTTCCTTTTGGTGCTTTGTGTAATTTTGCATTAGCACCTTTCTCTTGACTGCTGGAGTTACCAAGTGAGCGGCTGCTCTTCTGCCTGGCTTGCTGTGTGTGGCTGGAGCTCACACCTTTGCCCTTCCCCTGTTTGCCAGGGCTCTGTGCTTTGCAGAGCCAGGTCCTGGTGGCAGAGACAGTCCCAGAATCCCAGAAGTGACCTTGCCTCAGGGCTGGGCTCTCCCTGGGGTTGCAGAGTCCCACATGAGCGTGGTGACATGGGACAAGGACAGTGTCCCCTGCTCAGCTCAAACAGCAGCTCTGGGCTGGCTGGGAGCACAAAAATCCTTCCCCAGCCTTCAGCTGGATCCTCTCCACCTCCCTCATCCATAACTGCATCATTCCTTTCTGCAAGCTGACGTGTGCTGCATTTCCTCAGCAATTTGTGCTGTTATGTTTTGCTCTGAGAGGAAAGATGAGTGAGTAATCTTAACACTGCTAAAGAATGGCTGCACTATGGAAATAAGCTGGGAAGATTTAAGGAACAAGGGAAGGCTAATGGCTTTATATTTTGCTTTGCTGAAATGACACAAGTGGTGAATTCTGAAAGACAGTTATATATTCTGATTATCTGAAAGGGCAATTGCAGGGCCATGGCTCTGGAGGAGCGAGGGATGAGATCAGTGATACAACGCAGCACTTCAATTTGCAAAATTCTTCCCACTTGCAAATAGATATTTCAGACATCCATTTAAGAATGCATTATTAGCATGTAGTTAGACTCTAGTAACTTTGAATATTTCATGTATTCTACTGTAAATAACAGCTAAATCTTATTCATTATCACCCTGATAATATAAGCTGTGAAAATAGTGATGCAAATGGGAGATTTCTGACTTTAATCAAATAAAATGCAATCCTTTTTTCTTAAAACAACTTGGAGAGAAAAATAGATCTTTCAGATGTTTAAAACAAAACTGAAGTATTGTTCACCATAGCATTTATCACCCAGAATCTTTCCTATTTACGATAAGAGAAGATTGAAAGAAAGCAAAGTATACCAGTGAAAAATTCCTTTATTTCAGTATGTGGAATGACTTCTCTTATTGAGAGCAAAACTTTTATCTTACAATTGGAGAGGGAATTTCAGGATAAAACTTTTGGTGAAAGTTTTCTTGGTCCAGAGAAACTTTCCTGGACCACTAGAGTCCACTGGAGAGTATACTGCTGATAAAAGTGTCCATCCTGGGATGCTGGAATTTACTTTGTGCAA
>JANRGV010000023.1:17129755-17151676 GCA_024734035.1 Alethe castanea
AAATATCTGGTTAACAGTCTTCTAAAGATGTAGAACAAAACTTAGTTGTTTTGCATCTCACAAAATAATATGTACTAAATGGATTGCTGCCTTGAGAACGTGCTCAGAGAGGTGACCTTGGTGGCCAGCACACTGTAAATTTAAAATTGAGAATGGGCAATCAAGGTGGTTAAAAGATATTTTCTGAAGGCCAAAAGGATAACTATTGCAAGGATAATTCTCTGAGACAGAGAGCAGAAAAGAGAATGCTTTCACTGCTCTCTAAGAAGGTCTTGAGTTTCCTCAGAGTCCATTTTGGGCAAGAGAAAACTTTTTGTTTATTCTTCCTCTTCTCCAGAAAGAGCAAGATGCTTTTTTTTTTTTGACAGCTGGATGAAATACATTTATTTTATCCTTGCATTTTATCTATCATCAATTCCCATTCCAGCTAATCAAACACTTGATATCAACCATTATAGATTTCCTGCTACAACAAATGAAATGCTGTTATAATAAAGGTGTGCTGTCATAACAAATGGAGTGAGATAGTGACATACCAAAGAGCTGCCTTGTTACTCATTTTAAAAGGCTCCTTTTGTTGTTTTTTTTGTTTGTTTTTTTTTGTTTTAATTTTTTTTTTAACCAAAATAAAATGAGTTCAATTCAACAGCTACATGAGTGCAAATCAAACATAAAGTTACTGCTTGTCTGTATTACACATGAACACATGAACAGCTTCATAATCATCCACACTGGGAGGAAAGATTTTATTTCAGAGAGTGAAAAGAACTGAAGTGTTGCACCACTACTTGAACTGGACCAGTTAAGAACAATCCTTGCACAAATCTTATTTTGCTTCTGACTTCGGCATACTTGCAACCCAAAGAAGCAAAATTAGATGAAAGCTCCTTTTTCTGGGAAGCACTAATAAGAGCAGCTCCATTTCCTGGTTCAGAATGATGAAAGAACTTTTCCAAGCCCCTTCAAGGGAACTCTTGTGGTGGCTCCTGGGGTTACATACACGAGTGTTGCTTTAGAAAGGTTTGACCTTTACAGGAAAACCTGAAGAGGAAAAAAAAAAAAAAAAGACAAAGTTGCAAAAGGAAATAGAATCAGGTTCTTGAGGTTTCTTCCAGGTGCCCATAGCCCTAATGACCTCCTCAGGGCTGCATTGAAGGCCTTGACTGTGATACAGAAGCACCTCACTGGAGGTCTGTGAGTAATTCACTGGAACATTCATTATTCTGGGAATCCATACCTTGCTCATGAAGAAACATTAAATCTATTTATCTGAGCCACGACTGAAATGTAAAAGTTACCTACCTAATCAGATTAGAGCTAGAGTCCCATGTTCGTTTATGAAAGCAGAAATTCTTCTCCATTTCAATATTGACACAAAGAATTCACAATTCTAATAAAACCCAGTCAATATTTCTGCTGAAAAAGATTCATGCTGCTGGGCCAGCAGTCAGAAGTGATGTCAAATATTGCTGAAGTGGTTCTGTATTATTGTTTATTATGATGTTCTTTTAACTATAAAATGGCTATCAGATATCAAGCACTCAAGATGATAACATCAAAGATGATGGAAATGGAAGAATGTATTAAAGAAAAAAAATCAGAATTGAGATTTTCCTCTTTTTCAAACTTAGCAACAGCACAGCCATAGTGAACTTTCATGTGTAATTTTTATTTAATCACATGTCAAATTGAAGTCTTAGATGAATTAAACTTTAAAAAGCATGCTTTCAGCTATCATTTTGACATCTAGCATACAATAACTGCCTTTCAAAAGCTAAATAAAATGTTTGACATGCTTTAAATGTTATTTTCAGCTTTATTTGCTTTTTATTTTCCTTCTTTGTTGTTATTTCAAGAAGCCCAGAAAATACAATTTAATTGCTAAATGTTGCTGGGGAAAGTCTTACGAGAGATACTCTGGTACAACGAGGATTAGCGCTGGAAATAAATACCCTTTGAAGTTGCTAATCAGAAATTTGTGAAGTTCCAGGTTCATAATGCATTTGTTCAGCCATGATTTGGGGACTGAGTTTGTTCCACGACCTCAGTGGTGCAAGAGGACAATGGCAGTGTTGGCTTAGCCCCTGGTTACTTCAGTCAAAAATGCAAAATTTGCTTTTAAAAGCAGTTGCTGTGGGTCACAAACCCTTTCTTTTCCCTGCCTGCACGGAAGGGTTTCACAGAGCTCTCTTGCAGTGGCCAAGAGCTGGAATATCTGACATTTCCCTTATCAGCTGGCTGCAGTTTTAGCTGCCTGCAAGAGGAGCCTGCAGGGACCTGTCCGTGTGATTCCTGAAAGGAGCCCTGAGTGAGTGAGTGCTGGAGGTACAAGATAGTCCTGCAAGATTATTTCTCATCACTTGAGCAAGCTCTTTGTGTGAGTGAATCCAGCTATAAGATCTGACAATTTTAAGTCATTTCCATTTGAGCAGGTGTAGGGGCACCATCTGTTCTGCTGGGAGTAATTCTTTCATTGAAAATGTACAAATCTCTCTAAGATGATCACCCACGTTGAATTTCTATTTGTCTGGGCAGCCAACCCAGCTTTTATTTGCCCTTTTGAAATTAATAGGTTATGCTTCCTGCATCTAAATAAATTAACAAAGTGGGGGGAGTTATTTAAATCAATGAAAATGAAAGCCTAAAACTGTTTACTTCTCTTATACTACTATGAAACAGATTTTTAATCACAGTAAGAAAAAGCAAAAGTATTTATCAAATCTTCCTCTTCTTTAAAACGTGTCCACATGCTGTATTTTCCCTTAGTAATTAGTGAGGATGTAAGATACCAGTTACTAATGTTAATTAAATTAGGAGGACTAGCAAAATTTCTAACAGGAATGTCAGAGTGATTCATTTTGACTTCTTTTGGAAGTTTTAAAGTGCTGAAAATGCAGAGTTTTGCCAATATTTAAAAGGGTAAATATGGGAAGTTGGGAAAAGAGCAGGTCTGTTTGATTTGACAAACAAATAGACAAGCAGGAGCTGAAAGGAAAGCAACCAATAAATTTGGGGCAGTGGCTGGAGCATCTGAACTTGTTCCATGAAAAGAAGGGCTTGTTCATCAAGTTTGATCTGTATGAGATGATAATTAAGGTTATTAGTGTTGGCTTTAGCTGGGGATGGTGCTTTTTTATGTGAGATAGGGAAGAACTGATTTTAATGCCCACTAGGCTTAGACTTCTGAAATCAGCTGAGTAATGTCACTTTGCACAATACCTCTTTCCTTCCCTCAGAAGATGAACCCTTCATTTTTATTTTTTTTAAAAACCCAAACAAACAAACCCCCCACACCCCAAACCCAGAAATCAAATCCACTCCTGTGCAAGATCACTGTAGGCCCCATTAAATAAATCATAAAATGTCACTGCTAAATTAGAAAAGGTGAATGCAACAGTGATATGTTGTTAGAACTGTTTCTATCTGTGTGTGATAATGGTGACCAAAAGTCTTTGGCATCTTTGTGGATACTCCAAGAGAAATGCAGATCCCTGCTGGCAAAAATAGAGAAGCTTAATTTGAGGGAAAAATTATAATGAGCTATATATTTTATGTATTTTGATGACAAAGCCATCAAAATAATGTAATAAGAGCTTAGATTTAATGTGCCAGGCTGCAAAACTTAGGGGAAGTAGAGATTTATAAAAGAGTTGAGAGAAACTCTTTGAGCTGTATTAGTTGTGCTCGACACTATGGGGAAGAGAAAAATGAAACTACTGGCTTGTCTCTGTTGAGTTTCAACACAAAGACATATTTCCCACTGGGTTTATGGCTGGATCCTCTCAGGCAGTTTGTTTTAATGTTATTCTGAGAATTTTGCCCTGATAGTTGCTGGGTCTTGTTTGTCTCAATGGAAGCCTGTGGAACAAAAATTGCTGTTTTGGAACAAAAGGTGATAGTTGAGGATAAAGAGATTGGAGCTGGAAATAGTAATTTGATTCGGGATTTTCTTTACTACTTATACTTGAAGATAGTTATTTTCTACTTATTTAAGGCATTTCATACCCTCCTAACATTTGAAGTAAATCAGCGACTGAGAAAATTAAAAATTCATTTGACTCTTCCTTTATTTACTGGCTGCTAATAGTGGAGAGAAATGTTGAAGTAGTCCTATTCTTTTGTGCTGTCTCACAGCATCTCCTAAATAAGGTCTGTTTTAAATCAGAATTATCATCTAAATAATATAATTAATTCAGCATAAATTAAAAAGTAATGTTTTTTCTTTATGATCTTCTTTTAAATGGATATTAATTTGCTTCAATGAATGAAGATAATAAGGTTAATAGTTTAATGTTCCTCAGTTGATATCTGCTGCTTTTTCTATTACCTTTTTTTTTCCTTTTTGATTATAAATTGGCTAACCCCTGGTGTATAATACCAGAAATCATCCCTTCAGTGTATCCAAAGCTATTTACTTAGACTCATCTTTTATTATTCCCACTGCCACAGTCTAATTATTGTAGTGAAAGATTGAACACAGAATAGTTTGGGGCTTTGATCAGTCCTCATATAAATTTCAATAATGAGAGTAAAAGGTTTGTGGTTTTCTGAGATAATTTGATCCCTCCAGACACACTCAGCTTTTACCAAAGGCACTGAATGCCATATGAGACCTCTGACAGCATTTGTGTCTGGTCTGTGACATCTCTGCAAGCAAAATTCTTTTCTCATACCAATAAAGAGTAATTTAATATTTTTAAATGCGGCAGAGAAACTATAGACTGCTGCATGTTTTTTCCTTAAATTTTCACTTCATTGTCCCCTCTCAGTTTAATTGTCTGTATTACAAATTCCTACACAGAATCCTCCCAGAATGCATAATAGGTTTGCTTGCATTTCTCTCTTTTTGAAAAAGTATACCAACTGTCATTCAGATAAATAAAACAAACCATAATCCTTGTTATTCTATTACTATCGGTGCTGGCTCCCTTTGGAGATAAATAGAAAAGCAGCTGGAGACTGAGGATATTTTGTAATCTTATAAATTGAAATTTAAATGCCTCAAGGAGGAAATTTCCAAAATAATTGTGACAGAAGATAAGTCTCGGCTTTTGGCAAAATTTTATTAGAATTACTTGTTCCAGATCGTTGTCTGATGCCTGCATGAATTAAGAAAATGGCAGCACTGCCATATAGAGGAATAGCTGGGCTTTTTTCATCCTGATAAATTTTTCTGAAAGTGCTCTGTCATCAGCGTTATCAGGTGTGACACGCTCAGGGATCAAATTTAAAATCATGAGCCACTAGCTGATGCCAGTTGATTTTAAAGCATTCAAGTCTGATCTTTCTGATTAATAACATCTCAATTTATGCAAGTAAATATTTGCAATTTTTAACTGAATGTTAGTAACATTTTTAATTTTGCTTGGATATGAAATTTGTTTTTTCTGACTGGGTTAGGCAGCTAAAAAAGAGTCGGTGACTTTCTGGTCTCCTCTGCTGTCAGCTGGTTCAAAACTTTGGCTGTATTTTGACAATGAACCCTGAAAATAAATATTCCTTTGTTTACACCTAGTGAATCCCAGATGCACAAAGCAGTAACCAGTTGTACATTGTAATAACCATTGTGTTCCCATTTTCAAAAGCTGGCATTGGTGTCTAATGCTAAAACTTGGGCTAAAATGTTTTAAGAACACCTAAAATTCACTGGTAGCTTGGAGAGGAGAGGATATAACACAACACAAAGGCAGTGCAAACCTCACAAAATACAGCTTTTACAAACAGCTCATGCAATGGAGGTGGATTTTTTTCATACTGTGAATACCAAACTCATTTCAGATGGAAGAAATGGCAGTTCCCTTTCCACTGTCGTAGCTGTGCATCTGTGCAAGCTGGGTGCAGTTTTGAATGCAGGGAGTAAATGAGAACCATGGCACGAATGTTTTCACTGGACCAACTCGACAAAACTTCAGTTATTTGGGCTTTGAGGAAAGAACTGATTGATGCCGGTGTGGATGGGGCTCTGAGAGGCTGCTGACAGTGAAATGGAATAGGATAAATCATATCAGTGATTTCTGTGGATCCATCTGGGGGTTTTTTGGGCTGTGCAGAGACACTCCATGCGTTGTCAGCCAGCTGTGGTGGGAAGAGGCAGCAGGAGGAGCAGGAGCACAGTCCCAGCCAGGCTTGCAGGAAGCCCGGGGCAGTGAAGTGTGGAGCTCAGGGCAATTCCTCTGGTGACCCCAAAAGTGCAATGAGAGCATTCAGGGTGTTAGCTGTGAACATTTCACCATCTGAACCTTTTCCCAGTGGGCTGTCAGGCTGTGCCAGCAGTCACACAGGGGTTGTCTTCTCCCATTTCCATCCCATGGAATGGGAAACCATTCTGTGTTCAGCTCCTCAGAGCTCAACTGCGATGTCTTGGCTTGATCTGTTCCAATATTCCTCAAAGAAGTGCCAAATGAGGGAGAGTCTAAAATCTGCAAATTTGATAAACAGGAAAGCAGGACTGAAAGGCAGAGTGTACTTGAAAACGGATGAAATCATCTGGAAAAAGAGAATGGCAGGAACAATGAATGCAAAGTGCCGCTCTTAGGCTGCGGCAATCGATGGCAATAACCAAAAAGGGAACAATGAGGAAAAGATCAATAAAAAAGACCTGGGCATTATGGTGGTTGGCAAGGACACAAATGTGCTGTGCTGCCATGGCAAAGGAGCCTGCAGGAGATGTGAAATGATCCTGCTCAGTGCTGTCAGGACCTTGGCTGGAGCTGGGTGCAGAATTTTGGGTAGAGCACAGAGCTGTGAGCGAGCTCCTGCACAGGGGGAGCAGCCACAGAGAGCAGGAGCACCTGACAGATTGAAATAATAAGGTCTGTTTATTCTGAAGCAGAATAAAGTGCCAAATGCCAGAAAGATGAGTGGGAATAAGCAGACCATGATGGATGGGACTGAAGAAGTGATTTATTTTGTAACAAGGAAGAGGCAGGTCCAACATTAGCAGAGAAGCTCTCCATTAGCAGTGGTGAGGCGCTAAAGCAGGTTTCTGGGAAAGCCCTGAGTGTGTCTCTGGTAGCTGTTGGGAAGCTCTGTCACTCACATGTGTCAGGAATTGCACAGGTGAGGTTGGTGCTGCCGTGTTCTTGGCTGCACACGCTGCAGAGCAGCTGTCTGTGAGCATGTGCAATAATGTCACTGTGACAAAAAGAGCCTTGCCAAAGTGGAGGACCTGAACTTAGCAGAAACTCAATGTAATTGAATGTTTTCAGCAGTGCCACCCTATAGGAACCAAATATCTAGGGAACCCATACAACACCTGCTCTGTTATAAACACTATATACTTTTTTGCACAATTGCATCAAAAGTCTGGTCTTCAGCTTTGCTAATCCCACCATTTCTGCATCCAGAAAGTTTTGCATTGCCTTTCAAATAGAATTTTGTGTAACAATAATCTAAGAGTATTTTAAACTGTTTGTTTTTCGGGGTTTTTATGAATCTTCATGTTTCAACTTTCTAAAACATGGATATCAGACACATCAAAATGAGCAGGAGAACTGCTTATTTTTTCTTCATATTTTCTTTTAATACTGGGAGAGATTCACATCTCAGTTATTCAGTTCCTAAATCATGCAGAGTCACTTAGGTAATGAAAGCTCTGTCCTGAGCCTGGTGCATCAGGTTCTTTGTTTCATCTGGCCCTTCCTTCCATGTCTGGGCTGAGATGCTTTCCACCCTCAGCTCCCTGGTGTCCAGCTTCCAGCCTTTTGCAGTTAAAGTCTGTGGTGTAACGAAAATCAAAGGAGTTGTAATGAAATGTCTGAAGGAGAGCAGGGGAATCTACTTTTCCTTCATTAGCTTAACGTCTGTGCAAAACCTATTAAAATTGTTTTCAATACATAGACTTGTTGTTGTTTGTTCTTTCCTTGCCTTAGAAGAATCCAACAGCATTATAAATGTGTCAGATTTTTTAGGCCCAAAAGTGTGGAACAGCTTTTAATGGGAAAGAAAATGTTTTTTGAAAACCAGAAAACTCAGCAGTGAAATAAATTGAGCCTCAAAAAGTGATTGAAATCTCTAAGTCAATATACAAAAGGTATCCAAAGCCTTGTGAAGTCTGACAGAATCTCTTTAGTTTGAGGTGTCTTTCATTTTGCATCAGGGCTTACATTTTTTTTTAGCAGCGCTGTCAGGTGCAGCGGGTCTGAAAGCAGCTCATGAAAGCCTGAAATTGCGCACAACTCTGGGCAGCCGAAATACCGCGTTCCCTAAACTGGCTGCGCCGAGCAATCACCCATACCGTGGTGGAAACCGTGTCCTTGTGTTCCTCCCTTGCAGCCCCAGCGCCGGGTCACCTTCCACCTGCCAGATGGCTCCCAGGAAAGCTGCAGCGACAGCGGGCTCGGCGACCACGAGCCCACGAGCGCGGCCAGCGCGGCCCACCCGCTGCCCCTGGGCTTCCCCCAGGACGAGTTCTACGAGCAGGCGTCCCCCAACAGCCGCACCGAGGGCGACGGCAACTCCGACCCCGAGTCCAGTAAGTGCCGAGCTCTGCTCTCCCCGCTCCGTCACGGGGGAGTCTCAGTCACCGTGGTCAGGACAAACTCAGGAGCTCTCTTGAAGTTTTCAGTTTATTGCAAAGGGCGTGGGTGTGCAGGGCCCTGCTGAGAGCTGCCAGCCGCAGCTCAGAGCAGGATGGAAAGAGAGTGGGGGAAGAGAAAGAAGAAAGAGTGGGATGTAAGAGAGAGAAATAAGAGAGTGGTGGGAGCAGTAAGAGAGCAATTTTCCCATTTACAATACAATAAATCTTCTTCTATGTTGAATATGCTAATTTCCACTAACCAATCTAACACGAGATACAAATCCTATAGCATTTAATACAGCCTATAAGAATCATTACCATAATGTGTTATACTTTAAACCCTAAAAACTACTCTTTGGACCCTAGCTGGGTCTTCTCTGACCTTTGGAGCTGCTCTCCAGCAGAAGGCATTGTTCTATCAAGAGGGGATTACGTTCAGCTGACCATCCTATTGTCTTCTAGTTATTTAGGAACTAAGGTTTGGTGTCTCAAAGATGGCTTTCATTTCAATCTTGTTTATGGTTTCTATATTCTCAAAATCTTTTGCTAAGCGCTCATATTTGTAAGGTTTCCCTGATTCATCCTTCCCAACACTTCACTCCTTGCAATCCATCAGCCATCGGGGCTGTTTGTTTCTCCAGGTCATTGTTAAAAGCCAGCGTTGTGTTTAGCGCGGCTGGAGAAGCGTTCTGTTTCTGAAAACGGGAGGTCTGGCTGCTGGGAATGAAACATTTGGGGTTTTTAAGGGTTTATGGATGAGCTGGTGTTTTTATGGACCTGGTGGGCTATGCACAGAGGAGCTTTCAGAGGAGGTTAACGCTGCTGCCCTAATGGTCATAAATACTGCGCTGAGCGAATTCACATTTTTTAAGTTTCCAACGCTGCTGTGTGCTGTGGTTTAACAGGGAGCTCGTGGGTGATGAGCAGCTCTGTGGGAAGAGTGCAGTCTCCAGAAATAAGGGTTTCTTGATTCGTCCTTTGAAAGCAGAGATGGTGTGTAGTAATAATCTCAGAGGAGTTTGTCATCTTCTGCCATTGCCACTGCCTTCTTGTGATGTCAAACACAGGGAGGCAGAATCCCTCCTGTGAGCCATGGGCTCTGGCTCTGCTCTCTGTGCTGTGCTGTGATGTGATAGCCAGTTGGAGACTCCACTGAACTTTAGTCAACTGTTAATTGTCCAGAGGCTCCTTATCTGGATTAAATTGAACTGTGCCATTGATAAAGAGGCACCTGAATGTCTCTGAGCCTCTGAGGCCTTGTTAGCGGCTTAATAAGTGATTTGGAAATACATCTGTTCTGGGCAAAACTTGGCCCAAAAGGTGGATTTCAGCTGCTTTAGTGTATCAGGAGGAATGAATTAGTGAGTGCTATGCACTTGAAATAGCTGTAGAAGGTAGTTACACTCTGCAGTGGCAGATCCAGCAGAGAGCATTCCCTCCCACTCCGAGCTGGCTCTGCCACATTCAGCCTGGCTCTTGGCAGAGGCAGAGCTGTGATTTCCTTTGCTGCCCAGGACTGGAGCCTCAGGGGCTTTTTGCACATGTGAGGTCTGTCCTCTTTTTCTTTAATTTGTAAACTCTTACCTAAGTTTAAAATTTGTAAGGTGATATGTTTCCTGAAGCAATGCCAGAGTATTTTGTTTTCCAAGCTGATAGACAGCTGACAAGAACCATCAGGGGTTTTTGATCTTGTGCTGGGAAGCAATCATCCTTTGCTTTTGTGTTTATGTATTTGAGGTTGTAATATATCTTTAATAATATTCTAGGCAGTCAAATTGGGATCTTCACAGAGCTAAGCTCCAAAGGGCTACAAAAAAGAAAGAAAATATCAAGTTATATATTATTTGCTGCTTTTGCTTTGCATACTCATGGTCTGAACTTGCTTTCCAGCTCTTTCTTTTTGCTTGTAACTGATATTTATGTTTTACTGAAGTGAGAGTGAAACTGAAATCAGTGTCCAGGGTGGGACAGGACCTGGTGTAGAGGAGTTCTCAGAACAGGCATGTGCATCCTGTCTTTGAGGCTCAGGTTTGGGATTTGCCAATGCTTTTTGTGCCCAGTTTTTTGTTTTGTTTTTTTTTTTTTTTTAATTTCAGAAGCAATATGGGCCATGACTCTTGTAGAATGTGGCTGTAAAAGTAACTCAGCTCTGACATCTGAATGTCATTGACACACATCCCTGTGAGCAGCCTAAGCAGGCGTCAGAATGTCTTTCCAAGTGTGAAGTTGAGGAAAGTTTAATCACCTGTCTAATTACCTGACAGTTCAGTTTTAAACTTGAAGTCCCAGTTTAATTAGAGTTTACTTTATGTGAAGATTTTTCTTCCCTTCCAACTTGTATCTTATTGAAACAGTTTAATTGATGTGGCACGATGGTTACAGCAGGGAAAGCTTCTTTTGTGGCCCTTTTTAGTGTTTTATGCTTACATTAGTGGCAGCATCTAGTGGCAGGAGCAAAAAAGCAGATTTAGATAGATGTTGTGAAAAAGAGGAAGACCCACAGCATATTTGTGTTCAGTGTCCTGCTGCAAAGTGACTTAGTGCAGAAGACAGCCACCCAAAATATTTGATGTGAGGTTCATGTGGTTCACTTATGGCATGCAGGATGCATCAGCCAAAAGTGAAACAGTAAAAATAGCTCTGAATTAATGATTTCCTCTACAATCTTCTGCTGGATTTTTTGTTGATGTTTTTATCTTTATTCTAATTTGGAGTGGCTTGATGCATTCAAAGTATTTCTTGTTTTTCTTCATGGACCAAAATGTTGTTAATGTGAAAAGAGACAGGAAAATGCAGTCAGGTAATCTTGAGTTCATAGAGCAGAACCAGCATGGCCTTCATTCCCATCTTTAATATCTGACCTGTCTTAATCTGAAACATGGAATGTTAAGCCTGATTTGTCACCTGGTGGGGGTTTAGTTAAACTTTGCCTGCCAAGGAGGGAGATTTGGGTTGAAATTATGTCAATAATGTCAAGAATCAAGCAAGTGCCCTATGAAAGCTGGTGGCAGCTGTGACATCACTCATGGCCATGTTCAAAAGTGTTTTCTTATTTTTGCTTTTCCTGACTACAGACCTTCTGTGTTATTTGTTTCTCTAATACTGGAAATTGTTGTCTTTTGGAAGCTTTAAATTTACTAGCAATAACTAAGCTTTTATTACGCAGCACTGAAAAAGATGAGCTTAACAAAATAAAACTAAAAAAAAACTAAACATTCTGTGAAATGTTGGTGAGAGGAAGCCTTGCAAATTCACATCCAATACAAGATTGAAGCAAGGACTGAAAAAAAAAATTGTAAGGTTATAGTGGCTAGAAAACTGTGAGAAATTTATATGTAAACCTCTAAAATTAATTGACTGTGCTAATTAAAATTAGAAATAGGCCATTTAAAATGATTTGTCTTCTCTTACTTTAGTTCCCTCCTTAGAAAAACATAAAGTTCAGTGTGGTAGATGCATCCTAAGGAAGAGATGCCAATAAACTGTCACACTGAGTAAATAGTAATAAAAAAATGCATGTAGGTTTGTAGAGAACCTTATCCTTAAGTAACAGCACTCTTATATGTGCTATTCATATATTTTCTCCTCATAAGTTGCTCAAATAAGGATGCTCCAGTAATTTCCTATGCTAAGGATTTTAACCAAACCACCTTTTTCCCCCTCTCTTTCCCTGTCAGTTTAAATACAAAACACACTTCAAGCACAGACAAAGACCAACAAATTCTGTGTGTCTGGACTTCCCTGGCAAATTCTCTCAGTGGCTGTAAGCAGTGATGTTAATCAAAAGGGTTGAAAGGTACATGTACACCTCAGTTCTTTTGGGTTATTTAATACATGTGTAAGATATTAATGACAAATGTTCATGCTTCATCTGTTTTTATAGCCTTATCGAATCTGTTTTCTTTCCTCCAGACAATAAAATTATTTTACTTTTGTTTGGAGAAAAAATAGAATATTGCTAGTTCAGCCAAGAAATTGGGCAGAGCAAGAGGCATGATTGCAGCTTGGGGACAGGGAGTGTGGAGGGGAAGCCAGAAAACCTGAAAGTAATCTGCAATTAAATAATAGCAATCATTTTGTGTAAAGAAAATGGAAGTATAAACAAAGCTAGCTGAAAATTAAAGTTAATGATGCAAATCACACTGAGATTTCAGGGTTTCAAATAGGAGGAAACTGTTGTATTAAGGAGAGGGGGTGCCCGTGAAGAATATTTAACATGAATTAGTGACTAATAAGCCAAGAAAGTTGCATTGAAAATCATGAACTGTGGAGCTAAAGGACAATCAGTATAATCACCATAAGTTTGTGGCCCTGTCAGGCTCGTGTTGCCAGAAGTGTCTGGCTGCTTATTTTTGTCTCCCAATGACACCCTCACACAGTAAAGGAGTTGTTTGGGAGAACTGGATTGAAGAATTCCTGTGGGTTCAGCCCCTGGGGAGGGGGAAAGGTAAATTTGAAACACAAGGACTCCCCAGTTCCATTTGTTCCATGAGGCACATCTTGTGGACAGCAAATGAACAAATCAGGATCTGGGGCAAAGCTTTAAGTGATCATCAGAGTGCAGAAATCAGTCTTAGGAAGAATTAAGACTGCAATCTGTGGTATTGAACCACATAAGAGGGAGGTTTGCAGCAAGGAAGACATCTGTTCATGGTTAAAGACAGCATATATTTCTTCCTCAAAATTAAAAGAACACTTTCACCTTGAGTTAATTTTTGATAAGGATGATGTTGATGAGCACAAAGGCAGACTGATGGAGAATGATGATAATGGCACTAACAGGGCAGGTTCAGTGCATTCATGTGGAGGAGAGGAGATAATCTTCCTCCCAGGATATCAAAACTGATAGTGGTTTTTTTTTTTATTTTTCTGTTATTCTGACATACAAGATGTCAAGAGAAAATAAAGCTCTGGTCAAGCTCCACTACTGACAATAATTTACAAAGAAGAACCTGAGATATAAATAAATATAGTGCAATAAATGATAGAATGGGTTTCCCAAGAGTAGGATGAGATCAGCTCCATTATCTCACTTCCATTATATGTATTTTTAACATTGGGGAATACGTGTACAGTTAATCTATATATATATTTAAGGGCTAATAACTGTTATTACATTAGGGTGGAGCATTAGTAATTAAGAAAGAAAAGACATAGAATAATACAAGAATGGAAAAATCTCCATAATTATCTTCATTAATGAGTTTGGCATTAAAAAGCAGGATCATGTCAATGAAATATTCTAGTAGCTCAAAGCCAAGCATCACTGACAATAGAGGAGGAGGTGTGCATGACACAAGGATTGGATTTTGCTAAGGATTTGAAGTAATAGCAGTGGGATGAAATCTAATAGTTGAGAGTCATTCTCATAGGAACTGCTGTATGTAACTAGTATATAAATCACCAGCTGAAAATGACATAAAGAAAAAAAACCAACTGAGTATTGCAAAGATAAACTATAAATCACCAATACCTAATGTGACTGTGAGAAAATTCTGAGTTCCTCCTAGCAGAGAGAAAAAAGAAGAAAAGGAAAAACCCCAGGGTGTTGCTGCCACCATAACAGGCCTGTTATGAATAGTGTTGGCTTCCCATGTTAAAGAAAGGTGAATCTGCATGAGAAACAGGCATAAAGAAATATTATTAATAACAGGGGACTGAGATGCCCATATACAGAGAAAAGAATGAATATTGGATCATTTAAGCTGCAAGGTAAAGGCTGGCTGGGGGCTGGGGCTGCTCTCACACAACAGCAGGGAGGGGAAGCAAAAATAAAGCACTGGTTTGGTTCACAGGGAAATGGGCTGGTGCTGCCTTCAAACCAGCCAAGGCTGCAAATTTGAGGACTGCAGACAAGATCAGTGAGGAAGTATAGAAGCATGAGAATGCAACCTGGCTTTAAAAATGAGAATGGAACCTGGCTTTAAAAAGGAGCTTGATAAATCTGTGAGAGTGCAAATAAATAAATCGCTGTCCGTAAGAGCAGCAAGTCCAGGGTGTCACACAGGAGGTGACTCTTCAAGGCTGGCAGTTTGAAATCCAAGGCTGGATGTGTTTGCTGAGGCTCAGTTCTGCTCTGGGCTCCAGCCCCAGGCCCAGCTGGACACAAGGCTGGTCATCCCCAGTTTGGGAGAATGGCTGTGCCACGGTGGGAGCTGGTCCCTGCTGTCCCCAGCACTGCCAGCAGCTCAGGGACAGCCAGGGGGGTCCTGTAACTCAGCCTGGGTCCTGGTGGAGGAGAAAGGGCCAGCACAGAGCTGCAGACAGGGAGCTCATTCTCCCTGGGAAAAATACCTGCATTTTCTGCCATGCTGGCTTGTCTGATAATCAGAAACTCTGCAGTTGCTGAAATATACTCTTTAAACATCATCAATAAGATGCTCTGGCAGCTGGATTTCAGATCTCATGCTGGGACACAAGAAAAAAATAAATCTACAAAGTCTTAAGTTTCTTGTTCCCTGTCCAAAAACTGGACTGCCGACAGATAGAATTTTTTTTAACGATGCTTTTCTTTTTTTTTGCTTCCCGTCTTCTCTACATTTTATTTCTACAGAGAGGTTGAAATGTAGCGCAATATTTTAGTTTGGTTGTTGCTCAACTATAAACACACTTAGGCCTAGTTTGAATAAAAAGGAAAGAAGCTGTCATTAGTTAAAGATGACAAATCTCAGGCTAAAATACATCCCAGTCTCCCACATCTGCCCATTGGGCCCTTTAACTTCTGCTATACTGGGCTTTTCCAACCCCATGGCTGAACACTAATAATTAAGTCGGAAAGTGCTGAGGTAATTAATCTTTCTGAGGCAATAGAGTTTGATTGATCTTCTACCTTTAATCAAATTAGCTGCACGTAGGTGGCAGAATGTAGCGGCTGAGCGCGGCTCTGCAGCGCTTTGTGAAGCGCCCTGACCCCGGTGAGTGTGCCCATGAATCACGGGCTGGGAGCCTCACAGCAGCCCCAGTGCCTTGAAAAGATCACTGTGTGGTTTAAAAATGGGGCATCTGGCAGGGACCGAGGTCAGGATGTGCTCAACCCTCCTGTTTTTGGGGTGTCTCCCTTAGGGGGGTGCAGGTTCTGTCAGCTGGCACATGGGCCAGGGCACTCAATGTCACAAGGCTTCCAACTCTGGATTTTCCAAATGCTTTAGCCCTTTGTTTCTAAAATAATTTTAGTTATAGAGCGAAGCAAGCCAAGAGAAACTCATATAAAACAAAGCATGATGGGATTCTGGATTTGTTCCTCACTGGAGTGGGTAAAAGGGCACACTGGAGAGGTCAATTTGCAATGATACAGATGAGTGGCTTTTGCAAGCACATTTTCACTTGTACCTGAGAGGATACAATTGCATATTCAGAAATAAGTCCATGATTTGGTAATTTGATCCCCGGGTGCCTGACTTAAGGGTTATTAAAGCAGCTGACACAAAGAGGGGAAGATGGACAAAGCAAATTAAATTTAAAAATGCAAAAGCAAAAAGATTGTCCCACTCGGCCTCTCAGTCAAACATGGCACTATAAACCCAGACACTGAATTTTAAAATTTTATACTTTCTGTGTATAAGGAGCACGGTCCATAAATTCTTTTTAAAGTAAATTTTAGATGTTTTATTGCTGATACAAGAATATAAAACCTTGATCTACCTTTTCTACTCTTTGAAGAAAAGGAAGATAAAAGCAAGTTTTCTGTGATGCACCATATTCTTTCATGCAAAATCAATGGGGATTGATGAGGAAAATCAATGGGGAAAATATGCTGGATATTCTAGGCTGCATAGTGGGATGAAGTAACTCAGGCAATACTAACATGTTTGTGAATACAACCTAATGTAATTCTTGACTGGGGTTTATAATAGAAGTTACTCTGTCTAAAGTGATCAGAAAGAATAACTCCACCTTACAGCTGAGAAATCAGTCACCTCATGGAATAATAAGGAAGGCTTTAAAGCATTTGTTTTGGTGGGGTTTTTTTAATAATAAATGAGATCTGACATCTATAAACAGTGATTTAGTGGCAGATGTTCTGTGATATATATTTGTGTTATCACTTAAGCTGACATGGTAATGGATAATCCTATTTGTTCTGTTTATGAAAGTTTTAAATATATTGCTATGGCGAGCAGGCTGGTGGGGCAGAGGTGGAGAAAAACAAATTCCCTCCCTCTAGTTCTTCAAACTACTTCTAGTTCTGACTGACTGTGTCTCTACCTTCTCTCAAACTTTCTCTTCTTTCTTCTTCTAAGAGTAGAAAAGCACAGATGATGCAATTTGTCTTTTTTTACCAAATCAAGCTAATCAGTTGCTGTAAAAGGTGCTTTTAGCACTATGAAATATTACTATGTCTGTTAACATTAGATGTTGAGTTCCTGTTTTAAAAAGGAAAATATGGGGGGAAAAGTTTTGTCTATTTTATATAATTTAAGCCATGTGAAAAATTCCATGATTATAATTTGATTTGAAGCATCATAATTTATAACTTGATTTCCACTGTGATTAATGAAAAATATATCACGAAATATATTTAAAGACAGTCTGCAGCTACCAGTCTGTCTTAGAAATTAAATGGGAAAATTGTACTTATTGAACAAAGTAGATTCCCAAGTGATGGTTCATTTCAAGTCACAGCATGTGCTGACTCAAATCTGATCAACTCAATAAATCCAGTAATTATTCTTCTTGTTTGTGTACAGATGTGGTCATGCTTTAATCTGAGTCTTTCCTTCTAACTGGACTTTTAGTAGGGAAAAAGGATTAGTCCAGTCTTGGAGCATGCATTAGGAACAACTAGAATTGTTCCAAAAAGTCATCTATATCCATTTATTCCTGAATAGGGGAGGAATTTTCGTCTTTACTCTTCAAATAGCTTTTAGCTCTCTGGAAAATCAGTGTATTGTTAATAAACTGCTGTTTCTGTCTTTTTTGGATGTTATATGATTGGCATTGTGATCTTTTTTATTATCTGGTTGTTCAAATCTTGATTTTGCTGTAGCCCAGGAAGGAAAGGCCCCAAGGCCCATGTGCAGGCTCCTCACCAGGGGAACACGGGGTTGGTGTCCCTGTGTGTGCTGCTGACCCAGACACTGGAACTTCTCTTAAACCCTACTGGTCCCTGATGTGATGTATTCATTCTGAAAAATAAAATATATTTGTCTGGGTTGAGCTGAAGAGACCTAGGCAAAACATTTATGATTACACTTTTGGATTTATGTTACACCAGAGGTTGAGATTCTCACCCTTGTGTTCAATACCCATAAATAAAGTTGCTGCTTCCTAGTTAGTGGCAGGATTTTGCAGGGATTCTTCTTTATTCACAGTGCTGTGTGACTCACTAGTGTTCTGATTAATTCAAGTGGCATTCTAATTGTTGTTAAATGTTTTCAGAGTTAACTCTGTGTGTTGCTGAAGTCAGCAGTTCCAGAAGCTCCAGTCTCATGCATCCATTTCAAAATTCTCAGCCTGGCCTCGTGCTGTCTCGGTTGTTTGTACACATCCATTCCCATGGTTCAGTTGGAATTAGATGGTAAAATCCCAGGATTACAGAGGGAGATTTTGCTCTGTATTTGTGCACATTGTGGCTGTTATGCTGATTTTCCACTCCCCATGCAATTGCAGTAAAAACCGTCACAAATTCTTGTAGGATAGAAGTGGAGCAGATCTGTACAACAAACATGTGCTGTGCTAGCAATGCTTCCACGTGCAAATCAGGGCTTGTTTTCATTTCACCTGCAAAAACCACTTAGCTCAGGGGTTTTGGGTTGCCCAAGTTCAATCCCAGTGCTGATGCTGGTGTGAATGGGGTGGGCAGGCAGGAGCTGTGGCTGAGAGGAGGAGCTGGCACTGCTGGGCAGTCTGTGCTGGGCCAGCATCACCAGAGTCACTTTCCTGCCAGATCAGCTGGGACAGGGAGGTTCCTATAATCAGAAATTTGTTTAAGCATCCTGTATAAGCTGCCTGGCAAATATTCCACAAGGCCAGTGATGCTGACCTGAGGATTGTGTTGTGTCCCTCAGTTTTGTGCCACTTCAGCCATGGTGATGCATCTCAAATGCTTGGCCAGGATGGGATAGCAGGGTGGGAGGGTGAGGTGGGGCAGGACTTTACAGCACCTTCATCTTCTCCTGCTCCGTGCTTTGGAATCATCTCTGCCTCCTGCCACGCCTTGCTGCCAAACAGCTCCGTTGTGATTCTTGTCCTTGCAGTGCTTAAAGCTCTGCCTAAAGCCTTGGTGCATCAAACTGAGGTTCTCTCTTTATAATAATAGTAGTAATAATAAAATAATACTTGGAAGCAACAACTGATCCATCTAAAACGCTGTTTCCAGGGAAAGGGCAAGGCTGTAAGGTCTGCTGGACTTCAGTTCCTCTCATTCAAAATAACCCTGAGTCTGTGAAGCAGCAGCAAGAGCAATCATGCTATTTCAATAGCTGTTCTTTTATCTGGTTGTCTTGACTGATGTTCCAAACCCAGTGTCCCAGAAGATGAGTCCTCTATAGGGTGAGATATTATAAAGTCTGGCCCTCATCTGGTACTTTAAAAGAAAGCAAACCTTTCTCTACCAAGAAAGGCTTTATTCATGTCACACACTAATCATACACCAAAGAATTATTTAGAAGTAGAAAGACAACCTTTGCCTCTCCTCCTTAGTTGTAGTACATATAAAGAAAAACAGTGGCAATAAAAGGAAATAAGAGTGGTGAGAGAAAGAACTTTGAAAACTATAAAGGCAAAAATTATTTTTATCTCATTAGAAAGGACCCATATTAAAGCTTTTCTTTATACACATTCTCATTTTTTTTACTGGGGGTCAAATATCACCGATTATAGATTCTACTGGGGTGGACCTCTCATCCTTCTGTCTCTAAAATTAGCTCTTATTTCTCTTTTTTGTGAAGATCACAGAAGAATCTTTCTCCATCAGCCCCCTGATTGCCCTGACCTGGAATGTATTCACAGTATTATGGAAAAAGGGTCCATCTGTAAATGAAGTTCCTTTACCTTGTGTTGCTGTGTCCTGTGAATGGAATGGCATTTGTTGTGTCTGTTTGTAGGGTCATATGAGAATTAGGAGTTTAGATTGTTACAGTATGATTTGCATGTTTTAAAGCATATAAACAGTTAAATAATCTGCTTGGATATTGAATTATCCAGTTTTCCATTAAAGGATTCCTAATTAAGCTCTTGGAAAAAGGGTGAGGTACTTCCTCCTACATTTTTTTTTCTTCCACATCTGCTAAGCTACAAAAATATTTAAGAAGTGCAATACTGTAAATTACTCTGGAGTTAGACAAGGAAAATTCTTTCTTGTTTGCTTTCCTCCTCATGAAATAATCTGATTTGTGATGCAATTGGGGCTATTTCTGCAGAAGGAGTTGGTGCCTGGATCATTGTATGACTCCTGATGTTAATCTGTGTCAGAAAGCAGCAGATTGCCAAATCCTGGTCCCAGCTCCAGAGATGTTGCTGTCCCTGTCATGCTGGGGCTGGCACAGGATAATGAAGACTCTGTGTCCTCATGCAGGGGAGGTTTTGTGTCTTTGGGCTCCCATGGACATGGTTTGGAGGAGTTTTCCTGCAGTGTTTGTCTCCAGCACTGCCCAGGCTGTGCCAGGTGCTCTGCAGTCACAGCCCCTCACTCCCAGCCCTCCACAGCAGAGGTGTGGGAATCCCTAAAATCAGAGAGTTTTGGGAAAGCTGCAAAAAAGCAGGCCTCAGAGACAGAACTGCAATTAGAGCTAAGCAGAAAGCATGAGGCATGTCAGCAGAAAAGTTATATGAGATGTAGGAAGCAAGGACAAATAGAACAATGGTCTGTGCATAAAGCTTGTCTAGAATAACTCTCTGAGCTGCAGAAAAGTATATCTAGCAAGATATTAGGAAGGTGTAAGCTTAATAATGGAGCTCTGTGCATTGTATTTTAAGGCTTCCAAGCAGGTACTGTATTCGAAATAAGCAAGCATTGTTTTAACCAAAGGTACCTGCACTTACAGTGATTGGATAGAACTACTGTCAATATGTTTTTGCTTTTTGTGATTGGTCAAAAAACTTTCTAAGTGTGTTGTAGCATCATGTTCTGTGGCTGCTGCTGAGGTTGTGAGCTGCTGGCATCTTCCCTCTGTCCCAACCTTGTAATGAAACTGATGCTTGAGAGGAAAAAATAACAACAAAGCAGCTCGAGATGTGTTCCACAGCAGTTCTGTCCCATTTGTGATTCTGTGCTTAAACCCCTGGCCAGCATCACAGAGGAGGTTCCACACTGCAGGATGGAATTGCCAAGAAGGGCACTGTCCACATGGATAACCCAGTGAAATGACAGAAAAATTACAGATTGACAGTGCAGCCACAAAGTCCAAGAGAGTTAAGATATTTCGGAGCATGGAAAAGAAGAAAATGCCCTGAGCTTATTCTAGTGCCTGTGTTAGGAATGAATCATGATAAGGATTGCAAAACTTAACATATAATAATTTAGCCACTAAAGATATCCTAATAAAAAGCTCCCTCATGATTCTTTCTTTATGCTTTCTATAATACTGAATTTTAGGATTTGTTTTCCCTTTGGAACACAGATACAAAGAAACACAGTTCTGCTTTGTACATCCATCTCTAACCTCTGCCACCAACTTTCTATCTCCAATCTAAAGAGTTCAAGAGAAATCATAATACAAGGAAGCAGATGTTTTCTCTTTTGTATGACACCTATTCTTGCTGAATAGGGATAAAAGATGGTAAATGTGAGGGGACATTAATATTTCTTGTTCAAACGTGCTTTGCAGGCTGAAGAATCTCATATACATAATGATAGTCAAATGTCAGCGAGTAAAAATAGGGATTTGTTAAAAAACAGCTGTGCAGCACAACTCTTTGACAGGAATAGAGGAATGCTTTATCCAGTAAAATTCACAGAATTTATTTAGAAGAAACTGTAGCTGTTAATTTTCATCAAGACAGAAGGTTAACAAGTCTGAAATGGAGGGGCTGGTTCAGCCTCATTTCAGGAATAGGGAAAAAGAAATTTTTAACTCTGGCAGAGCTCTCACTTCCCTCACAGCAGATTGCTCTGTGGCACCGTGCTGGAGTTTCAGTGCAATTTTTAATGCACCATCATCCTCGTGCTCCCTGAGGATCTTTCAGGGATGTCTGACACTGCAGCACCAGTGTTTGATGCTTTTGCTGCCAGGTGTTTGTAGGAGTTTGTAGGTGTTTGTAGGAGTTTGTAGGAGTTTGTAGGTGTTTATAGGTGTTTGTAGGTGTTTATAGGTATTTGTAGGTGTTTGTAGGTGTTTGTAGGAGTTTGTAGGTGTTTATAGGTGTTTGTAGGAGTTTGTAGGTGTTTATAGGTGTTTGTAGGAGTTTGTAGGAGTTTTAGGTGTTTGTAGGTGTTTGTAGGAGTTTGTAGGTGTTTATAGCTG
>JANRGV010000023.1:17161536-17178222 GCA_024734035.1 Alethe castanea
GTGATAATTGTCTGACCTAATAAACAGATGCATTGTTGCTAACAAATGTGAAATTATAAATGAGCCACAAGTGCTAATTGAAGACCTAGCAAGATTGTGCCAGCTTTCTAGATAGGTAAAGAGCAGTAATGAAAGAATGTGTGCTCTTGTCATATCAGAAATATTCATAAATCCTGCATAATTTGACAATGAAATAGTTTGCAGACAGATTAGGCAAGGAAGTGTAAAAGTATTTATTCTTTCCAGAAAATAAACCAGACCACAGGAATGACATCTTGTCAGCATCTCTGAGGACTTTATTTAGCTCATGTCCTTCATATCTGATCCCTAGCTGCAAATAAGGAAATGATGGGAGGGTAGATGAAAGTTTTCCCCATTTTGTGAATTTCAGTGCTGGTTTTTTTTTTTGTTGTTTTTTTTCTTTTTTTAACTTTATTATAATGTAATATAAATGATTATAATAATTCAGCCACGTGTCTTCCTGTAATAGAGAGAGATATATTGGCTTTTATACTGGAAAATTGTACTGAAAAATTGTACTGGAAAATGCTCTTTTTCATCACGGGTAAGGTGAGAAAAAAAATCATGTTTTTGCTCTGTCTTTGGTGCTGTTTGAAGAAGTTTTGCACAGGATATTGGAAAGAGTTGAGTATGTTTTCATTTGGCTTTATGAGACCCTCATAAAATGTCATAAGATATAATCAAAGCTGATAATGCCAAGTCAAAGTCTGATAAAACTAAAGTACAGAAGTGGTGTGGTATCAAGGGAAAATTGTCAGAAGTTGTTTCATATGGGAGGGTTGTCAAGCTGTGGGAATGACAGGGATTTTCAGAAATTAATTTGAGAGGTCAAGATGGATATTTTTCTCAAATCTTGTCTTTGTGTTTATATTTATAAGTGTTCATCATAAATGCTAATTTTAATTCTATAATTTCCTAACCGGCCAACTTTGAATGATGCTTATATCAAGATAATATAAGAAAAAGTTATTGATATTTAAGGAGATTTATTAAATTTCTGTTGTTGACATATTTAAGAGGTGGAATTTTCATAGCAGCTATGAAAAAGAAATTTTTAAGGGACATTTCATTTAGAAGAAAATATTAATTTATTAATGCAACTCCCACCTTTCTGCCAGTGTGCACTCAATAACTGCATTTTGAAACGAAATTATGAAAGACCTGGAGATTTGAAGTAAGATTGAACATGAAATTCCAAGAGTAGAACATAAGAAAAAGTAAAGAGTAGTCCTAAAAATAGAAATGAATAAAGAAATAATTCTTCTCATGTATTTTTCAAAGCTATGCTGACATTTTTCATTTTGCCAGTCTGTTGTTTGGCATCCCTTATTGTCATTATTCTGAAACATTAATCCAGCAATGGCATCTCTGCCTTCATAAACTTCCTGGTGTGATTGCTATATGCTGTCACCAACATCTGAGACTAAAATAATTTTAAGAACAAGTTATATATGTAAGACTTATAGGAGGAAAAGATGCATTTCATGAAAAGTCAGTAAAAAGTAATCAAGCCCACTCAGTGGAAATGATTTGGAAAGTTTCTGGGGAAAGGCATGGAGAACATTTCCTGGGGTTTGGCAGTAGGGATGGACTGAAGCTGGTGTCCAACAGCAAACGTCAGATGGTGTGGTTTTACTGGAGCTCTTTTATTGAACCCCTCGTGCTTGTGAAGGCACCGTGAGCTTTTCTCCACTGGCTCAGAGATCAGCAGGTGATGCTGCACCCTCTCTCCTTCTACTTGTAATTAAAATGCTCCAGGAATGATGTAGGCATCACTTACTCATGTCACTTGAGGAAATGCTGTCAGTCACTCAGCATGAGGAATTACTTTTAGTTGTAAAAAATCCTAGGTAAATTCCCTGAATGGAACTGAAGATGCAAACCTCTTCTCTCTTCTAATGGTTTTGTGTCTTTGCAACAGTTGATGTGTTGGGTACACCCATAAGGATTTAAATTAATCTGTGGTTATTACTTTGTGATTCAAGATGAAAAAGGTGTAACCTCTTCTTTTTAAGTCTGTCTGCTGGAATTGTCAAACTGCTATCTGTAATTTCAAGTCAGTCTTCCAAACTTTCTATAATATTCAGGCTGCATGCCTGTTTTGTCAGAAAGAAAAAGGAATCTGTGTATGCACATCTTGAAGAATTCCTGACTTTGTTGGTTAACAGTTTTCAGAGAAGCCATTGTCTTTCTCCCATAATAACAATAACTTTTGTTTTTCACCTGAATGCTGTGAAATCCACAGTTGGATGTGTCCTGTGCCTTTGCTAATGCTAGGAAATCATACCCTCAGCCTGCAGTTCCCCACAAGAAATTTCCTCTTTGTTAAATGTGAATAATGGATAATTGGTGATTGGTTATGTTTTAGCTCCCTGAACTTGTTAAGTGAGCTTTCTTTGGAGTTCAGGGCTGGTCTGTGAGTGCAGTTTTCACAGCACAGACTATTATTTCATCAGCAGAACACAAACCTCGCTAATTTGTTTTATGATGACAGTGCCTGGTGGCTGGCACTTAGACTTGTTTCAGCTATTGTACTACCATTTTCTTTGGTGTAGCTTTCTGCTTTCTGCAGTAAATGTCATCTGCAGACAAATTAATAATTTGTTATCATTTGCTGGAGCAAGAAATAAGAGAGGTAGAAGTCAGCTGAACAGGCAGGGCTGCTGTGGTGGCAGAAATCAGGAAAGCAGTACTTGGAGTCTGCCCTCAAAATGAACAGGCAGAATGCAGTAAAGCTGAAAATACTCTCCATTGTTTTGCACCTTCAATGCCTGGTGAAGAGATAAACACTGAGAGGTGTTACCACGTTCTCTCACATCACTGTTCTGGGATGGAGCATGCTGTAGTGCAGGGCACCAAGCCTCATCTTGCAGCAGGGTTTTCATCATCTCTTCATGAACAAGCCTCTGCAGCCAGCCAGCCAACTAAACATACACAAAAATCACTTTGACCATGTGCCTGGGAGCTTTGAGGGCTCTGCAAGTGTGAGGAGACTCTGTCCACTGAACACTGGAGTGATTTCTCCCGGTGTCCTGGGGAAGGGTCGTTCTCCAGGTGAGCTGTGGTGCTTTATCCCTTGGAGAGGCACCTCAGGATGCTGAGGGAGCTTCAGCCCAGCCCTTGCTCCTGCCTGGCTTCAAAAGGAGTCTGATCAGCAAGTCATTAGTGAGAGGTGAAGGCTGCACTTGTCAGGAAATGCGTTATTTGGCAGTTTTTGGCCTTGCCCTGCAGGAGGACTCACAGGTGGAGGACACGGGGAGTCCTTGCTGAGCTGCAGCTGAACGTGGGGAGCTGCCTGGCTGCTGCTTTTAATTAAACCCACCACCAGCCAAACAGCCTGGCTGCATTCCATGGCCTCCTTTCTTAGAGGGGCCCTCCCACCTCCAGTTTGTCCAAGGATAATCTGAATGCTACAGCTTATTTGTGATGTTGACTAAATAGCACATTGCTTTTCTCTTGGTGGTTTGATTAATCTTTATTAAGCTCATGGCCAACCTGGACATAGTCCCTTGATTTTGGTTTTATTTTTAGTATAGTCCTTAATAAACAAAATCACCTTCATCATTCTCAAAGGAAGGAGTAAAAGCTGCCTCATAGATAGGATATTTTTACTAAACAGGTGTGTTTGTTAGAAAGAGTTGTAACACATCTGAAAAAAAAAAAAGTAAGCTTGTTGAGTATGTGGCTATTTGCTGGTGCCTTGATGGAGCAGCTTACAAATCATGGCAGTCAGACATATCCTATTATTTATACAACGGAGTTCTTATGAAAGTTCATTTTTAAGGTAAGCAATCAAGTAATTCCTTATATGGAGATGGGGGAATATTTAACCTTGAGTACAACAACATTAACTCCAGTGAGCTTAATGAATTATTCATGATATTATCCACCCTGAGAGACACCAAATTACTCTGCACTGTCTGCAAAGTGCAGTTAACAAAAAAATGATAGCTTGGTGAATTGTATTTGTATATCTGAACATTAAACTAAAGACAGAGCTGTGGGAAGGCATTGGTGGATGTTCCTGTACAGAGCAAGGTCCTGCACGGCATTTCCTAATCCACTTGCAGTCATAACTCATTAATAATTTGTTTGCAAGGAATGGCCCAATAGACAAAAAAGTCATTGAATATTCAAAGGTGCCTATCCCAGCACCAGAGGATGTAATCACTGCAGGCACTAACCTTTTTACAAAGAAGCTGTTCATTATGGTCCCTGGAGGCTGCTACAACATCCTGAAGTACACGAAGTTGCCTTTTACTCTATTGTATTTTGCTTTTTACAGACAGAAACAAAACTGCTATTTGCCTTTCAGTATGCAGTGACAATTTTAAAAGCTTGGCTGAGACTGGTGCTGTTTTTTTTTCCTTGAGCAAAACAAAATTTCATCTCTTTAAACAATTTTTCTGAGGTCTTCAGACATGTGCTCTTCACAAATATTTCCTGTCCCCCCATCTCTCATTCTAAGCTCCTGGTTTGGCAGCTTAGTTAGGTAAATACACATAATTAGAAGCATTCAGAGAATTATCAGTATTTGGGTTCTTCTACGTGGGCACACTTCCCACAGCTGTGCTGCCCAGTAGTTTTGGAAAAACTTCCCTCAAGGAAGTCATGCAAGAGATTGAGCCTTGTGGATTCCTTTCCTGAATTTATTTCTTAATAAGAAGATACAGAAGATTCTTCAGATTCTCACGTATCATCATTTACAGGGCAATCATTTACAAGGCACACAAACACACACAGGTTCTTCACATACAAGGAGAGATGAAGGGGTTTCCTGATTTTTTCTGGTGACTTGCATTTATTGCATTTTACTCTCCTCACGCTGTGGTTTAATAAATAAATTATATCCATATTTTAATAGTAAATTGCCATCTTGCTGGAACTGCTGATTTCAGGAGGTTGGTTGTAACAACAGCTTTGCTGGCTCCCAAAACAGAAAAATGGCTCTAAACCATTTTATCCTTCATAATGTAATGCTTTAAGAGAAAGCAATTTTGAATATAAAAATACATATTACACACACACATATATACATTTCTATTTTTGAAATACCTTCAAAAATGTCATCAATTTTCAGGGAATATGGGAAAGCACAAGAACAAATATTCCACTGTTTTTCTTCTGTTCAGTAGAACTGACTGCTTTTTATAATCTAATAAGGCTACCTAGGTAGGCTTAACCTATGATGAGACAAGTTTTTTGCACAAAGTTACATTCCAAAACTTCTTCTTAATAGGATAAATAGATATCCATGGACAAATACTTACAGTTTTTATGGCTGCTCATACTCTGGACCTTACCACAGTGTTGATATAATTTTCTGTCATATTTATTACTTCAACATTTAACATTATTAAACATTATTTAACATTTTTAAAAATTATCTTTCAGAATCTCAGCAGCTCTCCACAGTGCCTGGAATGGAGGGTGGGGGATGTTTGGAGAGGACACAATTTTGCTGTCTGAGTACAGCGAGATGCAGAACTCCCGCAGAAAGGGATTTATCATTAACTAAAATTCACAACATCAAAAAGATTCAAATTGAACCCCCTGGCATCTTCAGCTCCACACCAAGATGGTATTACCAATTCCTGAATTTAGTCACTAATTGCTTTTGTCTGTGAGATGCCTTTTAACCCATTAAAACTGCTCAGGGCAAAACCCATGTGTTTTATGGATTTAGTTCCTAATACTTTGTAACTCACAAGATCTGATAACTCTGGTAAATCTCTAAAGATTCCCATCCTCTGAGTCTCATCTTTTCCTTGTGTACTGTGCTTGTAGCATTAATTATGATTTTTGTAGATATACAAGAATGCATTCACTAATTTTGAAAAATTCAGATAATTTCAGAGCATGGTGCTTGGGAAAACTGTTTGTCATCCAAACATACACACACACAGAACCTTTCCTGGCTGTGGAAATAACAAACTGAGTCTGAGAGAGTGCAGTTTGCATCAATTCCAACTTTGCCAGGAGATTTTTAATGAAAAGATTTAGAAGTTCTCCAGTTGGTGTTTAGCCTGGAAAGAATTTTGGGACCACTGCAAATCTTGATTTCTTAACTTATTAGGAATAATAATGAGTAATTCTGAATTATTTCAGAGCTTAATTAAATTCAAAATTCTATTTTCTGGAATACAGAAGGCTTGATGTGATACTGCAGATTGAGGTTTAAAGCAGACTCAGCTGATGGACAAACTCAGTCATGTTCAGCTACCTGATATTTGGTTGTCAGAGACCTTGGACTGTGCTGGAAGCAGAGATATTTACCTCTCCCATTTACAGACAGGTCAGGACTGAGGTCACAAACAGCACAGTAAAGGAAACCTCAGAGTTTGCCTGCTAGCACTGGATCGTGGGATGCAGCTGTGTTCCACAGGAGTTCAATTTCTAATGCTCCCTGACCCTTACTCTGCTATAAATAATCAGAAATATTCATTACAGAAATGGCAATAGCTTTGGAGAAGTGATGGAGTGTATATTACAAAAGGAAAAATACATCCAATTCTCATAACTCCTTGCAAATTGTATTGGAAAGCCTTCAGCTGCATATATTCATATCCTGCTTTAAGAAATGCTACAAATAATATGATGAGTTGAATTATCCTCAAATAATTCAGCTCATGTAGATGTGTGTGTACCTATTTCACTGTTCAGAGGCTTATCATTTTCTGTTTTCAGCCTGATACAGCACCCTGAAATATTGAAAAAAGTCCTTTAATTTAAGGTCGAGTGTCACTATGGAAGTCAGAGAGTCCCAAGTAGTGGTAACATGCCACTGCTTTGGTTATTTTCCATTTCTGTGCTTTTTATTTTGCTTTATAAGATTGAATCCTTAGCATTAACAGCCTGGAAAATTCTACTTTTCTAAGCATTAATGGAAAAATGATTCCTGGCTCTGATTACATGATTTGGTCACTTGCAATGGGTGTAGAGGGAGAATGTGCCATTCTTGTGTGCTCTGTTTAGTGAAAGGCATTCTAGAAAGAATCATGAGGCTCTTTTTGTATTAATATTGTATTTTGAGGATGGCTGTCTTTGGAAAAAAAATCCATTAGTTCATATGAATCTTGCTATCTTTTCTCTTTTGTGTTTTTTTTTTTTTTTTTTTTCCTCTTCAACCATAAATGATAGAAGCACTGTTGGTTCTGGAACTCTTGCTGCTGCTTTGTTTTTTTTCCCCTTCACAGAAAATGGAATTTCATAATGCATTTGCAATCTGGTGCTTTAATAAAAGAAATTGTAAAAGAGCAAGGAATGCAAAATTCTAAGACTTATCCAGGCTGTTAGGGTCTATAAAATGCTGTACCTGAGGAAGTCCCGATAGGAACACTAAGAAATTCTGGTCAGTGCAACAGAAGAAAAGCAGATATTAGTTTTGAAGAATTCATTTTTATTTCTAACCAATTTAATTAACTTTATTTAGTATCATCTTTGGGTTTGTAGCTTGAGCAAGAAGAGATAAAGACCAATAAAAAGATAATGTGGGGGTCTGGAGGGGGATGAACATTTCTGTAGCATGAGTCATCCTAAGGAAGGATTTCTTATCTTTGGGGAGGGGGTTCCAGGGGACCCTAAAGGGGTGTCTGAACCATCCTCAGATCCAGGCACAGGAGACCTGAGAGTGGCTGAGCAGTGACTGCTCACAGAGGTGCAGCTCTGCTCTTCCTGCACGAGTCTGTGTTTGCAAGGAGGGAATGCAGGTGGGAAATCACATTCCCTGATTCCTCCCGGGGCTCCTCTTTGGAAAAAGGAGAGTGAACTTTGCAGAGGGCTCTCACGGCACATTAGCAGTGTCCACAAGTGCTGCAAGAGCAGAGGCCCCTGCACATTTACAGCCTTATTTGCTGCATAATAAGCTCCCAAGGGAGACACAGGCTCAGGTGCACTGATCCATAGAGGCTGAGAAGAAACTGGAGACAAGCAGAACTCACCGACATCCTTGGACTGATTACTCATAAACCTTGGAAAAATACCATTTGCAGCTCTGAGGCAGCCTGCTTTTATCCACACAGTGCACTATTTTAACTTCATGTTAGCCTAGAAATCTTCCCATGTTGCCCTGGTAATTTATGTGATGTTCCTTTGCAGGAACAAAAATCTATCTTGCACTTAACTCCTTTTGATAATTAATTCTCTCCCATCTGCTTACAGCTGCTATGGTAGAAATGTGCTGGAGTTTCCTTATTTGCTCATGCCTTGGAGTCATCTTTTAATATAAATAGCTGTGAATCTACCAAAAAGTTTGAAATGAGCCTTTCTCAGTTTCTGACCAGCATATCCAGTCGTATTCCTTGATGCAATTTTTAGTGTGTTTTTAGGGGAATGCAGACTGATATTTTCATCCTGTTTAATAGGAAGGTATGAACTTCATATGGGATCCATCCTGCACTTGAAATAAATTTTTAAGAGCAGTGTGATCAGCCTCACATAAACAGAAACATCGTGTCTTCGAGTTTGGCTGTTTTCTTCCCTCTGACAAACCTCACAACATTTCAAGTACATTCTTTTTGCAACCAGGCAATGTTTTTCACCTAATAAATAATTGCAGAGTGTTGCTGCTCTACCAGCTTAGTTTATTTAACACAAAATAAGGCACTCCATGTTTTGCCTTGCCCTGGTTAACACATTGTGCTTTTATGTAGGGTCTTTAAAAAAAAAAAATCTTAAAATAACTTTTGACCCAGTTTTTAGGGTAAATGTATCCAACTTTTGTCTTGCATATCTTATTTATTTGAAAAACCTGCAAGAAGCCAGGAGAGAATTCCTCCAAAACAAAATAATACAGGAACAAAGCAGCTGGCCACAAGGTGGAATGATCCTAAAACCTGGGCAAATGAGCTCTGTTGACTTTGGATTCCTTGCAGCTTTCCTGATGTGTGATAATCTCCAGAGCTGGTTTGCTTCTTATGCAGTGAAATAAACACTGGATTTACAGTGGGGAAAGAGCTCTAAATGTGGCTTTAAATGAATAAAATGTGTGCTTGCACAGAGGGGGTGCACATGGCTGTCTGCAGGGATTCATTTGGCCTTTGCAATCAATCCACTCACCAAGATTTTACTTGGATTTTGCAGAAGACAAATAAGGTGATTCTTTGTAACTTGGCTGAGTTTAAGGAAGTTTAATTTACAAATTGGCTCTTGTGCTAAAGTATTTTATTGCTTTTTATTACTCTGAACTGATGACAGACAATTACTGAAGTGTCATTTCTATTTTTTACGTGTTTGATACTTTTTAATATCTTAAGCATCCATTTAAAATTATCCTCACCAAACCCAGTACGGAAAACTCCTGGAAGTCCTACTTTTCAGTTAATAATACAAACTGAAACATGCATCAGTCCTTGTTCATGTGCTGTCAGCTACTCTGAGGAGCTGTTCATTCGCCAGATTAGCTCATATTTTTCTATTTCAGTTAAGACCTGCCAAAAAAAAGATCTGAGGTGTTCAAATAACTCATAATGAATAAAAATCTAAAAGATGCTTTAAAAAGACAGGATTTATTTTCTCTGTAAATTTATATCAAAACACTTATTTCTGATAAAATCACATATTTTGCTGTACCATTTTCAAATTAAGATTTTAAATCAAAAAGTGTAATGAAGATAAATTTAGAATTTATTTGGAGCAAATGCTTTTTTCTTTAAATGTCAAAATATTCAATCTTTTCAGGGTACTTTGGTTTTCACAAACAACTGTGTGCAATCAATGAAATGGCTGTCATTTTTCATAATTTGAGTAAATACAATTCCAGCTAAAAAATACCAAAGCTCTTCTAAAACCAATGGAAAAGACTGGGGATGATTTTTGTTTAGAATAAATTGTCTGTTCTCAGAGTGGCCACCCAGCAGGGACCCAGCCCCGTGCCTGGCAGTGTCTGTGCCTGCAGGAGAAAGCAGAAATTAAACTTTATTCTGGTTGCTTTCACTGGTTCTGCTCACTTTTGAGGAAGGAGTTGGACAATTCCTGCTGTGGCAGTGGAAATGGGGACTGAACCCATCTGTGGTAACTCTTAAAGTACAAAACTCTCTAGAGTATTTCATATTTCATTGTCCTCCATGCACAAACATCTCAACCAGTCCTTTTTCTGTCAATGTGACAGAGAAATCAGTGATATTCTTTTAGTGTACTTTAAAGTTCCTTTCTGCTGCAGAATAGAAGCCACACATGAATGAAATAATCCTTGTGAATTTTGGTATATTGTGCTGTTAAAACATAGTGGTTTTAGCCCAGACTACTTATGATGTTCCTTATGAAATCTTTTCATTCTCTGGGATTTGGCTAAACAGAATTGAGAGTCTGAAAGCAGCTGATGAGATTTGGGGTCTGACTTCAAGAACTTAAGGGTCAGCACCCACTCTTTGCTCTGGAATGTCCGGGGAAAGATCCAGTTGCTGTCAGGATTTTCTGTGGTGATTGCTGTAGGCCAAGAACAAGTGTTAAAATATCATCATCATTTCCTGAATTTGCTGCTCCATCCACTGCTAACAAGGGCTGGGCAAACCTCTGCTCTTTGTTAATGCAATCTGAATTTCCACAGTTTCTGGATGGATATATTTAATTTTTATCTCCATAAAGACAAATAAATTTCAGGCCATGGAGCTAGTGAATTTTAGGAAAGCAGAAATATTTGTTGTGTCATATTGGTGTGTTTTCATCTAATAGTGCAGTGGTTCTGTGGTTAAAACAATCCTTATCCAACAAAAGGCTTGGTCAGTTTTCTTCTCAGCCTATTTCCCTAAATTATCCAAGTACTTCATCTCCATTACTCAGTTTACCTACACAAAGCTTTTTGTCTCGATTGTGATCATATTCAATTTTAAAACTGGAAACACAGGCAGAAGAGAACTTAGCAAAGAACTTTTGTCATGCAGGAGGAAGAAGTTGCACAGAAATTGGCTTTAGCTGAATTCCCATTCTGTAATCACCAGAGTGCTCACACTGCTGGGACTGGAACTACTGGAGACTCCAGAGCTGCACAAACAATTAAATAATCTGATAATAGGCACTTTCCACCTCATTTAACTTCCCTTCTTTTGCTTTGGTTCATATTTCTTCTTTAAACAAAAATGTTTTTATTTACTTATATCAGCTTCATTCTGTTTATTTCTTTTGCCAGCTCATGTTTGTTGCTGGTGCTGCAGCCACAATCCTTTGCCATCAGTGCTGCCATGAGTGGAATTGGGATGAACTGCAAACATTATTGTCTGGTTCCAGGCTCTGATTTTATTCTTTTCTTTCCATATGAATTACTTATATGGCTTCCTTTGTTTGTTTTTTTTTCTTTTTTTGGAACCTACCAAACCAAGAATTTGGGGAAGAACCTCTCTCTTCCTTTTTTTGTAGGCAAGAAGTGAACATCACAGTGATCATGTTTTAGGAGCAATTTACCGGACACAGAATAAATTCTAAAGCAAAGTGCATGGACAAAAACTTTAAAAAACACTTCTCTAATAGATTATACTTTTTGTTTTGTGATCCATTATTGAATAATATTTTAGACAAACTACAAAAATTTCTATTAAAATTGAATTAAAATATTGGCATTAAAATATTAATAGGACATAACCTATTGTCTTATTACTTTTGTTTGTTTACTTACAAAATGTAGCAAGAAATAGCAAGAAGTTAGAAAAATACCTGATAGCAATGAATAAACAGAAAGCTGTGATAAAGTATCAAAAAATACAATTTTATTAATTAAACTTTTTAATTAGCATTGTGGATTTCTTGGGAAAACACACCTGGTGAGTGTGATCTTGTACTTCATTAATTTGTATTACCAGGTTCCAGTTTCTTTTGAAGTCACTGAGAGGTAGCCTAAGGAGGATGACTAAAGAGAACTTTGATTTGGCTGCTTGCTCAGTCAAAGAGCAGGAAAGGGTAGATTGAAGGTCTTGTTTGCACAGCTCTCTTTGTTAATTTTTCTGAGCTGTAAATTGTCCTGCAGTCCATAAATAATTTGACTCCTGACATTCCCATGTAAGGAAATCTCTCAAAGTACAGGTTTTACTTTGCTGCTGGTGGTGATCCTGTCCAATCCATTGAGTCAACATCCCTCAGGTTTCAAGTGCCATTCTAATTAAAACCTAGAATTTGGATAGTCAAGTGCCAATTAGTTCACAATTCCCACAGAGCACATGGAAAATCTAATTCTCCTCCCTTTTTCCAAACCCTTTAGATGGCAGCAGAGCAGATGCAAAGCTTTGTGCTGCTGAAGCACCAGCTGCAAAGAATTCCTTCAGTGGGGCATAAACTGCCATTAAATCTGTGATTTATTTTTTCTTTTTAAATGAACTTTCTTCCTAAAATACTACAGAGAAGTTACACCATCTTTACTTGTGCAGTAATGTAGGCAGCCAACAGAACTTGTGTGTGTGGAAAGTGAGCTCCAAGTGTTACCCTAGTCACAATTCTTCCTGGGACTAGCAAAGCAAAAGTTGTTGGTAATTATAATGAGCCTATTAAGCCTAGTCATGAGTTTTGTTCCATCAGGAAAAGTTTTAGATTATTTTCTCATCTCTTCTATTCCTTTGAGAATAATTAGTAGCATGATTATCTGCTTACTTTAAAAGAGGAAAAATAATTATTTTCTAATCCCAGTGCAGTGTGTGATATAAAACAAGGCCATTACACCTTTGAATGGGTTGGATTTTTTTTGTTGTTGTTTTTTGTTTCTTATTAAATTAGAATTAGGATAGCCATAAGTGTACAATGGGTGACACGGTCAGTTAAGTTCTTTGGGGCTGCTTTTCATGAGCACAGTGCCACTGAGCTGGCTGGGCCCTCTCACATCTAATAAGGCTACAAAAAGTTCCAGAGGCTTCCAGATGTGACAGATTTGCAGCTGCAATTACAGGGATAAATTCCCAGCAAGATTCAGGTGTGCTCAACATGGCATTACATCGAAATGGGTCGTGCTGGCCTCGCCCTTCTGGCTGTCATTGGGGCTGAGCTGCAGAGAGGAAAGCACCAAGGGCACCTCCAGGGCTCCAAAGTGAATAATCTGCCACATTCACAGCAGCATTCTGGGTTTGCTGAGGGTACAGAGAAACCTTGGAGTGTTTATGGCAAGGAATGGCTGCTGTCTAATGCTTCAGCTGCTTCATGCTCAGTAAAGTCAATAATGGTCCCAGGCAGATTTATAGTTTTGAATATTTCAGAATATTATGTTGGTTCAGGAGCTGCTTTTTGTTCTTTTTTTTCTTGAGGAAAGAAGGTGTGCATCTGGGGCACACACCACAAGCTTACTGCACTTAGAGGTAAAAAATATATATGTGCAGAAAAACTATGTCACTGTTTCTGTGACAAAAAAGTGAAACCAAATGGCCAATCCCTGAATCTGTCCTTTCTGGTTTTTGAGGCAGGGGCAGTGGCAGCTCCTGGGGATTTGGAGCACAGTCATTTCTGCATTTCTGCATTCCTGCAAAGGTGTTTGTGTTGGTTTGAATAGCTCCTTGTGATAACTTCAAGATAGGAAAGTTTTTATGGTAGTTTCTAACACTTACAAAAGGTTTTGGGGCAGTTCTGGCTCTAGAATTGGTGTCCACATTGAAGGTATTGGAAAAAAGGCAGTTTGGTCCCCAGATTGTGCCTGACATCTTTGTGCCATTTAAGTCCTACTTAATTCTGATGGAATCATAAGAGGAGATTCTTCTCTTTTCTAAGGGTCTAACCAGTAGCTGGCTTAATTTTTTATATTCTCTGGAAGGAATTTGCTATTGATAATTGCAAGTTAGAGTTTGGAGAGCACCAAGGGGGAAATTCCCTGTGTATTAAAATCAAGCTCCCCATTACAAGAAAGACCATATTTTCATGTAGATCATAGATCACATAACTGGTACCACCTTGGTGATTTCTAAAGGAAATGTTAATTTATTGCTCTAAATGCACCAAAAATAAGAGAGCTGTGACTGGGTGGCATAGATTAGGAAAATAAAGCAAATATTTAAAATGGGTTATATGTATAGCAATCATCATTAATTGAGCAAAAAGGTGCTGACAAAATTCCATGTGATTTTTAATGCTTTATTTCTCCAGAAGAAGTAAATGTCAATGCTGTGAATAGTAAATATAATTTTTGTGATAATACTAGAATGATGTTTCTTGTTATGGTTTAATGCCTGGTTTCTGCATCACTGGGGAAGCTGCTTAATATGTGCAGAACAGCAGCAAAATTGTTAATAGAGGAGAAGCAGCTCCCAGTGTTCTGCTCAAACAAGTCCTGTTGATAGAACAAACAGCAACCTGCTCTGGTAAAGCACCAGCTCCTCACTGGAGCAGCTGGCTGGCTTTATGCACATCTTCACAGAGAAGCAGACCATGAAATATGTTCTCTGTAGAGCACTTGTGCAGAGGCTGGAGGATGTGTTTGCTGAGGAGTGGATGTCTGAGGCTGCTCTGGAGGTTCCTGGTGCAGTTCTTGGTAAAGAACTTTGAAAAAGAGGATTTTGTGTCACCCAGCTCAGGCTGCTTTTCCTAACTGCTTTCCAAGGGCTGTGTGTGTAGCAGTTTTAGGTTTTCGTGTGTTGACAGGTCAGACAGTAAAACCATTTCTTTAGTGTAGAGTGTTGTTTTGTATTCACTAACTTGTGTATCATATTTATGTCCTTGTTATTTTAACATCCCTACATGACTCACAGAGATCAGGGGTTGTATTAAGGCAGTTTGTCTCCTGCAAAAGTTACAAAGCAAAAATGATTACATGCTGAAAAAACAGTTGTATCTAATTGCAAGAATAGTGTACTCTCAAAATCAATATCCTTGAAAGAAAAAAGAATTAAAAGCAATAATAAAATCTATTAGAAGTTAAATTGCTATGATATATTAGGGTGTGTTGGTAAAATGGTTTCCTATCTTTTCAATGGTGCATTGAGAAGTAAGGCAGGATGGATGGATGAGTCATAATATCCATTATTAAGAAATGGTTAGGGCTCACCAATATCCCAGGGTCATTAGGCAGCCTAATGGGAAATAATTCTGGTTCCAGAAAAGGAGCTGTCCTGCCCCAGACCTTCTCATAACTGGGTGGAGTTTCTGCAGCAGCCCCTGCTCGTGTGAGCACAGTGTGACCCAGGCTATGGAGCTCCCTTCCTAACAGAACAGCTGCAATTCTTTCCTGGAGGAGGAAAAACAGAAATTAGGATTTTGTGATATGAGCAGAATGCCTGTCATGCATGTGGAAATGCAAAAGTGAAATATGTGATGAGAAAGGGAAACTGATAGAAAGCCTGGTGAACCTAAAGGCTGCTTGGGTGTAACCATGCTCTTCTTTTCTTTTAAGAACTTTAGTGGGAAATCCATTGTGCAAAGCAGATAACAGGAATTCACACTGATCACAACTGTCTCTTCATTATACTAATAATATTTGATTACCAATTCTGCACTTACTTTTGTTTAGCAAACCATTGGATTTATTTACGTTTCTTGATTGCTGAGTTTCTATTTTAACCACATGGAGATGTTTCCAATGCACAGATGAGACTGCAGTGTTGTGTTAGCAGCTGTGGGCCATCAGTGGAAGGAAGGTGCAGACTGAACACTTCTCAAGTAGGATTAATAGCATTTGGGTATAAAGATGATTTAAGTCACCTTTTATAAGGGTGGATAGATAGCAGGCTGCAATTTTATTTTCCATTATTTCTTTAATTAAACATGACGCCCAGACCAGGTCTAATTACATCAGTGAAACAGTGTATTTCAGCAGTATGTTCCAATTTTTGTTTAATCAATACCTTCCAAAGTGCAAATTTCCTGCACATTTTTTCTGACAAGCTTTGTTGGCAAGTGCTGTGAACTGCTCTGAGCTGCTGGGTCCTACTGCCCAGACTGCTCATCAGACATCTGTGAGAACCCTCAAGCTTAATTTCTCTCCACATTAATTCCTTTAGTTCTTGTCCATCTCATACTTCTCCTCAAAAGATTTGGTGAAAATAGATTCATTATTATCAGTGAAGTTGTCCCAGTGAGGAATTTTCAAAGTGGTGATAAAGAGAAGAATAATCTCCATGAAGAGGTGAACAGGTCCTGACAGCTGAGTTGGAAATGTGGAGTAAAAATTAAACAACTCACACAGTAATGAAGACACACCAACCAAAATTCACTGTGTGTTAAATAAAAACTCTGCATCCATGCTCTTACGATGAAGAGCTGTCTCAAACTGCACACAAGCCTTGAGTACCTGACTTTTTCAGTCTTAACACTTTTTTGTCTGAAATTAGTGTGAGGCGATGGATGTATTCAAACAGGATTGCTTAGGCCTGGTCAAATTTGATTTTTCTACAGCATGTCAGAAACTCTGCATGCCATAATTCATAATTTTAAAGTTACTGTTTTTTTTAAACTCACAATAAATAAAAACAATCAAAAGTGACAACAGTAGCAATTAAAATCCATTCTGCCAGCACCATACTCTGTTGCAGTGTGTATTAATAACTCTAATTCTTTGTTTCTTGGATTTATGAGGACTACTGATGTCTCTACAATTGATCAGAGCATGGTGTTAATAACACCAGGGGTGTAGGTTCAAAAAGTTGGGTTTTATAGTCCTGGTGGATCCCTTCCAACTCTGAATATTCTGACTGTGAAAGCTTGAAAACAGTTTTAAATAAATTACTTTTAAAATAAATTATATAATAATATAATTAATAATATAATAAT
>JANRGV010000023.1:17188191-17208552 GCA_024734035.1 Alethe castanea
CTTTTCTTTTCTTTTCTTTTCTTTTCTTTTCTTTTCTTTTCTTTTCTTTTCTTTTCTTTTCTTTTCTTTTCTTTTCATTCAAGGGTTCTGCATAATCTCTCATGTGAGGTCTTATGACTTGATGTGGAGAAACAGGGAATGCAGCTCAAGAGCTCTGTGACAGAGCTTAGAGCTGGATGGTTCAGGAGCAAATTCTGGCTTTCAGCACTCAATAGAAGCTCTCATTAGTTTTGGAAGACTAAGGACAAAAAAGTCTGGACCATGCAGGGAGGAAATAATGCAAGTAGGACTTTGCTTCTGTGCCTCAGGATGTAAAGCCAAGTTTCTACTGTAGATCATAAAAGTTTATGGTGGTGGGGTGGTTCAAATCCACCAGCAGGTGAAGAAATGAGCTATTTGTCATCTCCTCTTGCTGCTCTTGCTGGTTTTGAACAGTTCTAGACTACAGTGTGATCTGTGAAAAGTATATTATCTATTTCTTGATATCTGTATGAAGCAGTTACACTTTGCTAATTACACTTTTATAAAATGCAATGAATAAGGTAATTGATTAGGACAGTGTGGTGAGGAAACAGAAGGGGAGGACTTACAGTTTGGGGGGAAAAAAGCCAGTCAAAAACCAAACCAAACCTCTTCCAGGGAATGAATTTATTGACATTTTTGTGGGGAACATCTTAAAATCAGAGTTAATGTATTCTGATTTAGAAGTTGCTGCAAATTTTGCAAACAGTGACCATTTGTTCTGGCAGTTTCTTTTGATGAATTTGAAGCACTATCAAAATAAAACAGAAGTCTGTTTTTACTTCTTTCATTCTTTTATTTCAAAGATAGGAAACAGCAACTGAAACATTCAAGTGAGCAAGAATAAGCTAAAAATTCTAAGGAACAGTCTAAGCAAACTATGGAATGTCTCAAAAATATCTCTCTACCATCATAGGTCTATTTAATACAATTTAATTGTCCCATTCCTCCTATTCTAAAAACAACCAAAAAAAAAAGAGTTAGAAAAACAATCTGAAAAGAAGGTTTGGCAGGGAATATCAGCTTTGAACATAACAGGATCCCTGTTAATAGTGTGTATTTAAATTCAAACAAACCAATATGCAGAAGAAGCAAAAATATACAGGAGTTGGTTTGTCACAAGTTTGCATTTTGATAGGATAAATGCAGTGATAATGTGGATAGTTGGAATGCTAGAGGTGTGACAGCCTGAGCCCCGCCAAAGCATGGAACTCTCCCTGTCCCAGTGCTTTATGTTCTGCCCAGATAATTTTACACTCAGGCTGTACATAGGGAATGTTTCTTTGAACTTCTGTGGGTTCTCAGGATTCACTGGGAACCAGAGCATCTGCTAAACTGTGTATAAAAAGGAAAACATCCACAGATACATTCCACAGGAGCTTTGGCAATCAATTGGTAGAAACGAGTTCTTAATGGTAGGTTATTTTGTGGGGTGGAAACTTGTGATATCATGACCTTGCTGCAGCAAGTACACCGTTCATGCCTGGATGGAGTTTCTGACAAAATCAGCATGTAATCATGAGCAGTTGATCAAAAGTTCAGGGGAGAAGATACAGTCACTGTGAGCTTGACAGGGTCACTTTGAGAATGCATTCAGCGTGCACTCTTGCATACCTGCTGTACAATGCACTTCAGTCAAAGGCATTTCGAAAAATGGCTCCATCACCAGATGCTTCATCTCTGGTAATATCTTTGGATCTCATTTCCTTGGAAAGTTAACAAGGCATATTCTAAGGATAGATGCCTTTGGCTGGGGTACATCCAATATTGTATATACAATTTTTCATGAATATGAATGAGTGCCTTCAAAATTAACATGTAAGTATGCATTTCTTCACAGTGAGGACCACTGTTACACAGATTTCTGAATGCAGAATATACTGAAAAGCAATGGCTCTGAGGCTGAAGTTAGTAAAAAATACTCCACATATTTTGGCTATTTTGGTAACTTGTCACGTTGTTCAGCTGATCAGATACTAATGAATGAATGGATGACTAAAAGCTGAAAACAAATTAGGTTCTAATCCTGTCAAATTGCCAGTCTGCCTCCTCCCGAACTGAGTGAACAAGCAGCAGGATCTTGCCAAAAGCATCCAGCCTGGGATCTCCTTGTTCCTGCAGCCTCCATAAGGCATTCAGGAATGAGCTGTTGAATTGTAGCTGGTGCTTAGAAGGTGCCTCTGCTTCCAAAAATAAGTGAATTGATAATTATGTTCTTTTTCCTAAAAATGCTTGCTCTTGTATGCATTGGTAGCTAAACCATATTATTGAGCCAAATTATGGGTGCCTCAGGGTAGTCTCTTTCTTCCCCCACTTAATTCATGGTTAACATGAAGGAATCCAAGATTAATAATGAAACCCCAGAGAAAATTGTATCTGCTGCTATTTGTAGTCTGGATTCCTGTGGTCCCTGCTCAGGGCTTGAAGGAAACACCAAGACCCACCAGCTCAGCATCAGATTTCCAGGTTTTGTGCATGCAGAGCCAAGCTGGAGTTGGCCACATGAGGTTTATTGTGTTCACACAGAATGTTTGCCTGCCACGCAGAGCCCAGCCCGAGCTGGGACAGGCAGGCACCCAAAGAGATTCGTGCCAAAGCCGTGATGACAGCTGGGAATTTGTGTGCAGAAAATGTTCCAGAGATGGAGACCAATACATATTTTAAGAGCTTTTCCTCGCAGAGACAGAGAAAATGTTGGGTAGTTCTCACCTAGCAAACGTGGAGCCTGGGGATGAGGTGTGGGTCCAAACTGTGGCTGCTGCTGGCAGTGGCTCCCTGACATTTATCACAGCATCACTCTGGGATCCTAACAGCCAAAGGCATTGCAGAGTTGGAGAATCTTAGTTTGATTTGGCTAAATAATGACTTTCTGGACATTAATGTATGACTATTTAGTTATTTCAGTTCTACTACAATATAAATAAACCCTGAGGCTCGAGTCAGCCTTTGATTTTAGGATGTGCCAGTAAAAGCAAGTGGTACAGACTAATGGCTTCCTTGAACACCCCTCAGAATATGAAAACTCATCTACATATCTGTCATTGGATATGTGATAATAGCTACAAATCTAACATTAAAATTTCATTTTCCCTCTTCACCAAGATGACATGAATAAAAACCATTCCGAGTTGTAGAAAATTCTTTTTTATGATTTCATTTCTGCTTACCCACTAACCAGCGAGCACCACTTTCCATAGCTCCTCTCTCACATCTGAGTATTATAGTTTATAACCAGCATGTTGAACTTCTCCACTGGTGGAGGAAATATTGCAAATAAAACACAGGAACCACAGAAACCCAGAGGTTGGAGAGAGCCTCTGAAGGTCACCTCGCCTGAAAATTGAAATGCCACTGGACAGGCAGCACAACGCTCTTTGTAAGTAAATATTTTATTCTTGATCTTTATTTATATAGGAAAGCCAAGAGAAACCTTGTTCTTCTTCCCAGCAGAATGAGGAAAGTATTAAGTACTTTTGTGTGCCACTGACACCCCCAGGAGCTGGAAAGGGCAGGGGATGTGAAGTGCTTTGTGCAGGGCATGTCCAGCAAAATCCTGCTGAAGCCAATGTGAGATAGGTCACCCCTTGCTCTTGGCTGCTCTCTTGTACCTGGAGGAAAGAGCCCTAGAAAGAATCAGGATCTTAGATTAGAAATTGTGTTTTCCTGCAGAAAGGCTTTGAGAGTGGTGAAACTTTAATAAAATGTCATTCCCAGTAATGTTTTTTAATAAAAGGGTACTTGTGGTGGAGGTAGACCCATCCCAGGGCTGTCAGGGAACTGGGCGCTTAAAGAGCAGCAGAATAAACGTTTATATTTCTACTCCTTCCCTGCATGTGGTCAAAATAATTTAAAAAGAGCTTTCATTTCTTCAGCAGAAATTGAATAAATATTTCATTCTAGTGATGCTCTAGTGTTAATGATTTTGGCTGGTCACTTCTGAAGCAAAGATAATTTTAAGTGCTTCTATACTGGGCAGACACTGTTTTCTAATCTTATTATTGAGTTTAACTAGTTTAGGTTAAAGGTCGTAAAATGCCAGATTTAAAGTAAATATAATATATAATTGCTTTTAGAGTGGATTCTTCATAAGAATTGTACACTGCAGTTTCTACCCCCAGTCTTGTTTACAAATTATTAATTCAATAGTAGCATTGCAGCATATACCATTCCCAATGCTTGAACTTAATTAAGAATGCATCCCTGCTAATTGATTATGGTACTGCTTTCATAGCCATTTCTTCCCTAATGGCTATCTCAGGAAATTTCCTGCTAATTAGGTAGAAAATTTATTTTCTTTCTTACATTATCACTAAAAGAGCAATCTGAACTTCACCTTTGTACTATAAGATCTATAAATGTTTTCTTAAAGTTTTGGGGAAATTGAATACTCTTATATTTTCTGCTCTTTCTCAAAATCAGGTCAGACATAATTATGTTTGTTTTGGTTTTTTTGTTTATTTTTTTCCCAATAAATTAATGGAATTACCAATCTTTTTCACAAAGTGCATTTGTAGGAACGCTTTTATGCTCTATGGAAACAAGTTCTGTACTGGATCAAGGCATTTGATCTGCATTTGATTCTCAGCTACCACCAAGAAATAAAAAATGACTGCATTGAGTATTGCAGTAATTTTCTCTTGGGTGTGAAACATTCTCAGGAAAAAAAAGGAGGTTCTGTGCAGAGGGGCAAATCAATAAGGCACCAAGGGGTCAACTTTTGTGCAGATTAAAGGGTTGTGGGAAACAAAAAGTTCAAATCTGGCATGTAATGTCTGAATCCCCCATTAATTCTCACCTAATGTAAATAGGAGAGTGTTCAGGTTAGCCAGGGTATGAAACCCTCTGATGCTGCTACGAGATGTGCATGGAGGGCAGAAATCCACAACTGCACTCAAGAAACAGAAGGAGAAGCACATATTCATGTACAGACACAATCATTAGGATTTTCCTTAGCTATCAATATAGTGCCATTGGTTTGATGTGAAATAGAAGTGTAGGGATTTCTTCCTGAGTTGAATTCCCCTGAAAGATGTCACAGATTTTTTTTATTTTTTTTTTTTTAATGAGAGTTTACAAAAAGATTGTACTTTTGTAGACATTTGGGTGGTCATAATATGAAAAAAAAAAATCAGACCAAGTGTTTTGTATTCAGCAAATATCTCATTTCTTTGGTAATTTTGTTCAGAACAGACTGTGTCTTCCTGAAAGCACACTGACTTTTTCTCATTTGATTTTTTTCCCCTCTCTTGCATTTATCTTTGACATTTAATTTCCAGATGGGTGCTTAGTATGACTGATGCTTTTTTTTTTTTTTTTTTTTTTTTTTTTTTTTTTTTGCCTGTATGTGTGTGTGTATAATTCAATCCTGAATTCATTTTCAAGGCTGCAGAAACTTGGCCAGTTAGGTCCCAGCATTTTTGTGTATCTATATGTGAAATCCTAATGTGATTAATTAATTATTAAATGCAAATTAACATACCACAAGCCACACAATCTCTGTATTGCTGAGTCTCTATCTTATCTGATACATTTTGATTTGTTCTTACTGACATCACTGTCACCATAGCTACCACCAAGACAAGCTGGAAAAACAGAAAAACATCTCAGTAAAAACAAAGGAGAAAATATCATTGGTGTAGGGTCTGAGTTGGCAAAAGGTTGTCAGATCATTATAAATGGCAGGCAATATTCAGATTCTTTGCATTGTGAGGCATTACACGTCTGATTGCAGAGAATTTGCAGCAGCCTTTGCAGCTTTGGTGTGAGAGTACCCATTATCATGGGCTAGGAATTAATTTTATTTGGCTTCAAGAAGCCTGAAGGTGAATACTTGAGAGGAGCAAAACCCAAAGAAGATCTTTCAAAGGAGTTGTAACAAGTGAGGGCTGTTTGCTTTTCAAAGAACAGTCACTGGAGCAGTTGAAGATTGGGAAAACAATTTGGCAACTGAGTGGGCAGAATAAAGTTCAGAGGAAGTGCTGTTGGCAGGAGTTCATTTCATTTGGTTAAGTTTAGCATTGCAGAAAACAATGATTTACTTTGCAGTGGGCCAAACTTTGGGCACAGAAATAGTTTTGCATGACTTGTGGGAGCATTACATCCATGGCCTGGCAGCATTGTGTACACACATCCTTTGCTTCCACATTTTCCTCTCTATTTCCCCAAAGTGTCCTGTAATATTATCATTTGAAAGGCTCAGTGATGGGTGTATAAATATATATATATAAATATAAATAGAAGTATAAAAAATAGATATATTCTATATATATATGATAGTAGCCATTGCATGTGAGTAAGTAAATAATGGAATAATGGAGTGATTATAGGCTCTACTCTTTTGGATAATGTTATGCAGCATTGATGTCAAAGTATCAAAGTTAGTTCACTTTCATAGATAATTCAGCAGTTCCTTCTCAGTCTAGATGAGTGAAAAATTAACTGTGACATTTTATATCTCTCAAAGCATCTGACCTGAACTTTTTTCCTATCCCTGCTGTATATTTTATATTGATTGGTCCCACTTAACCCTGTATTTTGATGGAGAAGTACTTCCTTTGAAAAGACTGAATGTGCTGATATATATTGAGTTCAGCAGGTAAAATGCAGAAAGGGAAGGGACTTTTTAAAATAAGGTCCTTCTTCAGAAATACATGATTGCAGTGGGTGAGGTTCTGGCCTTGATCAAGGCTATTCACACTCCAAGTGGATGTGGTGTGGAATGGGTACAGATATACACCCAAGGTCAGACACTGAAATATGGAAATTATCCTCTAAATTTTAAACTTTTAATGTAAAATTCTCTAATAAGTCTACCTATAATCTGAGTGGGTTTTTATCTAATTATACTATTAGCCTCATTAAAAAGGGACAATTCTGGTACAGCTTCCATTTACAGATATATAAACCTTGTAGCTCCTAACATTAATTCATTCAGTTTAACAAGACATTAAGTTGATAATACAATACAGAAAATTTAAAATATTTTCGATACTTTATGTAATCTCCATTCCATACCATGCTGTTTATTAAGCCACTAGTTAGACTGGTATAAAGTAATATTATACTTTTCACACTCATTGTGTGCATCCAGCACTTGAGTAGCAAAGTTCAAAGTGCAATGTTTGCACTGAAATAGTCTATTTTCCGATTTCTTTAATGATGGTGTGTAATGCAAGGACAATCAAAGCCTCATTGTGCTTGGAGGTCTGTGTTAGACAACAAGCCAACAACGCTGCATTAAATAAGCAGCAGTCACAGTGGTGCTTCACCTTGTCAGAAGCCCTCTGAGGGAACAGCTCTGGCAGTGTAAGTGTAATAATGATGGCACATTCCACGCTGATTGTTTCTTTGTCCTGTACTCACCATGTGAGAAATGCTTTGCTGACTCCAAGTTCACAACCCATGCCAGGGCTCAGCATTGCCTGATTGTTTTTATGGCTAAGCCACAAACCTCACAGTGATGGAGTTAAAAATGCTGGTAATTGTCTAAGTCTGCTGTCATGACAGGAATTCAGGGGTCAGGGAGGTTTCCCAAGACTGTGGAACTCTCAGAGCCTGGGACCTCCAGTGATGCTGAGAGCAGGAGTCAGCAGCTCCCTCAGTTGGGAGCTGAGGAAGGCAATCCCCACTGTCCTTCCAGGGCAGGGGGAAATATAGACACATTTAGTGAAAATATGGTCGTGCTTCTACTTTGAAAACTCAGTGATAGCTTTACAAATTGTTACTGGGCAAAAAGAAGCCAGCAGCAGGCAATTTGCTGTTAACACAATTGCAACTCGAACGGCTGACTCTGAGTTTTGGTGTGTGACAGGAATCTGATATCCTGCCACGGGATATTATGCATGGGAATTTCCAAGCACAGCCCATTAGAAAGAGCCACAGTGCTGCTCTTTTGAGTTCCCAGCTGCAATTAGGCAGCAGTGGCACACTGATGTGGAGCCTTTATGAATAGAAACCAGCATGGCCCTGGGCAAAAGTGTGTGAAGTGAAGGGATGGCTCAGCAGCAGCAGCAGGGGACAAACTCGCATTTTGAGCAACTCTGTGTTGCATGAGAAATGTGTTTTAATGTGAACAGGCATCTACATTCACCTGGCTATTAGAGGAGACAAACTCCCTGACAGCTTCAGCTCCATCACTCCTGACTCCAGCAGGGTGGCTCTTAAACAGCAAAGTGTCAAATTATTCTGTTTATGGAAGTTTTTCCACAAGTTAGCCTTATAAATAGAGCTAGTGACATAGCTGAATTTTATTATAAAGTAAATTTGTTCAGAGGGTTCTTCAGGTTAGCTCCAAAACTGAGCAAGAAGCAAGGAAAATCTCAAAGAAAAAGCAACAAGTGAATCAGTTTTTGCTCATTAAGTTTTGGAGTTTGTTACCCAAAGACTTTGATTTGTAGTAATTCCTTCCTTGGAAGATTGAGAGAGATTGGGTTGTACAGCCATGACTGGGCAGATAAGAATAAATGATTAAGAACTGTCAACCTATGAATGTGCTTAACTGAGATAAATCAATTGAGGGCCTTAGTAAATGTCAAAAGATGCAGAGCTTGAAACAACTAAATTATCAGGTTACAGAGGCAAGGTCTCTGTCAGCAGGGTGAGAAAAAAATCAAGAATGGGAGAGGAGGCTCAGATTCTTATTCTCTCAATTTCCTTTGCAGTTTTAGAGTCTCTAACTCTGGTTTTTGTTTGGGTTTTTTTGTTTGTTTTTTGTTTTTTTCACCTAATAAATGCTGTTCTATGCAGTTCCAAACATCAACTTGTTGCAGAAATGTCAGAAAGGTAAAGCCTCTGAAATGATGCTTCATCAAAAAAACTCTATATAACAATATTTAGTAGGTGTTAAGTGTCAAAGCACAGAGTCAGAGGGGAACCAAGTCACCATCCTTGTGAGCAAAACAGCTGAAATCTGCAGAGTTTGGAGAGGCTGGGTCTGAACTTCCCTGGAGGACAGCAGCGAGACCTGAAGCTGCTCTGATGTTCGTGCAGCATGTTAAAAACACTGATTGCTAGAAAAGCACTGAAGCACCAAAAGGTGGTGTTGCTGAGACTGTGTTATCTGGTCAGGAGTATTTCTGATTAAGTCAGAACAGCTAATTAAGCAAATCCCAGTAACATGGCTTATTTGTCCATTATTTGCATAAATTCTGTACTTCTGTGTCATATAACCCTGGCAGAACTTTGCTGCAGCATTCAGGACAAAATGCAAATACTGGAGTATTTGCACTCATTTAAGGGACAGATACAACAAAATCTACAGTTTGGCCACATCCCCTAAACTGCTGATTGAGGCCAGGCTTGAAAGACTCTTGATTTGAAATATTAAATGTTAATGAGTTTTAAATCAGAACTATTTTGATCACTACCAGTATTTTTAAAGCTGATATGCTTCAGAAGTCAAAATTCCCAACCAAGATCCAAACATAACTAAGTATGCACTGAAAAAGAAGTGAACAGAACTCCATGAGAAAAAGAAATTAGATGGAACAGTACTAAAACTTCCAAAGTAACTAGAGGAGAAACCTCAAGAAGTCAAAAAGCAGCAATTTTGTCTTAGAGATGTGAAAATCATATAAAGTGCAGGCAAATGAAGCACAAGAAGGTGTTAGAAATCTTAGATTTGTCTTCACCCTAAAGTGGTGATACTTTAAGGCTTCTCTGTCAAAAATGGCCAGTGAAGATACAAAAAGGAGGCACATCCCAAGTCCATGTTTCCTGAGGATACACTAAATAGTTTGAAAGGAAGTTCAAGCAGTTGTTCCTATCAGAAGCATTTAATATGCAGGAAGCATTTATTCTGAAAATATTTTTTAAATCCGTCGTTCTCAAAGATGCTTTTTTTTTTTTTTTCCTGTCAACACGGCAAAAACTGAAACTATGTAAAAAGCCTCATTATCCCATAAACGCAGCTCTGAAAGCCTTGTCTAGCTGCCTATTGAATTAGCAAATACAAAAGTCGAGTGCTGAGATTGATGCTGCCCTGTCAAAGCAGCAGCCAAGAGGATTTAGGGGGCTTTATTAAAGCTGGGTTGTACGGCAAGACTAAGTATTAATTCTTAATATGGTCGAACACAAGGTTGGAGCATGTCTGCTGAGACTGCTTTTTTGCCTCTGTTAGATTACCAGATTCAGGCTTACTGTCAAAATGCAGAACAGAGGTTTAGATGTAAAGTACTCACGGCATTCCACCAAAAAAAAAAAAAAAAAAAAGGAAAAAAAAAAGTTTTAACCTTATGACAGTCTTAAAAAAAGGACCCTAAGCTTGCTCTCAAACTCAAAGCAATAGAATGTGTGAAATAAAATGTAAAGGATGACTCAGCTTTTTCAAGAGGGGTGTTTGAGTCTTCAAGAGCGTGAAGAATGCAGTCCATTTGTTAAAAATTACCGGCAGAACAATGAGAGGAGCTGAGGTGGCTGCACCGTGAGAGCTGTGCCTCCACCAGCAGGGTGGGCTCAGGGCTGAGGCAGGCAAGGTCCCATCCCCACACACTCCCAGTTCCAGGGAAAACAGCCCTGACTGCTTACAGGTGTTCTGCTGCAGAAAGGTTGAGTTCCCTTGGCATTCAGAAGGTTTGGAGTACTCGCACAGCTTCATTTGTCTGCTGCACATTCTGATTAAAGGAGAGTCAGCTCGTTTCTACAGAAAAAAAAAAAAAAACATCTGTAACAAAAAGAGCACCAGAGTTAACTGGCTCATTGTTAACTGGTGGAGATGGAGTAAAAATTGAACAGAGTAGAAGTTGGGTTTTGAATTCTGAAAAGATTTCTCAGGCTTCTCTTTTCGTGCCTTTAATATGAGTCAAATAGGAAATTCTTGCAACTAGGAGGGTCATGCTTTTTCATGAACTGCTAGTTTTATTGCCTACATATTTTTGTGTATCCAGAAAGTGGCAGAAAACAAAAATGACATTCAAGTACAAGCTTACTGCTCATCACCACCAGTGATGGGAACCATTAAAGTGTCTGTCACGATTTATCTCTATGAAATGTATATGAATGTATCTGATTGTGCAGGCTATCTTGTTCCTATCCAGAGATAAAGATATTCTGTTTGTGTTCTGTGATGCCAAGTGCACACTGTTGGAGTGCCACAGACAGGATTGTGAATGGTGCTAAAGAATTCAGGACAGTGTTCTAAAATAATTAAATACCCCTCTCCATTTCTGAGAGTTGCACGCAATTTTTATGTAAGCTTACATCTCAAAAGAGGCCACAAAATATGGGGACATCAAGGACAGAGAATAGCTTGATCCAAAGTCTAAATGTCACTCCATTTGTGCAAAATAAAATTATTATTGTACTGTGTCTGAGGTGTAACTCTGAGTTAGATCCCATGTCCTGCTCTAGAGTGTGGAAGCTCCTTCAAATAACTTTGACAGCAGCAAGGACACAGAGTTTGGTGTCCAAATTCACGTGAAGTTCCCCAAACTGAGAACATCTGCTTAGGCCCTGAGGCAAAGCAGCAGCCCAGGAGCTGATCTCTGAGCAGCAGCATATTGCAGAAATCAGCCAGCATGCACAGAACACAACTCCAGAGCAGCTCCTATAGCTCACTGCTAATTTTTGCCTGGCAAACAAGGATACAAATTTGATGAGCTTTAACATACGAGATAATAAGAGCAGTCCCATGGTAGGGAACACTACACAAAAAGAAACAGAGAGAAAACATGAAAAGCTAATTGCTTTAAATTCTCAGCAGCTGTAAGGAAATCCAGTAAGAAACATCCCCAAGCATAGTGCATTAGATTCACTTGCTCAGAAATCAAGAACTGGTTAAACAAGCAAAACTGAGATTGAACACTCCCGAGCTCAATGCCTCCAATTTCAGCACAATTTTTACAGGAAAATTCATGCTGTTTGCCCAGCATGCACAAATTAAAATTAAGCTAAAAATGTTTTTTCTTTGTTCTTTTCTACTTTACTTTTCAATGAGCAATTTTTCTTGCATAAACACTGAGCAGAGCAAATAACAAGCTCATTGAAAATATGAGTCAAGAACAAGCAGTTGATTTCTTATCTTTGCCCTGCAAATTACGCATACAACTCAAGTGCAGTGTTGTCCTCCTTAAAATGCATCGTTGAGTGTCTGTAAGAACGTCTTCATTTCCAAAAAATGGGGTTACTCTGCCAGCTGAAAGATACTTTGTTCTGGTGAGTTTTCCACTTTGTGCTCTTTTGGGTGTCAGCCTTAAATTGAGGGATATCACTGCAACCATGGGGTGATGAGCAGAAATTCATGGCTTCACCCAGCTGAAATGGAGTCAGTGCAAGTGCAAGTCAATGTTCTTGTACCTGTAAAATAGTGGGAGAATTAAGGACATTTCTCAGAGAGAATAAAAGTGAAACGTCCCCAAGCATTGCACTACTGGCTTAATTGGGGTAGGAGAATGGAGCAAATTATGGAGATGAAAGGTTTCAGTGCTGGATTTCTCCATCCTAATTTATATTATTGCTCTTACCGTCTCCACCTGGCATCAGGGCTGCTGCCTGGACAAGTTGGAGTCCATCCTGATGATATGGCATGATGTGAATTTCAGCTTATTTCATCATTCAGCACAATAAATTCTCACCCTTCCCACTCCAGGGTTTTAATGGTGTCAATAATATTTGTTTCTTGTCCTTCTGACTGTGCAGCAAGAACCTGGGAAATCTGTGAAAGGTGCTGTGACTCCCCCCAGCCCCCAGCAACTGCACCTAAAATGAAATCTGCATTTAGGACTGCTTTTTCCTCCAGATGATAAATAGAAAAACCAGCATTTTGTAACCTGGCATTGATGAAAAGGAGATCAGGTCTAGTTGAGCTCTCTTGAGTTGAAACTGCTCTGATTTAATCACATACCCCTGTTAAGTGTCTATCAGTTTTACCATTTTACTTGCAGAAGTCTTTTTTAGCAAACTAAAAGTCTGATTAAAGTAACTTCTCTTAGGAATTAATATTGGTGAAAATTTCTGTTAAGATTTTGTAATTAATTCATTTCCTCTTTTTCACTTGGCAGTTGGAAGTGTAGAGATTTATTTAAACAAAAAGCTTGTGGGTGTTAATTCTCATACTGCACGTCCTTACTGCTGTTGACTAACATGCTGAACAAAAAAAATTATGATACTTCCTTTTCCAAAAACACAGAATTACTCATTTTTCACTTGAATATCAGGTGCCAATGAAATGTGGGTCTCATAATTATGGTTGTGCAGTCATTTCCATTAATTAAGATTATATGCATAACAACAAATTGTTTCTAAATTCCTCAGGATTCCACTTTTTCATTCTGCAGTTTATTTAAAGGTTAAATCTTGATTTTAAAGCAAGAATTATATTGTGCCAAATATAAAGCTCTGTTTGTTATGACTTACACTAAAAATCTTGCTAATTTTATTCTGACATTTCTCATTCTGTACATGATTTTTGATAAGTTGAATATATTTAGTGCAGAAATACTTCAAATGTTCTTAGTTTGACAGAACAATAAATAAATCAGGAAGTAGAAAACATATTTATTGCTGCCAGCAACTGCTTCCCTTGTAAGGAAAAATAAGAGGTTTAATTTTTTTTCACAATATATTTGAAAAACAATAGTTGTGCTGGTTTATACTAACATAAAACTATTATATCTCACAATATTTACCCAAAGTATATTGTATATTGACAAGAACATATTAACCTTTAATAACCAGGAGAGTTCAATTTTTACCTAATTATCCAGAAATGCCAAGAGGTTTGGGGTTGGTTGTGGGGTTTTGATATTGCTGGTTTTTGTTTTTAACTGTTCTGACGTCTGCATTAACAGTAAATTTTAGGCTGGTCTGTTTTAATAGTTTTTTTCTACTGCCTTTGGTGCCTGACCCTCCCTTTCACTGCTCCATTATTCCCATTGTGAAGCAATTTGGATTTTCATCCCAGTAAGAGGATCCAAGGAACCATCCAGGTCATTCCTTGCTGCATTGCCCTGGTCCTGAGGGATGTGCAGGTGCAGTTCTTTCATCTCCTGTGCAGTGGCACAGCTCAGGACTAGCACTTTGGCAAACCCAGCTGCTTTATGGACACTCAGGATGGTTTTTTCCAAGGCACACGGGCAGGAGCTGATGGGGAGTTTGATCTACAATTCTCCACCTGCTCACCATAAGGTGAACTTTGCAGACTTTAATATCATTAAGCCATCTTTAGGGAAAATAACAAGGAATTCTCAGCAGTAGGTCCAAGTTTTAGTCTTGCTGCAGGAATATCCTCCAGCTATTGCACATCTGGCATTGAGGAGCTTTCAGCAGTACTCAAACCAGGAAAATGTGACTTGTCCATCAATATGGGAAATAAGTGCAATAATTTCTTTGGTGTTCCTTGAGCTTGGTGCATAGGTTGGTTTGATTTTTGCACATTACCTGCCCAGCCAGCCCAACAGCCTCAGCAATCCCATTGTTACAGGGGAATATTGTGTGCATCCAGCTGGGATGGGACTTTGGAGCAAAGTGCAAACCTTCATCTCTGTGTTTGGCTTTTGCAGCAGAGCTTTTCAAGAAAGGAATGCCACAATCCTTTAATTGCCACACAGTGGGAAAGCCATTATATCACACAGTCAATAGGGCAATTGCTTCGGTAATTTACATCCTTTCTGCAGATCTCACTCATGTGAAAATGCTTTTGCCTGAACACCAGCTAAGGCCTGGTCTTTCTCAAGATAAATGGCTCCCAAAAAGCTCCTAACAAAATCTAGATGCTGTTTTTGTGGTCCTAACATAACATTAGGAATCAAAAACGATTGGAAAAAAAAGTCTTGGAATAAGCAGTTTGAGGAAATGAGTTTTGCATTTTCAGTGCAGAGCCTTGGTGCACACGAGCTGTGTGAAAGGGGTTTGTACCCAGCAAGAGTGGGCTTGGGGAGTGGTTATGGGTTGCAATCAAAGCACAGCATTCACACTTAACAGTTGCACTGAGACTGAGACAAAGGCTTCTGAAATTTTATACAAATGATTCTGGGGTTGAATCCTCCGCCAGCTGAGATTTTGCAGGGCACAGCCCAGCTCATGGCTTGCTTTCATCCTGGCTGCATTGTTTCTCCTTTCTACAGTCAGTTAGGAAAATAATAAAAAACAACCTGCAAGGTTCAAGAGTAAGCATTTAAAATCTATTTTAGCAATCTTTCCTGCATGATTCTTAGTCTCTCTGACCCCTTTGGCTGGCCTGTGCCCAGGGGATGCTGCCCACAGGTACAAGCAGCAGGAGCAGGAGGTGGATTTTCTCCAGATCCCCTCTGCCTCAGGAATGCCCAGCCCAGTTTTGGGAGAGGATTCCTGGCAGGCAGGAGGGGCTCACTCTCTCCATGGCCCCTTCAGTCACTGCTGCTTTTCTTTTCCTCAGGCTGCCAGCAAAACTGCCAATTAGTAGCAATTGTGATGGTGATTTCTGAAGTGCAGTTTAAAGGATTTCTAACCGGGTTGGAGCTGTTGTCAGTTGACTGACTGGAATAATAATAATTAAAAAAAAAGTGCTTCACCAGAAGCTTGTTAGACTTTCCTGTGTGATCTGCTATGGAGAGTGGAACTGCAACAGCTTTTGCATTCAAAAGAGGGATTTTCCTAAAAGCATCAGTAAGCACTTGGCTGTTTTATCTGCGCTAAAAAAACCTTAATTTTAAATTCTGTTAAAAACAAAAATAAATGAGGATCTGGAAATAGGAGGGGGAAAAAGAAATAAGTAACCTGCAGGGCATGCATAACTGTTTCAATACACCAGGATCCCTTAAGTGTAGACTTATCAAGTGGAAAAAATATTATGCATTTTTTTTTATGTACAGAGTTACTGAGATAGAACCATAAGCACTAAATGGGTTAAAACACAAGGGACCTGATACACTGCAGCTTTGTGTTGACATTTTATCATAAACATTCCAAACTGACACATACTGACAAGCCATCCAAAGAAATAAACATTTTTTATTTTTATATAATAAGAGAAGGCTTGAACTATACGTGAACAGCATGAAGCCATTTTCTTAAAAGTCAATCTTTGTTTAATATATTTTTTTTCTGGGATCACACATAGTTAGCTTAATTTTTTTTTTGTCTCTTGCTGGTTTGATCTTGCAGCACTCGAGCACTCGTTCTCAGAATTAATGCACTCACTGGAGAAGGCTCTTTGCAAAACAAATATCATTCTTAAATCTCAGGGCCATGTGTATTGGTTGCATCACACATCACATCTTCTTGTAGCATTCCCAAGAGGATTTTTTTTTTAACTTGGAGGAAATTTAAACCCCACATCCAAGGCTCTGGCTTCAACCCCAGCCTTTCCATCCTGCCTTTATCAGCACACCAGCCAAGTCTGGTAGTGGGGAGCAGAAGGGTCTGGAAGACAGAAGGGTTTAGAGTGACTGTCTTTGGGGCAGGGGGTGGGAATTAATGAGAGCAGTGTGCCGCCATTGCTCCTCCCCAGGCTCACAGCTCTGATCCTCACAGGGGGAGCAGCAGAAAAAGGGTTTTGGGTTCATTAAATGAGCGTTGGGTCATTCCTCTGGGGCTGGCAGCCAGGTACACTGAGGCTTTAAAAACACCAAGGCAATTCCTTTGGGTGTTTTCAGAAGACTCTGGAGTGTGGGAGGTTCCACACTCATTTTGTGGAGCTCTAAGGAGATTTGTCCAAGGAGACTTGGGGTCCACCACTGAGATATAGCTCCTGTTTCTAAAACTGCGTTTTTACTTTAAATACCTGTTACCTATTGCATAACTTTTACACAGATCCTAAACCCCACTTCTTGTTGCTGTGTCTGTTTTACAGCAGGGTTTAAGCAGATGTAAATCATTAAGAGTTTTACAGAGATTTAGGTTACAACACTCCCATTTCCATAAGAAGGAGTAAAGACTCCCAGTATTGCAATGCAGTTTTTGTGGATTATATTCTGGTTATATTCTGGATTATATTCTGGTTATATAAGTGACAAGTGCCTCAGAGACTGAAGGAGTTTTGAAATCTGCAGTAGCTCTCCTTTGGAGAGAAAGAAGCAACACTTTCTGATGTTAAAAAGAAACAGAGAGACTGTGGGTGTAAAACCTTTAAAATAATCACTGACCAAAAATACATTAGGGCTTCCCCCTCATCTTTTTCTAGTGCACATTGTAGAAGACAAATCAAAATTACTTGTGCTACTTTTTAATCTGAAAAAAAAATGAGACTTAATTTTCAAAAACTAAAATTTGGTCAGTTAAAAAAATATATTGAGATAAAGTTACATTTTGTTGGTAGAGGGAACTTTAAATTAGTTGGAATAGTACAGCTGGCCCCTCCACTCCTGGAAGAAGTGATGCCAGTGCAATTAATAGACGAATTAACTCATTGCTAGACCAATTAAGCTCACTGAAGTTTTGTTGCCCATAGTTATAAGAACAAATAGTTTTGTTGGCTGTAAAACTGGATCCAGAATAAGACCAAAGAATGTTTGTGGTTATTTTCCAAGTATCCACATTTTTCAAACACAATTTTGTGCAAAAACCTGCACACATATATGTGTATTTATATATAATAGCCGTATTTTCTTTCATAAAACAATAGAAACTCAAAAATGTTTTTTTTATGTAAAATTATTGATGTCTGGATCGAATGATTTTTTTTCCTGGCTAAAGCCTGCTTGAATATATAAATATTTTAAAGTAAATGTCTTATGTGACTATTCTATATACCAAGAAAAATCCCTGTGATTAAAGTATGTCATGTATTTTAGGCACAAGCAGTTTGCCAAATTCAGAGTTATGAGCACAGAACTCTTCTGTGCAAACAAAATCAGCCTCTGTTTCTGGCAACCATATCACATAATATCTTTTATGTCAGGCTCTGTCTTAAAAATGATACTTATGTCTGCTTGGAGCTATCAAATTCCTTTAATGGTTCTTAAGTTTTCTAATTTCTGTGCCAATTTATTTACGACATTTGTTTTGTACCAACATTATTCTTTTAATTTGCTAATTTTTATTCTTCTGTTCCAGTTGAAAAAAAAGAAAATTAGAAATGTGTTTTGGAATTCATTTTGTTAGGCAAAGGAGCAAGCACCCTTTAGCCTGCTTGTTGCAGAGTTCACCATCCACCAGCCAGCTTTAGTAATTTTCTACACCCATATCTATCTAACTTTATTTTTGTATTGCTGTTTACAAGAATTGTATAAATCCTCTAGATAAGACCCTCATGTATTGAATTAGAGCATGAATCCCTCTCAATATGTATAGAAAAATACCAAAAATGCCTATATAGAGCAGGAAAGTGCATTTATCTTTCTCATCATCATGTTAACTGGGAATGTTTAGAGAGAGGAGCAGCTGGGGCAGTTCTGTAGAGAGCCATTCTCTCCCAGTCAGAAACCCCTCTGTAATTCTATAACTTTATAAACTGTAAGAAGAAGGGAATACTTTGAAAAAGAGGTGGGAAAATGGAGGCATTAAAAAGAAGTATGTGGGAGTAAATGGAAGTTAGGGTGGAAGCATTTTGGGATGCAGTCATCCTGTTGATTACTATTCCAAAGATATTTTCATCTTGTAACTTTTCCCATGAACTGCCCCCTGGGCTACCATCTCCTGTTATTAGTACACTTAAATTTTAATAGTGTTAAATTTCATTTTGCCATCCTTCTCAAGGTCATCCTGTTCCTCACGTTTGATGTTCCAGTGCCCTCTGAGCTGGTGGCTCGCAGTTTCCTCCCACCAGCAGACCCCACAGCACCTGGGTTTTTATGGAAACCATTAATGCTGGATAAGAAACCTCCTGCCCACCTGTTCATTTTCCCCCTTCGCAATTTTTTTTTTTTTCTTTTGCAATATTTAAGCAACCTTATATCTCCTTTTGTGATCACTTTCTGCAGGTTAACTCACAGTTTCCTATACGTGGCAAATACTTTATATTAAGGTTCAGATGGGTTGGTTCTACCACATTTCCTTGACCTACAAAATCAGTTATCATTCTGATATCCAAACCTGTGGGTAAATTTAGGCTCTATGTCATCTCCTTCACCATCTCCCTCCATGTCTGTCCAAGGAAAGTAATGACTTTTAGGTTCTTCTTTCTCTGTGGAAGAGAAAATCATCACAGAAGAGTTGAACAATAAAAGATAGTTTATTTCTGTATGTTCAAAGCTTATTTTAGACAGGAAGTAATTCAAGCATTACTTTTTATTTTTTTTTTTTGTGGAATTATAATAGTCATGTTTTTATGCACTATAGCAAGTGCTGCCTTTCTGACTTGTTTCTCTGAATAATTCAGACTATATCTGAATTTCTCTCCTTGGAGAAAAAAAATAAGCCTCTGACATGAACATGCAAATACAATAAAATAGATATTGCAGTGTGCCTAGGAGTATGGGGTGGGAACATTTTGATTTCCTGATTCACAAGAAGAGTCCAAGTGCCTAAAGTGGAATTCCCTGCATGGAGTAGGGAAATAATTTCCACTTCATTATTGGCGATTTTGGAACGATGACAGAATAAATTCAAGTCTTGGGTGTATTTTTAATCCTAAAGAATTATTTCACCTATCTTGAGCTCTGTGTCTGTATGTAAGCAAATCTTATAAAATATTGGGATGACACACAGAATGTGATCTGGATACTTGGGATTTTTAAATATGAAGATCTACCATCTTGATTGACATTATTGTTACAAGAATTAACATAATTATAGGACTAAGGTGCTGTAAGATAATGGGTTGTCACAAGTAATGGTTTAGACTCAAACTGTGTAGAGTTATTTTGTGAAATCTTCCTTAACATTCAGCATGGTTATTTTATTGATATTTTTATCTTATTGTCATTGCTTATAATCACTGCTTACACTATAATCTGCTACAAACTCCTGGAGACACTGGCTGGGTTGTATCCTGAATTAGCAGTTTTATATATTAAAGTAGTAGCTAATTTTTGTTTTGAGCAAACTATCCATACACCTATTAATATTTAATCTATGAAAATTGCATTTGGGTGTTAACATTCTGTTCAGATAAACGGGGGCTGTTCATGCCTTGGGAAGTGTCTTGTTCTTTCACTTGGGTTGTGAACAAACAAGACAGCCATGGATCCTTGTGCAGGAGAGTTTATCTTTGAAAACAGAAGAAATGGATTTTTTTTAATGAAAATGTTCAAAATCTTAATAAAGTATAGCATGTAATAGGAAGTGCTGAAATCCATAAGCTGGTCTTACTGTTTCACTTCCAAATTCCATTTCCATTAAAAGCTGATTTTCATTTTTTTTTGTTTTGTTTTTTGTTTTTTGTTTTTTGTTTTTTGTTTTTTGTTTTTTGTTTTTTGTTTTTTGTTTTTTGTTTTTTTTTTTTTGTTTTGTTTTGGTTTTTTTTTTGTTTTTTTTTGTTTTTTTTTT
>JANRGV010000023.1:17210877-17227204 GCA_024734035.1 Alethe castanea
AAAAATCTTACCCAAAACCTACCAAACAAGCAAAAAACCCTAAAACCCTGTCAGTTGCCTGTATTTCTTTTCACTTTTTCTAAGTTTATTTTATAGTACAACTCTAATTCACTAAAACTCTTCAGGCCTAATTTTTTCCTCCATATATTTGCACTTATATGTTGCATTTGAGTATTTCAGAATCCCTCTGAACAATTCTAAGGTCAAAATTTCTGATAGGGAAGGACTGAAAGGGACAAGTAGTAAAGGCACAAATGACTTGGAGGGGATGCCAGGTGTGGGACAGATGTAGTTCCCATTTGTAGGACCTGATGTCTGCTCTTTCTCCTCCTACCTGCCATGTTTTCACCTTATCTCCCTAAAATCCCTAAAATGCAAAGTGCTGACTCTCTCCTGACTAACCTATTACACATCCCAAGTATTTTTCAGTATCTTAGTCCAGTCTTTATTTTAGTTTGTTGAAATCTCCCAATGGAAGGGGAAGGTTTGGTTTTTGAGAGGTGATGTGGTAAAGCTTGGATCATAGGAGATGTGGGGAGGGCATTTCTAAACTCTTCAAGGAGGAAATGGAGAGAAATGGAAAACTGGCCAGTTCAAAATCAGCACAGAGAGCTTCTTTCTCTCCTGGGACTAATGATTAATCTGCATCACTCATTGCCGTATGATATCCTGAACTGAACATTGATAAGAATAAAATAACACCCTACTTGAAATGATTAGTATTTAAATTATGTCAGAGTATTGAAAGGATTACAGATTTATGCTTCCTTGCATAAACAGTCTTGTGGCACTTGTAGTAAAAAGCACACTTCTCACAGGGTAGATTTGTCTCCTGAATGAAGAGTTTTGGGTTCTTTACTGGAAACGTCACTGCTCGAGACAGGATTTGGGATTAGATGGATGAGTGCTTTGATCTGTGCTGGCCCTTCCTCTTGGCACTCCTAGACAAGGAGTTCCAGGACTAACACGTGTCATTTTGGAGATTTTTGATCATCTGGCTGCCTTGGGAGATGGAGGGCTGCTCCACGATCTGCCAGCGTGCCGTGATGTGCTGCGATTTTCCGTCAAGCTTTAAGCAGCTCTGAACATTTAGTGACAAATCGCCCACTCAGGAGCAGTGCTGGTGAAGGGAAAGCTGAGGAGCCTTCCACTCTGCTGGAGGAGCCTGTGCTGCTCTGATTAACAGGGTATCAGAAAATCCACAAACGTTTATTTTATAATCTATTAAATCTTGCGCCTTTTTTATCCCCCTCTTTCCTAGAGCCAGCCAAACGTGCCCTTATTCAGCCTGGAGAAATTTTGAGGGTGGAATAAGCAGAGGTCAGAAGTTATTCCCCAAATGCCACCATTTTGCATCTACTCTAAAACGTTGCTATTGTTGTTAATGAAGGTCAGCACGCCTTTGACGAGGAGATAATGGTGGAGACTGGGCTATCAATTTTGGTGAAAATACTATCTTGAATTAGTAGATACTTGAAGAATTGCACAGTAGATTAGTAGTGGAACAATGGAGTCATGTTATCTGATCTAGAAGTGAGAGATTTTATTTTAATTAACTGGAGGAAATACTGACAGTACATGCTTGTACACTCTCTTTTTCACTCGTTTTTTTTTTACTCCAAACACTCCATAATCCCTTCTTTTAGGACACCTTCACAGCACACATGGTGTGCAAAGTCTCCAGTCCTTGGAGCCCTGTGATTCAATATGGGAGTTAATAGTTCCTAACTGTGGCCATCCTGGCTCAGGGATGTGAAGTTGAAGCTTAAACAGCTCCTCCTGTTCAAATTTAGTTTATTTAATGCTGACTCAAAAAAATTAACCCAAAAAGTCAGCTCTTAATGGAGTACGTGGTTGCTTGAATTCATTAAAAACACTTTGTATTTCTAGGAAGTTAAGTTTGGATCAGAGTTATTGTGGATCAGGACATGCTGGAGAAGAACAGCTTACCTTGAAACCAGAGGGCTGCAGGGATATCTACAAATATTTGGACACATTCTCCAGCAACAGATGCTGAACCAGAAACTTGTTTTCAAAACTGCCATTAGTGTTAGAACACCCTGGGTGTGTCAGCATCCAGAACCCCACTAAAAGTATCTCTTCCAATTATTGATGACAAGCGAAAATTTTTATGGGATGGAGGAGAATGATGAAGTCAGTGGTTCACATTTCAAGAATTGAGTAGAAAAAGCTGATTTTTGGTTCACTTGGCTGCATATGAGAGATTCCACTGAGCTCTGGTCCTGTGTGTGCATCAGTGGCTATGCCTACACTGAGGGGGTTTGTTGGTTTTTTAATTATTATTTCAAAGCAATTTCTTTGTTTTAATCCAGTTGTGGGCATGATCTTGTGCCTGTTTAACACAGAATATAATCACATGCCTCTGAGCCCCAGTTTGTAGGGTTGTGGAGCCCACAAGGCTCCCACAACTGAGCTTTCCTGGGCAGAAAAATAAATAATAATGAATTCCTGTCCTGTAGATGCTCATGTCCCCAGTCTCCAACCCCATGAATGTAATCCCTAATCCTTCCTGCTTTGCCTTCTATGGGACCTACTCAGAGAACCTTAATGAAGATTTGGGAACTTTTTGTTTTATTTATTTATTTATTTATTTGTTTATTAAAATCAGGTTTTTTAAGCAGGAAACACAAAGTTGTTGCATTCCTGAGAGTAGCACAACTCACCCAATGTAATTCCAAGACATTCCTTTTCTGTGGGTATTTGGTAGCTGTTTTTCAGAGATTCGGAGAGAAGTGCAAATGTATTTTTGTAGCAGGACAGTCGGGTGTGTGAAACACGCAGATGGTGTTTGAGGGTGGTTCTGAAAGCCCATTTTGAGGAGTGATGCCTGGTGCATCCTCTGCCATCTCTGCTCATGGAGTAGTCCCAGATTTCATCTAGTGGGAGAGCTTTTGTCTCCAGTCCAAGAGAGATTTTGTAAATGAGTTCTCACGTGTGGACGGGAAGCTCAGAGCACGATCCAAGGGTGAGCCCTGCTGACAGAATTAGCTGCTCTTCTCTGCTTCAACTTTATGCAGACTGCAATGTGACTTAACTGACCCAGAAAGTTTTAGTGCTTTTCTCTTTGTTTAATTCAACAAAGCACTTCCACTGACTTTCAGTAGATTTTTGGATTGAACTCTCAAGCAAAGAGTGAAATAACTGTGACTACTAGAGGAGCTACGGTTAAAAAGCTTTTAATTTTTTATTACTTCCCAAACACTCAGGGGCTTGGATTATCAGAACTTTTGAATTTTGTTGTTGATCTCTGGACTGTATTAAATGATGCATTAATTTAATAAGGGCTCTATTGAAAGATGATTCTGACTTATGTATGTTTAGCAGTGAAGCTTTATCCCCATGTTGTTTAAGTGGTGTATAAATACATAATTTAAACCCCCTTTGACTGAGGATGGTTATAAAAGATGCAGAATTAGAATGCACAACTTTCACCTTTTATTTTCCAGTGCCTGAAGAGGTGCTGAGCACTGCCTGGCTTTGTCTGGCCCAGCAGCTACCCCAGACTATTCTTTTGGAGTGGCAGAGCAGAGATAGGAGTGGTGGGGGGAGAGATGCCAGCATTATCTCTGAAGTACAATCAGATTGTGGTTTTATTTTGGCTTCCCATTAGCAAATCAGAGTTTGATTGTTTAAATGCACCTGGGGTTGAGGAGGCTTGAAGCTAGGGAACATTATAAAAGTACATAATTCTAAAAGAAAAATCCTTCCTTTTGTTTAAAAAAAAGAATAAAGAAAAAAAAAGAGCTTTTAAGTATTGCAAAGAAGTGCTCTTGTTACTTCTTTCAAATATGCAGGGAACATTGCATGGTCCATGGATCTCTTCAAAAGTGCTTTGTCATTAAAGGCTTGAATAGTAATATATTAATAGATTTCAGAATTATTCAGTAATATGAGATTCAAACATAGAGGCTTCTCTAGTATTTCAGAGGGAAAAGCAAGCATCAGTAAAGGATTCTATTTTATTTTTTTTCTGCTTAAAAAGCTTCTTAAATAAAGCTGTACTGAATTTCTTTACAATACTTAAAGCAAACAGCTATTAAAAAAATCTTAATTTCAGTATTCAGAAGAGTTCACATATAACCTTTAAAGAAGTTAATTAACTTTTGTTTATTTGCAGCTAAGATACTCCAATATTTGATCTATAAGTTCAGTTCCACTACGTGTTACTTATTGGGTCCTTATGAAGGTAAATATCTTAAGTATGATAAAAACCTAAGTATGTGCATTAACTCATAATGCAGATTTATTCTTTCAATATCTGCAGAATCTCCAGTTAACTACAGTCTTGATATGGAAAGGATTGAGCTCCTTGGTGTTCCACAATTAATTCCTACTATTACCACTATTTATTTTACAAGTGGGTAAATTAAAATCTCTGCATTCCTCATAATTGCTTTGTTCTCTCAGGAAATGAACAATTCAGTTGTTTGCAGGGCATTTCCAGTCCTCCTCTGCTGGTTCACAGAATTCCTGAGAGCCAATTTAGGGCAGGCTGGGCCTGTAAAAACTCCTGCTTGGCCACTGCCAGCCTGCTCTTTTGGCATGGGAATGTATCAGTTTGACACTGGCATATATCAGTGCTACAAATACAATAGACAACTTAAAAATTGTCTAAAACCTTGGACTGATAGGACAGAGTGTACAGAAATGGAGTGCTTACCTTGTACTAATCTTCTCCAAAAGTTTCTAAACTTCTGGGTCTTCTGTTGATCACTTCCACCTTATTAACACAAATAAATGTCTTTGCAGTCACAACCAAGCATTTCTAGCAGAGTAACTCATGCATGGGCAAATTTAGGTGCAGCAGCAAGCTGACCTTGATCTGGACTAATTAACAGTTTTTCAGTGGAGATGTGTGGGCAGGCTGACACTTTTCCAAGTGAAAAAAAGTTTTTACACTTTAAGCTTTTGTTTGTCTCCATCAGATCTCTGGCACACATCTGCACGCTCTGTGGATGCATTAGAGGGGAGATGGGGCATCTGATGCAGAATATTTTGCATCAGCCTATTTTTTATTCACTTTCTTGGCAACCTCCTGAGGAAACAAGACATATCCAAATTAAAACAGCAGCAAGGAAAAATCAGTTACTGAGGTGAAGTTGAGAAAAGCAAAAGTGACAGCAGTTATATGAAGAAGCGCTGGCTCTTGAAGTTAAGCTGCTCTGTCACATACCATCAATTGGACTATTATCTGGCACAGGAGGACTGTAATAAATTGTCAGATTTTCTTCTTAGCTGAAATGATGGGATGGAAATTGTGCTGTGTATTTTTGGACAGGCATGGGGGGGAAAAAAACTCCAGCATGAAGCAGATTTCTTCACATGCCAGACCTGCCATGATGCACAAACCCAATTTCCTGAACGTTGCTCTTAGAAATCTTGTATGGTAAAAGCTAAAATGGTTAAAAAAAAAAAAATCCTAGCTCTTCTCTTGGAAAACAAGGTTAAGGAGAAGAAAAGCCACTAATGAGAGACAAACTGTTTATATATACATGTATATTTAAAATATTTTAGATGTTGTTTCAGATTTTTTTTTCTCCTTGTCAGACAAAGTAATGACAAATGCAGGCTTTTCTATAACACTGTCTGGTTCTGTAGTATTTTCATTCAAGTAAACTTTCACAGAATTGTGGTTATTTAATAGCTGAATCTGGGGATCCATGCCATTGTGTGGGGCAGGATATGGAGAAGAAGTTATTACTTATGGAAATAGTTTTGGGGTTTATACAATATGATTTGGACTCTCTGTGATTGAGAAGCAGCTGATATCATGTAGTAATGATGGTAGGACCAGTAGATAAAAATCCTCTTTCAAAATGTTTTATATTCTCAGGAGAGGAAGTTCTTCAGTAGAATTATTGTATGATTAATATGTATATCTATATATATGTGTAATAACAGGCTATTGATACCCACTTAAAAAGCCTTAGGTGGATAACATAATTTATGTAGTCAAATTTGAATTATTTTGTATGGCCAGCATGCTAACTCATGCTAAGACTTCAAGGACCTTGAAGGGCATGACATTTTTCTGAAATATTTATAATATTGTAAAGAACAAGTTCTTATTTGACCAGTACCCTGCAAAGACCAACAGAAACACTCAATGATGGGCTGAAATTCTGAGTAACTTTAGAAGCCATTAGGGCTGCCAGCTTTGTTCCTCTACTTCCTTATGACCATGAGCTGGGCTTTCACCTCTCCCTCTATTTTCCAGTGAGTTGCAGCTGTAGTTTAGTCATGTAAAAACTCATTTTGGAGCCTTTTCCAAGGGCTTAAGAAGGCCAGACAATGAATGAAATGTGAAAACACATCTACTGCCTTCAGCTCTCTCTTGGTGAGTCTTGGCAAGGCACTCAGTGTGGAAGGTTCAAGCTATGAATTACAGCAAAGGCTCAGATCTCAGTGTATTTTATTAAATGTTCTCTGTACTTAATATTTCCATTATTAGATAGGGCTGAAAAATGTGCATGTTTTACTTAGACCTTCCTTCTTGGCAAAAGAGGAATATCAGAAGGTATAAAAAGGGTGCATTGAAATTTTTTTTTTATTGGTTCAAAGATATTGACAGTAGATTCTGAAATAAGTTTCTTGCCATGAGAAAATGGAAATTTCACCTATTGAAGTCAATAAAATTTGTACAAGCCAAGTAAGAAAGAACAGAACAACAAGGCAGTACCAGAAACAAATGGAAAACATATCCTGGACTGGATTAATCAGAAATATGAAAATGGTAAAAGAGTCAGCAACTCTGACAGAAGCAGAAAGCAGAGTTGAGAATTGTGTGGTGGTGAAAAATTGATTATTTACTTGCATTATTCCACTGCCATTAGAATCTGAGCCAAAAATGGAGGTGCCAGAGCATGTCAGAGGAGTGTAAAAAATCTCCAGGCACAGACTTTATAGATCTCTGAATTCTGAAGGAGCACACAAACACGAGCAAGCTGCTGACAAAAGATGTTTGCATCTAAAAAATTGGTGGAAGGAAGAAGGTAGCAGCTGCTGCATCTAGAAATGATAATTTCAAAATGACAAAACATGTTGGCAAAATGTTTCAAAAATATCTAAAACCTTCTAAAATTCTTTTAGGAAAGAATTCTAAAAAAACTAAATTATGTCCCCATGGCCTCTGTAATGGGATATTTTCCTATCCCACTTCTTTAGGATTTCTTGTTTGTTGATTGAATAACAGATACACTGCACCTTGTTCGAATAATTCCTTGGAATATTAAAAGATTAAAGTCTCTGACAGATTAATAGAAAAGGAGTTGTCATAAATTGTCAGGTAAATTATTGCTTTGGATTAGAAACTTGATAAGAAACCAAAGCCAGGCTAAGAAGAAGTAAACAATTTAGAACAGTGTTGCCTCAAGGTTCCACTCTGGTACAATACTAACAAAGAAAAAAAAAGGCTTAAAGTTACAAACTGATTGATGGCACATGAGAAAATACATTAGTAAATGTCAGAGAGGTCCAAGGATTTACGAAGATTTGATCTCAGCTGAGAAACTTTGGTTTCACCTTTCTACACTAACAGATATTCTAATTGTTTATACATAGTGCAGCCTATAAAAAACTGGGGCAACCTGTGTTTGAATTACTCCTTAAGATTTTAAATGCATGTTGTTGCATTTTATGTTTTCTTTTACCATGGGAAAACAAGGTTTTAGAGGATTATGAGCACAGTTTTGTTATTTGAGTGCAAAATTTCTTAGTGTCACACCAAATCTCATTATCCAACTGAAACCAAATATTTCTTTAATTTCAGAAAAACTCGGATTATTCCAAGAGCTGTTGCTATTACAATTGATTTCTTGGGTGCTTTTGGTGTGGCTATATATCTTCATTCTGTGGCTAAAGCAGTGGGCAACAAATCTTTACAAGCCCTTACAAAGCTCCCCAGCCATGAAACAGATTTCACGAACCATCTGCTGTGTGAAGGACACATTAGAGGAGTCCCCCATTCCTCCAAAGCATCAGCACATCCATGCAAATCCCAATTCTCCTCCCTGCACTTGTGAGAGTGATGGAGTGCAGTGGCTGCACACTTCATTGAGTCCTCTCTGAGCTGTGCAGCCTCTTCCACAGCAGCACCAGGTCTGGAGAGAACACCGAAAATTCAGTGCCCACTGAGGTGTTCAGCATTTGCATTTCCAGCAGAAGTACTCAGCTCCTTAATGTGGATAATTACTCTGAGAATTAATTTTATCCAAAGTCCTGCTTAAGGGTATAACAAAATTTTATAAAGCAGCTGAAACTTCTGGAGAAGGGTAAACTCGTGACATTCAATGCTGAATTAACAGCAGTTCCTCAAAGAATTAATCCCTTATTTGTCACACTTGAAGTTACTGTACCGAAAGTCTATTTGAAGAATGAGACAAAAAACAAAGTAAAAAATGAAAATGCATGAGTAATGAGTTCGGGGGGGTTGTATTGTTTCTTTCCTTGTTTGTGTTACTGATTGAACCAAGCAATTTAGCCTACTTAAATCAAGTGTGAAGACTTTTCATCCAAATTGGTAGCAGTGCACCAGAAGAAATGTTTCAGGGAGCAGAACCTTGTGGTGCATCAGCTTCTGGAGATTGTGACCTTGCTGTGGGTTTTTACTTGTTCCATCCTAGCAAGATGATCTTGACTTCAAAGGCCAGCACATGGAAAGATTTCTTGACAATCAATGTTTATTACTGTTAGTGGAGCTCAGGTTCCCCCCAAATATTAATTGTCAATAGAAAAGTGGTAATCAGCAAAATCCAAAAAATATTAAACTCTTCACCATAACCAATGAAACACAGAAGCTGCCTGGAGACAATTCACACCTTTAGAAGCAGAATAGCAGGGAGCCTTCAATACATCACTGCTACAACCCTGAGCAGAGGCCAAGTAGCCCATCAGTAGATTTTAGCACTAATTTATGTGTATTGCTTATATTCTGCTTTGATATTTGTGTGCATATTCCATAGTTAGAGCATTTAAAGCATTCCATTCCAAAAGTTTCCCTGACAGCCCAGGCACCACCGCTTCCATATGACAGGAAATCCAATCCTGAGCCTTTTTTTGGGGTAGTCTGGCTATTAAAATATGTACTTGGAATGCACTTTGATTTGGTGAAGTTTTTGCAGATATATCACTTTGATTGCTTTACTCAGAACTTTTATTTTGGAGGAAAATAGCTGCTTGTTTAAAAGAAATAAGGAGGGTGTCTCCTGTGTAAAACTGTCTCTTTACTCTGTTCTAGGACTTTTATCTTTTTTGTTGAGTAGTGAAGCAAGTTTAAAAGAAATTAAATTCTGTATCTGGAATGCCTGGGTTTACTACAGATTGAATTGGGAAGTTTCCCTGTTTGAAGAAGTTTTCTCTTTTATTCACCTCTTGCAGCTCAGAGCTCTCTCCATCATGTCATAAAAGAAGACAAGTAGGTAACAGCATGAAATAAAAGAGGCAGGTTTTTATAAGTGTTAGCTGGGGGGCTTTCTTGTCCTTCAACGTTGATTTGTGCTAAATGCCATAGGCATAATTCTGTTCATTCTTGGGAAGTGATTCACTAAACTGCAGTGTAAAACTTGGCTTATCACCTTAAAGACAGTCTTAGTCATTCTGGAAATCTCATAAGGCAGTCTCACAGGAAATGTTCCTTTCATTTGCTTACTCTGGTTGAGTTCCTCTTATCGTGCTTTCCAAAGGCAGCTCACTTGGTTTTATTCATTCTTGCTCTGCTCTACTCCTAAATAAGCCTCAAAGAGACTGCAGTGCCTCGAGTCTGACATTGTAAACTATATTTTTAAATGGTTACAAAGAATGGGGGTTAAAAAGTTTATGATCTAGTCCAAATTTTGAATCAATGCCTATTTGTCCCAAATCAATGTTTTGGGACAAATTGCAGGTTAAAAGGAAAAAGTAATTTTTGATTTAAGATAAAGTAATCCAGGAATCATTTCAAGATTTATTAAATCAGCTGTGTCAGTTAAACTTTGCAGCAGGCTGTTACTTCTTCAAATAGAGAGCATAGAATTGAAAATAAATAATAGTATATAATATATAGTTCTGGAAGTGAATTCAGCACAATCCCCATCTGCAGGATGAGTTGGTAGTGACAATGTCCAGAGCTTCCACCAGTTGTACTGCTTGAATATGGTCTTAGTTTATAAAGATTTGAAGTCCAAAGCCAGGAAAACAGCAGAAAAATTAGAGAAATAGCAGATTAATCTCTCCTTGGCTGTGTAAACATAATTCTGTATATTGAATTGAGGGGTTGCTAATCCCTTACAGTCATGTTTCTTCCAATTAAGTTGCAAGGCTTTAAATACTTTCAATCACAGGAGGCTGAAGAAGCAAGAGCAATGTCAGGAAGGAAAGGAGGGTGGTAATCCTAAATGAAAATAATTTTATTAGGAGAGAAAGCGAGCAGCAAACAGAAGTTCTGAAGAGGAGAAGTTCAGAAAATAAAAGATTCTGCAAAATGCTCTGACCCCCTAGGGAAGCGAAGAAATAAAACTGGGATTTTCAGCTTGATTAAAGTTTGATTTATGAGCTGCTTTTTGTTAACAGCGCTGGAACAGAAGGAGGAGAAAAAGGATTTAACTTGTAAGGGAGGAAATTCTTTTGGAAATTGCCTTCAAGTTCATGGAGTTTAAAAAAAAAAAAGTGACAAATGGAATTGTCTTGTAAGTCCTCCCCTTCTAGCTCTTCTTTGCTCTCCACTCCCCTCCAATCCATAGTTAGTAATAAATTATAGGTAACAGTGATCTAAAAGCAGAGCAGGTGCCTAATTTGATGTTTTAATGCAGTTCAAGAGTAAATAGCTTAATTTTGGGGCATATCTCCTGTATTTATGTAGTGAGCAGACTTACATAGGTACCCAAAAAATGCATCATTAGATCTAGGATGAGTTCAAAAGCCTTGTTTCTGTAAATGTGGTGTCTTGCACAGAGGTAATTATATGCAGGAGATCAGGAGGTGGGGAGAAAATTCACAAAGCACTGCCCAAAAAGTTTCAGTCTTTAACAAATGGAATCCAGATGAGGAAAATGTAGACAATAAAGAGTTTTTTATATTTTTCTCCTACTGGGAAGGAAGATGGGTAAAGTTGGGATTGGCAGGGAGTGGTGGGTGGCCAAGATTTCTCCTCAGTGGAAATATTTATCCATCTTTGTTTCTTGAAGCTCTTGCCCAAACTGATGTCAGCACCCAAAGCGCAGAAGAGGGGAAAACAAACTCTTAATTTTTCCTGCTGTGCCTTTCTCTGCAAAATATTAACTGAGGGGCTCCTGGAGCCACCAGCTGCAGGCAGGTGCTGCTCCCACAGGTCTGGTTCTCCAAAATGGAGCAATGCTGCCACCCCCCCTCAGACCCAATGTGCTAAAAGTCACCCATTCCTCCCGGCACTGAAGGGTTAACAAAAATGCTGCCGTGCCCTATAAGCGATAATGGGCTCACATTGGTTTCCAAATTGAAAGTTACTATTGTAGAATGCCTATTGAAGGTAAATGTAGGAGTAAAATTGCTTTTCAGTTTGAAGTGCCTCAGACATTGAAAATTCTGAATTGTCATAGTAAAAAAATTCAGGCTGCTTGTGCTTTAACCACTCTTCACCTTTCATTTTTAGATGAAGTACCAAATCTGTGTAAAGTAATTGCACACAGAGATTTCTTTTTTTTCTTTCTTTCTTTTTTTTTTAATTCACTGAAATACATTATAACTTATTGTCCATCAAAAGTTTTAAATGTGGCCATGATAGGATCGTTTGGACCACTTCATAAGTACATTATATATTTTATTTATTTCAGCTGAACTTGAGTTCTAAATAGACTCCAAATTTTCATGTTAGTAATGAAGCTGTCACTGTGTTAGTTGATACTGTAATTTCATTTATAAACACTCTGACTGTGCATTTGTCAGTAAAACATACTTAATAGTATGCAGGAGCTGTTGAAAATATTTTACCCATAACCAAGGCTTTTTAATTCCTAAAAATTTACCTGTGTAAGTGCAACTGTACCCACTTTACTTGTACATACTCTATATATAGCTGAGTGAAACACTGGAGAAAGTATAAATAATGGATTTTGAAATAACTTTTTTTTCCTAAAAAATATAAGTCAGTAAATAATGTATATAATTTTATAGAATTCATGAATTTTAAATTATCTTGTCTGTATACCAGCAGATATTAACATCTGGACAGGGATGGTATTATGCATGTGTTGACCCAGCAAAATCTCTATTTCACTGTTTCAGCAGAAGTCAGAATGAAATATAAGAGTTTATATGTTAGCCACAGCAAAGCTTTCAGTCTGGAAGGCAGGAGTTTGTCTCTGGTAGCTGATGGTGGTGGGCAATAATTTATCAAAGCTGTCAGTAAATCCCAGTTGTGCACAGCCTGGCTGGGGGCTGTGGGGCTGGCAGAGCCCTCCAGCACAGGTACCTGCAGCCAGCCCAGCCCACAGGGGAGGCTCAGGTGTGAATGTGCCTCCTTCACACAGAGGAGCTGGTGCCTTTGGGGCTACCTAAAAACAGAGGCCAGGCAGAATCAAGAGAATAAAAAGCTGTTCTATTTATGGAAGGGCCTTCAGGTACATCTAGGGCAGATAAAGCACCCCAAGGGCTACACCCAAAATGGACCATGAGTCACAAGTTTTCATATTTTTATAAGTTTGGGCCATTTGCCTGTTGGGGGTTAATCTTCCAATTACAGCTTCAGGCAATGAAGTCATTTACCCCAAGTTTGCTCCCCCCCAACTCACTTTTCTTTCCATCTCTCAGGCCTGAGGCAGTGAGGTGTCCTTGATTCCCTGGAGAGGAATTGCTGTGTCTGCCAAAAATGGGAGAGCAGCAGCTCACACTGGATGTAGAGTTTGGAGTTACACACTAAAGAACTGCAGGATTACAAATATATGGAAAATATAAAAGCTAAAATCCCAAGGCATCAGAGTCATGGCTCCCTGGCAGTGCAAACAGAGCAGATCTGGGGGTGCCCCTGTCCCCTCTCCTTTCTCAGGGACCTTCCTCTCCCCATCAGAGGGGCTCAGAGCCAAGGAATGGGCATTCCAGGATGCCTGCAGTGCTCCATCCCAGTGAGTGAGAGCAGAGGAGGGGCTCCCCTCGCCCAGAGGTGCTCCAGATGCATCCTGGAATAGGTTATGGCTCTGTAAAGAAACAGCAAGTTGTGAAGAGAGATTTGGGACAACTAAGATTTGAAGCATCTAAGATACCACAGATATGGTGTGCAGCAAATAGTTTGGCATGAGATCAATATTAAATGTCTGTTAAGGACACAGCACCTTGGCTGGAAAATCTCAGCAAGGGCTCCCATCACAAATCTAAAACCTAACTGGATTTTTCTTCCATGAGTGTGCAGCCATCCTGATAAAATCAGACACGATAAAAACAAGGCTTGCACACCAGAAGTGTTTGCTTTGAAAAGGACAGAGCACCTTCTCTCCCAGCAATGCCCCCATTAACACCAGCTTGGATGCAGCAACAGGAGCTACTGGGGCATCTAAATGTACAAATATCAGTCTGTAAGTCTGTGCTGGAGATTAGAAAGTACAATTTGGAGTCTCCTCTGCATTCAAGGGTTATCTTTATTGCAGTGTGGGTGGTAGGGGGCTGCTGCATGTAGAGATTTGTCCCTACAATCACTGTGCCTTTTAGACAATCTTCCTGTCACTGTTTCTAGGCTGTCTCTGTGCCATTTAAAGAAGCTGGAATGTCACAACACTCCTGGCTGCCACTGCGAGCTCGTGGAGGAGAAGTGGCTTAAGTAGTGCTGATGAGTGTTATCTGTAATTTACCAAGAAAAGCAGAAACTTTCAGGGTTAAAATTCTGCCCTCTCATATACTTTCTGGGTGCTATTTTATTTTTAATGTACTCTTACAAGGTAGCTTTGAAGTCGTTTCACATAAAAGAGCCTCCAGCTGTACATCTTACAGAAAGCACGTAGACCTCATTTAATCATTCTTTTTATTCCTCTGACTTGAGTGTGATCTCTGTTCCACTCTCACTGATGGAGCTGGCACTTTATCTTCATCCAAATTTTTTCTTGATCTAATTCAACAGAACACAGCAGAACAGATTCTCGAAGTGGAATAACAGCCACTTAAATGTTGTTTAAGCCTACCACATACAGAGGTAACAATTTCAGTTTCTTCAGAATTATGTTACATCTTCAACAAACATGATTATTCTTCCTCCTCCTTTTTAAGACCCCATCTAAGTCACAGCATGTCCACTATAGGCCAGAGGTATTTTTTATGTGATCATTGCTGCACTTTTTCTGTTGGAGTGATTTTTTTATCAGCAGCATGAGGGATGGGTTTTGTTTTTTTCAAGCAGAAAATGAGATGGTTCTGCTTGGGACATGAGCTACTGAGTGGGGAACTTCACTTGCTCAACAAAAATTATATTTAGCCTTTTGGATCCAGTGGTTCCCAGACCACAGAATTCTCAGATGGTGTGTATTCCTGCACTTATTTTTATCAGAATGAAATGCAGAGATCAGCAGAAATGCATTTATTGCTCACTTTCATAGAAAAGTCTCAGCCTGCAGAAGGAAAACCCTTTGAAATTTATTACTGTCTTGAAATTTTGGGTCAGGTGAGAATTGTTACCTTTTCCCATCTACTTCTGTATGAATAGAGCTGTAGGTCAACTAAAGTGCAATTGGATTTAAAAGCTGGGATGTCTTTTTCTCATTAACCAGTACATGAAGTAGCACAAAGGTCTCCATTACACAGATCCATCTGTGTAAAATAACTTTGCAAGAAACTTTTTTTGTTCAAGTGTCCCTTTCCTTTCTTCACTAAGCAGCTTCCTAGGAAGAAAAATATTTTTAAGGCAAAATGTGTCCTGGATCAATCAAAAATTATTCTTTGTCATCTAGGTGGTATTTCTTGGTGTGCTTTATACTAGGAAAGGCACTTTTAGAAACACTTTTGAAATAAAAAAGAAAAAAAAGGGGCAAAAGGGCTCCCCACCAAATTTTAACCATGCAATACCACCTAGTTCAATTATCCTGACATTTTTGTTCCCAAACTTAGAAAATGATAATAGATATCTTCATTTTACAAGGATATTCTGCATGAGGTGCCTGTCAAAGCAAAATCACATACAAACCTGGAGTACTCTGGCCTTCAACCTTGGATTTAGTACAGAGAAGAGAATCACAGATGGTCACAGAGTTCATAAATTAGCAGCAGCGGTGCTGTCACAATTGTGCCATGACTATGACATGCCATTTCCTCACTGTGATTAACTGTGCTTTACCAGAAACCCATTTTTCAGTAGAACAAAATGGGAGAATTAAGTTTCCTTTATATTGCACTTAGTTCATTGTGACTGCAGACTTCAGCCCGTCTGATCCAAATTGGGTTAAATGTTAAAGCAATTTTGGCCTCTTTCAGCTCCACTTTCTACTTTCTGCACCTGAGGACCGTGAGCTCTGTCTTTCCAAAGGGTAAACTCAGTTTTATTTTCTGTTATGTGAGCTAATTTGTGAGGGGTTCTCATAATGTCATGTCTGCAAGGAGATGGCAAAGAGTGTCTTAAAATTCAGGCCAAACACAGAGATTTGCTGTTCGTGTTGTAGGATTAATTAGCACTAACTTAGATCTTTTCCAAATGTCCACAATCTACAATTCAGAAAACCAAAAGTCTCATTTACAAGTGATCTGAGACCTTAGACAAATTCCACCAGAAGTGTATTTAGAGCAGACATTGGGATTCCTCTGTTGAATCTCTGGCTGTTCCATTGATTCATTATTTTTTACTTAGCCTTCAATTCTTTCTCCATTAGTGGTTGTCATATTGCTTACATTTTTATGGGGGCATGACACCTAATTATTACATTTGGCAAACTCTGACATAGCCAAATGCTTTTTAATAAATAATAAGGTGTTATTGGATGAAAGCATTTCCCATTTTGGTCAGACACAACAATTGCTCTCTAGGCTGGGAATCAAGGACTCCTCACTGCCTTGGGGGCCGAGAGATTATGTTTGAATGAATGGCAGTTGTCGTGCACAGGATAAGAAAAAAACAAAAAAAAAATTAAATTATTGGTAATTTCCATGACTCTGGCCCTGCAATAATAAAATATTGCTACCTTAGTTATTTCTTCTTAATTGTGCCCCTGGCTTACAGGTGAATGCACAGAGGATTTACTGTGCACTGTATTTGCAAGCAGTGACTGGGGCATGTAAGAGCTGAGTGAAGCAAGTAAACTGTGACCCATGCAAAAAAAAAAAAAAAAAAAAAAAAAAAATTTCAAAAAGAAAAAGAAAAGTTTAAGAGGCTCCTTTGGTTTTTGAA
>JANRGV010000023.1:17236379-17248244 GCA_024734035.1 Alethe castanea
ATATAATATAATATAATATAATATAATATAATATAAATCCAGTGCTCAAGAGTGTAAACATCTGGTCTAAGTTATCTCAAGATGGGCACCCAGAAATAATGGTATAATGGAGGCTGCATAATTTTGCTCAATTTTTTAATTCCTCAGTTTCCCAGAGGCAAAAGGCCTCAATAAAGCAAATAATGCAGGTGGGATATTATGCATGTTCGTGAGGCTTTTGATAGTGCTGTGAAAACAACAGATACCAGAGGTAATGAATAAATCTGCATTCAACACAAGGCTTTGAAAGTATTAATTAAAAAGGTGTATGGCCACATGCTGATTAGAGTAGATAAAGAGAAATACTGAATAACTACTTACTCCCTGAACTGGGCCCAAGGGTCCTACGAGAAAAATAGTATATGATAATTTAATTAAAGTTTGCATCAAAACACATTTACACAAGGGAGCTGAATTGCTATTGCAGAGTTTGCACTTTTTAACTCTCCAGTGCTTCCCTGGGAAATGTTGGATCCCTTTCAGTGCAGAGGTTCTCCAATGGGACAGCAGATACTGATCAGACACTTGGGATATTCACCTCACTGAAGGCCTTAGATTCAAGGCTTTCACAGAATAAATATATATTTGAATCAGAAAAAAGAACCAAATATTGATTGCAGCACATTTGGAAGCACAGTTCAGTTGGGTTCTGGCACATGATAGAAGAAAGGGAAAGGGGGGAAAGGGAGCTGGGGTGTTCTGAAGAAGCCATTCAGATAAGGCTACATATTTACAAACACTTGAGCACTGATATTTGTTATTATATAAGTATATAAGATCCTCCATAAAATATCTAGGCAGAACTGACTGAGTTGTTTTTTTTTTTTTTTATTTCCTGGATAGATCTGGACTGCTAACTGGTTTTTTCCCCCCTTTTTTCCTTGGGGAAATTTGGTTACTCAAGTCCTGAAGCTGCATATTTACTCAGTGTAACAAGACCAGGGGCAGGGAAAGGCTCTGGTGTGTACAGAATTAGGAGACAAGTACATGAAGGGATGGATAAATGGAGTCCCAGTCTGAGAGAGGAGGAGCCATGTCCAGTCCAGAGCAGCCACTGCTGTGGAGGAGTGGGGATTCTCCCTCTGCTGAAGCTCAGCACAAAACAATAACTGGCTGAAATAATACTAGTTTGAATATTGACTATGATGCCATGATCAATTGTTTCAAGCGTTTCTGGGCTTTACAATAAATCTCCAAACCCCTGTTACAATCACAGTGCTGACACATTCGTGACAGTATCTTTGTGCTTTCCAATTCCACTGGAAAATGGACTTATAACTACAAAATGTATTTGATTTTTTTCCTATTGTAACAGCACCCAAAGCACGTTATCAGTGCTGCTACATCCAGTTGCTGTAATTCAGGTAATATATAGATATATAGCAAGTGTGGTGTAACAGAGTAGTAGATCACCCCAAACCTTGTGTTATCACAGGGATATTGACAAGAAATATCACATTAAATCAATGAGTGTTGCACTGTGCAGCAGTGCAGTGAGTCCCTGAGCTGCAGGGCTGTGCTGTGAGCAGCCTGTGCCCCCAGAGCATCAGGAGCATCTCTGCAGAGCTCTGAATGTCCCTGGCACTCCCTGTGCCCCTCTGTCCCCAGCTCTGGCTATGCAAACGAGGCCAGCAGAGCCCTGATGATCATTTCTGCCTCAGGGTAAGAAAGGACCTGTGAGTATGAAAATAAAAAAAAATACTCAGTGCCAGGAACTCCCCTATTTGTGGAATTGGAGTCAGGGGTTTATTATTTGTTTCATCCTTTTCTGCAGAAGTTCTGCAGTCATTCCAGTTTAATCTTCCAGCATTCCAGTCAGTGGGAGGCTTTTTCCCAGCCATGATAAATTATTCTCTGTCAGAATCCAAATCTGCTTTTCAAGTCTGATCATTTGTGATGAATTTATTCTGTTAACATGGGCTTGAACAGAAGCAATAGAGGATAATAAATTAACTTTGAGCATATTAATGACATCTCTAGACTATGGGTGAGTTAAGGAATAAATAGATGAAATAGGTTCAATAACAGGCTGGTGAACACCTAGTCAGCAATTGACTGGGAACTTTTAATTTAGGTCATTTTATGTCCTATGGTTAATTAAAAAACATAGAAAGATTTAAAGCAGCCCTTTGGAACACAGACTGAGTTCAAACACCTCCTGCCATCCACAGAACTGTGGAAAGGTGGTTGTGAAATGCAGGTTACTGAAGCTCAAGGAACATCAGCTTCAGAAACTCAGGTTTGGACCCTCTCAAAAAGAGACCTGTGCCAAAAGTGGTGACAGCTTTCTATGTGGCATCTGCCAGAGCAACACTTAACCCAGACTCAAAACATCCTTTCTGTAGGACTTAAGAAAAAATAAACATAAGTTATGGGATTTTGTGGGTTTGCTCTTATGAACCAGAGATTAGGTTAGTTCAAGAACTTTCACTCCTAGCAAGAACTGCTGGGATTTATTTGGTTACTTTCAATGTGTGTCTGCTCTGCCCAGGATTTCAAACCAGACTTTCAGAAGTGCTAGATGGCAGATGCTGAGCTTGAGTGACTTTGTAAAAACTGATTTTTCATAAATCTGATCCTAAAGGAGCCCCTGTCCCATGCAGTAGAGAAATGGCTGATTGAGGCTTATATACTAATGGAGGGATGAGTTCCCTGACAAGCCTGATTGCTAGTTTTTAACCTTGCTGAATAATATATGTTAGGCTTTTATTAGCCTAGGCATATTCATGCCAAAGCTTATCAAACAGGAGTGAACATTACATTTTTTGCAAAGACAGCTATGGTTCAATGTATAAAAATATGAATATAAGGAGGGCTGAGTCAAAAGTTGACACCTACTCTCTGAAATTTGAAGGTCAATACTTTTATATCTCTCCTCAGAATCCTTCCATAGACACACATAGACAGTGTGTGGTTATAAGGAGGTGTTTATATAATTGAGTTTATAAAAGCATAATTTAAAGATCAATCAGTGTGTTTATTTCCATTTTAAAATATTTCCATCTTTGAAGTAATGAAGTTTAATTTAATGAACAATTGGATATCTCGTGAAGTTTAACTTAATACCCCCACAATTTTATATTTTTAATACTCCAAGTAATTATTATTATTATTATTATTATTAATAATAATAATAATAATAATAATAATAACTGCTGCCCTGTTTTCAAGCATCACAGTCCTCATGGTTACAGCCACAGAACCTTTCCTGACAGATGTTGCAATGGGCTGACAAGATTCTGTCAGCAGCTGCTCACTTCCATTCTCCTGGCTGATTTTACTGACACTAAAATCTTCCAGAATAATCACAGCTATCACTGGTTCCTAACAGTGTCTTTTTAAAATTATCCATGCTAGGAGAAAATGTTCTGTAAAGAATTGTGTCAAGTGTTGATCTGGCCTAAATTATTCCCATCATTTGTCTGTTGTCCAGGGGCTGATATAATCATCTGTTTTAAAGAAAACCCCACAAGTTTAGTAATTCTGCTAGCTAAAATTCCAGGGTTTTTTTATATTTAATTGAAAATTACTCTGGAGAACATATATATATGTACACACACACACATATATATGTATATATGTATATGTGTATATATATATAAATATATATATATATGTATGTATATTCCAAAAAAACTTAATAGTTGGAGAAGGCTCATGTGAGTGAGATGAGGAACTTCCAATCAAAGAGCAAAACTTCAGTGGAGAACCTGGTAAGAAGGGAATGTTAAAGAGCTGGTAAGTGTGACAGTATTGCCTCATCAGGATGCTGCCCAAATTTCTGAAGGTGCCAGCAGTGCCTATAAATGCCCAATTAGGAAGTTGGAGCCATCTCAGTCAGTGATTTTGAACTCTCAGGTAAATGCTGGAAGCTGTAGTTTTTCAGGAATCCTTTTCCTTGTTCAAATGAGGCTCTGAGCTGATGTGCAAAGATTGCTCCCAATCACTTGGAGCCACGCTCCCATGCCTGACTGGAGCACAATGAAGTTTGGATTATGCTGCTTTAAATTATCACCCATTTGAAGTAATTTTCTTTATAAAACAAGATTAAAATGACTGTAATTCAAAACATTTTACCTCAAATCGATGTGAAAATTGTAGTGTTCATATTATTTCCATTTTTCAATTTGACAAAACATTTCACTCCACATACAAGCTTTTCTGTGTTGTCACTATCTTAACAGTGAAAATATGAATTTTACTCTGTGCACTTTACTCTTTCCTGATGTGTCTTATTTCTTAACACTACTTATTTAAGTTTTTGAAAGCATGTCTTTCTATAGACTGTTGTAGTACCTGGGGGAAATATAAACAGATTTAGGAGGCTTTCTAACCCATACAATAACAGTTTATAACTTCATATTGTTAAGTTTGTTCTCTGGTCTTCTTATGTGCCTGATGGTTAAGTGCTGTTGAATAAGCAAAGCAAGGAAGAAATTGAAGTTGTAGCTTAATGGAATTGAAACTCAGATTATTTACCTGAAACTTCCTTTAATTTGATTTCATATTTATATCACAGGAGAAATTTCTCTGCATTAATTTTCCTCAAAATTTCATGTCTCCGAATAGAATCACGTAAGGAATAATAATCTTTTCCTCAGAAGTTTATTTCATAGACAGGGAGTATTATCAGTAATACTTTTTTTAAAATGCCGTAAATTCTGAGTACCTTACTTGAGTTCCCCATGAAAAAGATATTTGTGTCATCTAACACAGAGATCTTCTTGCAGAGTTCTTGAGGAAACAAAGAACAGAACAACGCTGAAAAGCACTGGAAAATCAAGTGACTTGCAGAAGTCCTTGTCTAAACTATTGCCAGTGAGATTTACAACTGCAAAGTTCCTGGCCTAAAAACACAATTGCATTTATTTTTAAGTCACACTGTGTTCAACCATAAGTGCAACAGAATGCCAAACCTTATCACTTAAAGTAATAGCAAGGCACATGTCAGCTCTCAGACCCTCCAACTCTGCAAAAGAGCTGCTTTTGTGTGCTCAGTCTGCAGAGGATAATTCATTCCTTACTAGGGGGTATGATTTCAAGAGCTGAAAGCTTTAACTAGTACATATGTATAGGGTAGATTTAAAGTGATTATGGAAATGTCACCGCAGGACAATGCATTATTAGCAGGCCCTCATATGTTGTATGCTGTCCCCTTATGTTTGCTGATAATTAAAAAGCAGATTGGGATGTCGTGGTGAGAATGAGAGCAAAATGTCCCTTTTATCATTTGCAATAAATATGAAATAGTGGTCTTGCTGTATCCTTCAGTGATTGTTCTATTTGTGTTGGTGACAAATGACATCTTTCTCCTTGTAATGTGCCTGCAGGGTTAAATGACTTTATTATTATTAATGAGTCATTGCTCCAGCTGCCCAGAAATACAGGGAGAAGGAAACATAAGAGATTTAGCCCTAAGTAATTACAAATGTAATTATTACCTTTCAAATTTCATTTTTACAGCAATCACAAGGTTGTTAATCAAACATGGCCCCTTCCACGTGCCCACACTCTTTTGGAGCCTTTGCCAAAGGGATGAGGGGCTCCGTGGGCCCACCGAGGGTGGCTGGGTGACAAAGTGGTGTTGACAGAAACCTGCTGTGAGGAATTGGGTGGGAGCTGTTGTGTGGCCATCAAGGAGGCTGGGGCTGGGAGGGTTTTTGTCTTGGCCAAGCTGCTGAGCTGCAGCCATATGGAGGAGAGTCCTGGGAGAGGGAGGGCAGTCCCATTCTCCTGGGGAGAATGTTGGAGTTTTCCTCCTCCAGCCTGTCCTTCCTCAAGGTTGTTGGTTGTCATGAAGGGATCTAAAACACACAACAGAGCCAGCATGCTGCTTTAGGGGAATTAAAAACCATGGCCTCTTACCCTGAAATATTTATCCCAATTACTCATAATTATGGATTTTTTTTTTTTTTTTAAGTTTTGAGGTGGAGCATGAGGTTTATTCTCCTGCAGTAGTGGCAAGGACGTTGCAGGGAATTCAGAAAAGGGGGAATAGCTGTGATTGTTGTTAGGCCATGTTGCAGATGCTGTGAAATAGAAGCAGTGCTTATGTATAGTGCTTATTTCCCAGAATCATAACCTGAACTGATATTTATAATGAAATGTAAAATTTGAGGGATGACTTTGTAGAACTGAGAACATTTCCATTCAATAATGTCATTTCTTCATGATATTAAGGATCCTCATATTTTAAAGAAATAAGTGAAAATGAATCGAATAGAGAAAATGGGAACTACCATTTACCACATTTTATACCTCCAAATGTAATGTGAATCAACACTGTCACAAAGCATTTGAATTTTGAAACTGTGTTTTTGATGGGAAAATTGTTTTGTCAAAAAACCCTCAGCAAGCTTTATTTATATATTCAGCTGGAATTAATTAATATTTTTGATGGTCTGATAAAATGTAACAGCTATCAGCACCCAAAAAAGCACAGTGTGTTACATAGATATCAGCATAGGTAATTATTGTAAATAGGTTTAGAAGTACTTGCAAATAAATAGTCAGGATATTCATAGTAAAAAAAAAACTAAACTTTTTTGTGAATATTCTAATAAATAAATATAGGTTGGTTTGGGTTTTTGTTCCTTGAAATGCACTTAGAGTCACCACAAAAGGTACAGAATATTTTTAGACCGTTGTAGGTTTGTTTTGGTTGCTGCTCTAGTGGTCTTTGACTTTAAATTTCTGTTTGTGTATATCTGATGAAAACACAATTCAGAACAACTTTTATTGGCTATCCTTTAAGTTATCACAGGAGATATATGTTTACTAGCTCACTGAGCATTTGGAGGTTTTATGACTCCCTTCTGAAAATTAATGTTTCATTAAAGTGTCTGAACTGTGACCAATTGCCCACAGTTGTTCAATTACTTCATTTAAAAGATTTTTTTTTAGCATTCTACTTTCCATCAAACTTTTGTTTATTTTTTACTGTGAAGTCAATAAAAAGGAAGACACAGCACCATTTGCATGGAGATACACCAAGAGATTGAAGTGAATAGAGGGTGTAAACATATTGGAGGTGTTTTTCCCCACACCAACCCTTGAAGGAGATGCTGTGTGTGAAACCAGATCTTTGTTCTGATGTATCAGAATTTTTGATTGATGTATCTGATTTTTTTGATTACACAGCCTAAGCTTAGGAAATGTATTTTCTTCTGTTTCTACACTAAAGTGAGTTTATGTAGATTGTGTAGTGATTCTTAGTTCTCTTTATGAATCTTTGTTCTTTTGGGATATTTAGTAATTTTAGTAAAATCAATAAGCTGCCTTTCCCTCATGGACACACATGATTTTATTTGAAACTTAAATCTGAAAAAACTAGGTATAGTGTGATATTTTGTGTCAATGATTCCTCTGAAAAGTGACAGCTGAAGCCTTTTTTTATTCAGCGTATTTTTGTAGGATGTTGTGTTTATTACAGGAATTTTACATCAGTAGCAGAACTTGATATGTATCACTTAAAATGCACAGTCTTTGCAGTTATGGGGGGGAAAATGCTAATTTCACTCTTTACTATTTTTCCAGGTTGAAGGTTATTGCTGGAGGATAAACCATTTCTCACTATGTAGTTTCACCTTGTTTAATTGATTGGAATTTGAATTTATATTCCACGTTAAATAATGAACCATATATTAATAATTAAGAAGGTTCAGTACAAATGGGAAGCAGTTAATTAAATATTAAATAAAGCACATTGTATTAGCCAGTATTGTAATCAATATACTAGATTTTAGGTTATCCATTTTAGATTGTCATTATACTTTACTAGTTACTGTTAAAATTCTCATTGAAAACTCAATATACACTTTATAGGCCAAGAAACATGCAGCCTTTGCAAATTATCTTTTTTTTTTTTCCATAAATATCAGCAAAACATGGATGTAAAAGATGAATTCAGTTGGACTGTTAGAGCAATAAGGGTCACTGCCAGGGACTGTCCTACAGCTCTGCCACACTCATGTTCATTAGGCTGAAAAAAAAGTTTGCAGGAGGTTTGGGAACTTGGTTTTGTTGGGTTTTTTTGTTTTTGTTTTTTCGTGTGAAATCTCTTTCTGTGGAAAACAGTAATTGTTGAAGCTGAACTTTTTACAGGAGCATTGCCTTTAGACCATATCTTGGTTATGATTAATACAAGATTGAGGCTCTAGTCAGAATAAAAATGAGGGAACCAAATGAAAGATTAATGTGCTTTATTTGTAGGGCTATTGTTTGTGAGGAAAAGATTCACTTCACAAGTGTAGTTAATGAGACAGGAATTACCAGAGGCTGATTCTCTTGCCTCCATTTCCTCTCTCCCTCACCAACTTTCCTTGGCCATCTTTAATAATGTTTGCTTGGATTGTTGAATTCAGGTGCAAAATCCTCACACCTCATCCTACCATTTGGATTTTATGAGAAGTATTTTTTCTGATTAAATTCAAATTAAAACCACAGCTTTTAGGACATAAACTGTGCTCACTGGAATGGAAGCAGATCTGATTCTTGCAAGCTGCCCAGCATGATTTGGTGAGCCTAGATAGCACAGGAAGATGTGATTTCCTTCATGCCTGTTGATTCCTCAGTCAGAACATCTGGAAGATCAATCTTCCTCTGATTTCTCACAAGCAAATCAAGCTCCTTACACACAGCTGAAAATAAGAGAGTGGTGTGTCCTACTTGTTTTTTGAATAAAAGGGTTCCAAGGCTAGAATTTAAGTAACTCTTTTAGGTTTTTAATTTATTGAGACGTATACAAGAAATAAAATATTCATAGGGAACTCCTCCCAAAGGCATTTTATTATTAAACCAAAAAGCTGGAGTGTATTATAGCAGCGCTCATTTAGGGTTTCTACATTCAAGCTTCTTCCTCCTGACCTTATTAAAGTAACCCAGTTTACACTAACTACTATTCCTCCCTCCCTTTTTTGTTGTTAATGTCATTTCTGCTCTCCTCTTATGCTGCAGACCTCTAAATGATGGTACTCAAGTGGCCACTTTTGGTCACCAGGGTAATTCCGGACGATAATTTCCCCGCATTATGCTTGAATTCCTGCTTAGATTTAGTACCACATTTAGCAAACACACATGGGCAACACGTGTGGCAGGGCCTGACCCATTCCTCAGGAACTCTTGGCTGAGATGAGGAGTTGGGGGTGTCATCTCCATCTCTCTGGTGGGTTCCTGCTGAGCAGAGAGCTCTGGAGGTGCGCTGGGAGCTGCTTAATCCAAAACGCTTCAGTAAACGAGAGGCGCTTCTGGATGCTGATGGAACAGTGCTGGCACTGCAAGCCATGTATTCATATATGTGCTGTGTTGTGAAAATATGAAAAATAACTCAGCAATGGCATAATTATGGGCAATTTGCTTAATTGCTTGCTAATTGTTGCTTGCTTTATTATGAAACAAGAGTGCTCTAAATGTAACACACTGGATGGTTTGCATCCAAAATGTGTCAAATTCAAGACTGGCTTTTCATTAAGACTTCAGCTACACAGCTTTAAAATACAAGCACTCTATATTCTATGTTTTAAAGGGTTTTTTAATTATTTTTTTTTTTTGGGGATTGGATTGGAAATTTTCTTTGCACAGTTTCTATCCCCTAAACCTGCATTGGTATAGTGCAGTCTGGTGGTTTCTGAACTTCTAATTAATCTGAGTGCTTTGCTAATAATGTGTGCATTTATGAATGTCTTTTGATCCTTGCTACACATGTGGATAAAGGTGGAGATCTTTTAATGCTTCTCCAGGAGCTCATGTTCTTGATTGTCCAACCCTCAGAGAAGCACATCTTCCTTTCAACACATGCATTGGGATTTTTTCTCTTAAGGGATATGCACAATTCTGAAAATTTGGCCTTTTGGAAAAGCTACTCTCTTTTTCAACCAATATATCCAGATGTGAGCAGATGATTAGATCAAAAGAAAGTCTTTTCCAGCCTTATCTCTGTGATTCCATGGTGCAAGTGATGACTTAGATGGCAGAGTGAGGAAAGAAGCAGCCCTCTTGAAGCTCTTTTAGGAGTACATGTCTCTTTTAAGGCTGGAGGGAAAGGGTAGAAAAGAAAGTGTTTTGTCTATACACCAAGTATGTGCTTCAATGATCTTACAGGTCTTTTCCAACCAAAATGATTCCATAATTCTAACTTTTCAACATTCTGAGACTGCTGGTATCATACTCGTACCAACAGCCTGTCTCCCTCTGTGAATTTTCCATGACAAACAGTGTTAAAACTGGAACGTGATATTAAGCTGGAAATGCCAAAGTATTGTGCCACATATTTTGTAGACTGAGAAGTGGAGTAGCCAGTTTTCATCTCCAAAAAGCAAAGAGGATAATCAACATTTTTATTTACTACCTTTAAAATCTTATGCAGACTTTATAACCATAGGAAGTCTCTGGTCAAAACAAACAAGGCAAAAAATGGTATTTTTTGTAGCTGTTTTGATTGAAGGATAGCTGTCTGGCAAGGCTGGACTTCCACATTTTCTTGAGTGAAGGTAAATACTCTTACTTGAAAACTGTTTTGACCTATGAATGATGAGACTGTGGAACAATGCAGAAAGTCTTTTAACTGTTGTGCTTTTAGTTATATTTGACAGTTCTGATCTAAACATTTCTTAAGAGCTGACAGACAATTTCTTTAAAAATGTTCTTAGCTCTGCAGACAATTAAAAATAAAAATTCATTCCTGAAACAACTTGGAGTTCAAATCAGAGTGCTAAACTCACATGTGCATGAGTGTGGTCTATTATATAAATTTAAAAATTCTCTTTTGTATTATTTCGATGTGATGTTTGAAGAGTCTCCATGTAGTATGGAAAAAAATATCTAAAATTGAGAGTTTATAACTGAGTGAAGTAAGAAATTAGACTGCTGAGTTCAATGGAATGTATTCTTTATTCATAATATGTGGGGAATATGCAAACTCCAATTTCCATTTATAAACCTGTCAAGTCTTATGCGAGAAGATGGTACCAGACACTGCATTTCACTTGCAAGAGCCATCATTTCTTCTGAAAATATTCAGAGACAGCCGGAACTTTCTCTTCCTTGATGGGTAGAGGCAGATGTCAGAGGTGTTTCCTTCCCCTGATTACTTATCAGACTATGCAGAACAATCACCTGCACTACTACTTTGGAATGAGAGAGAAAGGCTCAGAAAATTTGATTGTCACCCACGTTTAGAATGGCTTGCAAAGAAACAAAATAGAAGGAAGATTAAAGAGCAGCAGCCAGGAGGTGCCGTGGTCAATTTGCAGGGCCTCTGATGAACGACCACTTGAGCACTGAACTTCACATCTCCCACAGGTGTGGCTGGAATGCCATGTAAGGAAAATAAAGAATGTGTTCGACAAAAAGGAGATCTATTGCATGGCCTGGAAGAGCAGGCAAAAAACCCAAAGATACTACTTGGTGAATATTCATGCAGAAATTTTCCTACGGTTTGTTCTAGTATGAGTGGTTTTCCAAGAGTCATTGGTTTGTGGGTGGGGAAAGTTGTTTGTTTGTTTGACTGACTTAGAAAAGGGTTTTTTCAAAGTTAAGAAAAACTTAAACATGCACCATAAAGCCATGTATAACCATAAGCATAACCATAAGCACTGATGAAAAGCATATTCTGACAACAATATCAAAACAAGATTGAAAAAAAGATTATGACTTCTACAAGAGATGTTTCTTCTAAACAATCCTGCACTGGCAGTTTTTTGTATTTAAAAAACCCAACTTAACACCAAAATAATTTCCTTTTCCTTTTCCTTTTTCTTTTTCCTTTTCCTTTTCCTTTTCCTTTTCCTTTTCCTTTTCCTTTTCCTTTTCCTTTTCCTTTTCCTTTTC
>JANRGV010000023.1:17256808-17303801 GCA_024734035.1 Alethe castanea
TTTGAGCAGTTAGGAAAGATAAAAGCAGTGACAAGAAGTATTTTGTTCACTCTCTAAGAAGCCTTACAAAATAAGGATTCCCATTGTTCTTGGGCCAAAGAGGAAACCCTTTAATACAAAGTGAACAAAACAGTTTGAAATCCTATTTTTTTAGGCTACATTTCCATAAAAAGCTAAACAAATGTAATTAAAATCTTGCAGAAGTTGAAGTAAACAGGCATTCTTCTTGGCTTCAGTTTGTTCAGTTTTCTGCTGAGGAAAGGTGTCCTTTCCTTGAGATAAGATCCACAGTGAAAATGCAGAATGCAAAATTCTGAAGGCCAGCTTTGAATCACACGAACTTCAGCTTAAAAAGGCAGCCCCAGTTCTAACACACTGATTAGTATTAATTCTGCTTTTCAAAATGCATGAATCCCATGTGTTAGAAGCAGAAGATCAGACAGGTAATGCTTTTCTTTTCCATGGCTGCATCCTTCAATTTTTATGGTGTCTGGACCAACTGGTCACTCTGCTTGGAGCCAAGGATGAGAGGGAAGGCACAAAGTGTCACTCATGGACTGTTTGCCTGGTTCTCCCATTTCATTTGGGTTCCACAGCATGGTGTGTTCTTCTTGTCTGAAAGTGTGTGTGCATATATTTATAGGGTTATACTTATTTATGTGGGTTCATAAAGGCAGAGGTGTATACAAATATGAGCATATATATATAAATATAATCAATTTAGAGGGCAGGGCAGTGCATTGTGCTTTAGCCAGTGGGTGGGCATTTTCTGCCTGCTTTTCTCTGTCTTTGGAATATTCCTGGCCTTGTGTTCTCAGTGTGTAGCAGGGGGCAAAACGCTGTCGTGAAGGAATGGGCTTTTTTTTTTTTTTTTTTATTTTTTTTTATTTTATTTTTATGGCTGTGGTTTTCATTACAGCTCCCTCCACATTAAAACCCTTAACTCGAGCAAGAGTGGCTTTGTAAAGTGAGGCCTGTAAAAGAGGAATTCTGTTTGGTTCCAGGCTGATGTTTGAAGAGCAGAAGGATGGTGGGTGCTGTGTTGACTCTGATTCAGATCCTCAGGAACAGCCTGGACTTTGGCCAGAGCTGCTCTGAACTGTGAACCATGGAAACATTTCCACAAATATTTAGGAGCTGCCATTCCTTTTTTAATGTCTCTTGCATACTCTGTGCCTCTGTCTCCTCACAATCTTCCAGCATTCAATGCTTTGTTCTGATTTTTTTACACAAATTAGCTCTTTGAAATGTCTTTAGAGGATGCAATTCTCCTTAAAATCAAAATTTCAGTTTTCTTCCCTCCTATAATTGTCTGTATAGTCCTGGTATGAGCCTCTTTGATAACACACTGAAAGTTGATGAATCTTGTTTTACATTAGGTCCTGTCTGGGGATAACTAAGTTCTAAACAATGAAGGAGTTATGAATTAGATACAATGAAGTGGTCAGGACTTGGAGAAGTCTGTGACAAGATGGACATATTTGAATACACACCCAGAGTGCCTGCTCACATGTCTGTGTATCTATATTTATATATATGTGTGTGTGTATACATATAGAATAGTCCAAAAATCATGGAAAATATCAGCAAGGAGAAATCCTGCATTTTTTCCTGGTAGTTTGGTGGTTTGCAAACAGATGTTCTCCACTGAAAGAAGCACACAGGGCTGTCAAGTGATTCTTTCTGACTACCAGCATTGCCCAGGTCCTGCTCAGATTCACCAGCAAGACACTGGACTGGCTGCTGGTGCCTCACATGGTGTGAAAGATAAATAGAACCGACTGCTCCCTCCATATGCTTGGGATTTGACTTCAAGAAATCCCTCAAGTGCAAACAGAATTTCTGTAGGACAGAGAAGCAGCATAAATCTGAAAGAGTGCATTTATAAAATAGAATACTATGTCCCCCTGAAATATCTTCTGTGAATAAATGACTTATTTTTTCAGACAGGTGTTCAGATTCCTTTTGCCAAAGCCTGAAAGCAGATGTGAGTTGTGTGACCTCTGGCTGAAGCTGATTCATTAATATCTTTATCTGCTCATATCCAGGGCCAATCTGGGACTGGAAGGGATGCAGGAGGTGGGCAGAAGAATCCATTGTTCCATGGGATTCTTGTCTTTGTCACTGGAAGGGAATTTAATTCTGTTTAATAACTGTCAAGTCCAGGTGCATCAGAAAAGAGTTTCTTAACACCTATGTTCTTTTTTAATTGTACACAGTTGATCTACTTCCAATACATTTTCTGTAGTGTTTTGTGCATTACTAATATTGCATAAAATGCAACATATTTGACTGCCCAGTAGCTGCAGAAGTGGAGTTTACTAAGAGCTATAAAAGTGAGACAAGAAAAAATTATAGTGATGTTTCAGTTTGCAATTTAATTGTAATGGACATTTACCAAATCAAAGAATGGTGGGTAAATGGATTATGTCTCCAAAAGTTTACTTTTAAAGGAAAATGCCCCTTGAACAGGAAAATGTTAAGTTCAAGCACAAAAACATCTTTGGCCTCAGCAAACTCCCTCTGGAATGTTCACCAGCAAAGGGAATTTGAAACCTTCTTGTTCCAGTTTGTGAATGTACTGCTTTGTTTCATTAGTGATTCAAAAGCTAAGCTGCAGAGTATCAGGGAAATATTTGTTTATTTTTAAAAAAAGTTCGTTTTGTTTTTGTTTTGTTTTTTTTTTTTTTCCTTAAACAGACTTTCCAATCTGTCATGGTGATTTCTCTTCTAGGGACTTACTCAGTTATTTTTTATCGTAATGTAGCTTTGGAAATGTTTGTGTAAACTGTAGAACTGAAACATTTTTCCTCAGACATTCTCACCAACTTTCATAAATGTTAATTTTCTTCTCTGATCTTTTAGTGTGTGAAATAAAGCAAATGTTTTTTTTTCCTCTCCTTTATTCTTTTTGTTTACTTCTAAAGGGGAGGGATCATAGATTATTAATGAAGCTAAAGAGAAACAGACCCTTTAAACCTTTGTTTCCTGTTTGATCTTCTAACATATATCACCACACTTTTCAATCACTCACTGATTGCAATTCTGAAAGTTTCAGTGTAACCCAAAAATCAATATTAACAGATGTTGTTTGTTTAAGTCTGAAAATGTTCCAGAAAAATGCTCGTCAAATGCATCCCATCTATGGTTTCATAAAGTTTCAGATTCTCACAATCAATATCAGCAGATGTTCACTACTTTTATTTTATTTTTTTCCCAGGGCATTGCAGAAGTGCTTTTTCCAGCATAATTTGGAAGGAAAATGGAAAGCAGGGGGTCTGTGACAGCTTTCAGGGCTGCCAGAGCCAGAGCTTGTCTTGTCATCTCCTGGAGAAACTGGGCTGGCTTCACCACTGCCTTCAGAGACCAAGAATTGAACAGGAAAGCCCGGGTTTAATTAGCCCACAATGAATAATTGGGTGCATGTGCTGTCCACACATGCTAAATTCTGCATCAGGGCTGCATTAGCATTTCTGTGTCTAGGGAGAGTATTAATGCAGAAAGGAAATATTCCAGGGATGGAGAAGAAACTCCATCCTGTGGGTTTTGGGTGTTGTGTGGGTTCAGAAATTAAGTGGAGTTGTGTTGGGTTTTTGTGGATGGGGTGTAATAACAAACTGTGTGGTTTTACAGCAGGAACTTTATCTTTGGACCTATAGATTTTTATATATGTATATATTTTTATTTATTTATTTATATACTTATATAGTTATATAGTTATACATGTATGTATTTATATATTTATAAATTTATATCTTTATAAAGTTATATAGTTATATAATTATGCAGTTTTATATTTATATTTATCTGTGGCAGCTCCAGGGTGATTGCAGACTCTGGTATGGGATGCACTGCATTTTCAGGGCTTCTTTCAGAATAGAATAAAAAGAAAAAAAAAAAAAAAACCCTCTTATATTTCCACACTGTATATCAATTTGAGTAGTAGATTACTGATTCTAAAGTTTCAGTGTTTCCAGGACACTACTCAATTTATTTTTTTTTCCTCACAGATATAATACATTTCAATTTTGAATAGTGAAACTTTTAGTATGTACAAACTCAGAAGAGTTTGTAGTAAGTAAGTAAGAACAACAGGTTAAAGTGTAGAGAAGCAAAAGAATATTATTAATCTTCAGAAACATTTTGATTTTTTATTTTAAACCCCCTCTTCAAAACAATCCTTCTAGCCAATTCCTTACAGTAAAATTTCTTTTCTGCAACACAGTGGAGCCAGGAAGCCTTGTCCAGTTATTCTGGATTTAATTGCTCCACGTTTAGAAAATAATAACTTGTATCTCCAGAACTTCTGCCTGTCCTTTCACTGAAGATGGGGAAAGCTCCCCATCCATATAAGCAAACCTTCCTACCTGTGCCATGATGGTAAAATAAATGAATTTGGAGCCTTCAATACTTTGATGAACTCTTGCAGGTGCATCTGTGGCTAAGTGCAGGAATTTTCATTATATCCTTACTCAAATATTAAAATAAGTGCTTTTTTAAACTCTGAAACTTGTGAAAGCAAATGGTTTTACAAGGCAGCACCTCTGAGCAGTCAGTCCATATTAAACATTTAGGAAACAAGAAATGTTCTCTATTTATTATTAAAAAGGTATCAGCACACAGGAGAACTTTGGGCAGGCCCCAGCCCTGGGTGGGGACGATGCTCCCTGTGTGCGGCCAGGACCCCAGAGCTGATGTGCAGTGATTTCAGTGAGGGGTCAGGGCAGTGCCTGTGACTAAAGCAGAGAGGGTGACAGGTCACTGAAAAGAATATTTAAAGTATTTTAACAGTAGGGACACCAGGATTAGCTGTGTGTATGGAGAACCTGAGAGCTGGCTTTTATTTTTCTGAGTTTAGAAAAATACATTTATTAAAACTCCACTGTTTAAGAGCAAGAGAAGCTGATAAATTGTCCAGAAATTCAAACCCTTGCAGCTCTCACAGTCACCTCTGCCACCTCTGTCTGCTTTTACCCAGCCCTGCATTTTGCAGTGCTGGTTCACTCCAAGGATAAATAGGTATAATTCCCCCTGCCAGCTGCCAGGGACTACTGTATTTGCCAATAAATGGGTATCAGCAATAGCTGAATGCAGAGTTGTTTGAATTGAGAAGGGAAAGTTTAAAATTAGCAGATATGATGAATGCTAACATATCATAAGTAATTTCTATCCAGCTTCATCAAGGACACAGCTGCTGGAGTGTGTGACACGAGAGAGAAAGTCAAGGAATGTTTACTTGGTGGAATGAAATATAGCAGGAATTTGCAGATTACATTAACTGAAATAATGTTGCATGAATACTTCTTTTTAGGGATTGTGAAATAATCAGGAAGAAATAGAATAAATATTTCACAGATAAACCCTCTCAGTGACAAGTAGTGAAAAGGATTTTCTCTAAAACTGTGTTGTGAGGGAGAGGAAAAGTTTTGCTAAAGGCTCGTTTTGTTTAGAGAATTTATTCATTAGGACTTTAAAACAGATAAATTTTAATTCATAAAAAGCAAATTTATTCTTCCAAAGAATTTCTATTAAAAATATTCTTCCTGCTTTTACAGTCTTCTGAAACAATCAGATAGATGCGCAGCCAGAAAAACAATTCATCTGTGACTCTTCAGATTTTCCTGCAAAATATTAAAACTAACTGTCGTATTTTGAATTTCACAGATTTTTAATAGTTTCTTTTAGACTAGGGAATGATTTTGGGGTAAGAGGAAGGTGTTTTATAATGACAAATCTACCTTTAAAATAAAGAAAGAAGAAAGTCTTTGAGGGCTTTTAATATAAAATAATTGTGGATTTTCTCAAATTCATGGGCATCTGCCTGGGAGTGTTAATGGCAACTTTTATTCTGCCTTGGGAGAATCCTTCTAGGCATGGAAGAGAGGTCAGAGGAGTTTTGTGACTGGCAGGCTTGGCCTCCACTCAGTGGTGAGCCACAAAGTCAGAGATTTTATTGAAGAGAAGAATTTTACTTTCCATGTGGATCTGACAGTATACTGAATTAATTAACATTAGAACTATTCACAGTTCAATGATCTCACTAAGGAGTTTCCCCTTGAAATGGAAGAGGTTGAAAGATTATGGTTAGGATTAAACAGCCAGAAAGGGATTGTGGAAAACTGTGATGAGTTCTTGGATGAAATAATTAGTTCTAGACCCTTATTAATGTAAAAATGAAGTACCCAAATGTAATGTGGGGATCAAGGGCTGGGCTGACTTCAGCCCCTGTATGACTGACTTCTCTTCTATGTCCATTTTCTATTGATTGGCATTTGGCAGATGATGAAAATTGCTTTCAGGAGTGGACATTTTGGTGGTGGCATGAGGGATTCCTGTGGAATTCCTGCTGAGGAGGGGTTAATCCTGAGAAAGGCAAGGAAAGTTTTGTAGGATAAGAAATTCCAGAGGTACAGCATATAAATCTAAGAGCAAGGTTCTGCTTTATGAGGATCAACTTGGGCTCATGGGCCTAGCATTGAAAGAGCTGAAGAAGTTAAAAAAAAAAAAAAGGAGAATTTTGGGAGTGAGGAAAGGCAGATTCCTAAATAGTCTAATGAACTCAGGCTGCTGCTTATTATTCTTCAATTAACTATATGACATATTAGGGAGAAGGGTAGATCTTTGAAAAGTTATTAAAGAGCAAGAATAAGCTGCAATTTCATTTTCTTTTCATGTGGTTGCTGCTGAATAGCTCAACTCACAGGCCAGCTGCTGGCAAAAAAATGAGTCCTTTTATCAAAGACCTTTTCCAATAGGCAAATGATAAAAAAACTATTGATCCATAATGTTCTATTGCTCTCCCAGATACTTATTTGAAACCTTGAAATACTTCTTCATGAACATTTAGGTTTTTTTATTTGATTTATTCAGGCAGAAAATTTTATTTATTCAAATTGTACTCTTAGAAAGGGGAAACAGAAGTTCAAAGGAGCTTTGTGAAATCAGCAACTACTCTGTGTATGACTCTATTTTTGCTTTTTTTAGAGGAGGACTCTTGATCTTCTCTGCTGAAAAGACTTTTCAGATCCCCTGTCAGAATTCAGTGTTCTTTTCCTGTCTTTTCCCCCCAGGACATCGTTCCTCCTCGAGGTTTGTACATATGTTCAGATAGGGGGATATTTTCAGCGTGATGCCACAGCTGTGTTGCCACAGTTGCTCTGAACCACAGTTTGCTGAGGTTGTCAGCTTCAAATCATTCATTTAAACTCTCGATTCATCTCTGCCACAGGTCTCAAAATGAGCTCTGTAGAGATTCCTAAATTTTTTTGGCCGTCTAATAGGAATGATAAAAATAAGCACATGGTGGAGAGTGACCATATATTTTAAGTGTGATTCATTACAGACTCTTGTCCAAAAAGACTTCTCACTTGAACCAGCATCTCCTTTCCTCTCAGCTGCTGCAGCTGAAACCGTGGAGGGGAGATGTAAATTCAAGGCAAGCTTCTTATTTAGCATTTCTGCCTTGCCAAATGCATCAGAGACAGGAAATCACTCAGCTTGCCAAAATTTATCATACTGTGTCTCCAAAAGTGAAAACAGGTTTTTCATACAGCAAAGCAAATGCTGTGTTTTGCCACAGATAATATTTTGAAAGTTGGTACAAGGTATCTTTGTAGCACAGATATATTTTCTTTTCCAAACTGATTGCAGACTTCAAAGTACCGAGCTTTTTGAGATCCTCTTAAAACTAATTAATCAACTTTGCAAACTGCGTGTCTTCCTTTCAAGTAGAACCCACAATCCCTCTACCTTGGGGAATAATTTTCTTGTTTTCCTAGCATTTTCTAAATCTAATTATTGTACCTCTAAATAGGAGATTTGTTATTACACAATGTGATTAATTAGATAACGTTGTTTCTTTATCAGGTGAGAAATCACCACAGGATTGTTGATAAGCATATGCAATCAACAAAGACTGTATAAGGAAAAATGCAATTACTCCTCAATTAAAAATCCATTTGACATATTTGAGAGATTAATAAACAAATCGGATTTGTTTCCAACAAAAATGATTGGATATTTTAAAAAGATGAATCATATTTGAAACACCTCATCTGAATCTAAAGCATAAACCAAAGCAAAACTATAAACTTAATCAGCTGGAGGTAGCAGAGACTTAATTTTTCAAACATGATCTCTAAAAGGGCTGAATTTTAAGTCAATATGTCACCTGGATGCTGCTACATTTGTTAATTTGCCACTTAATCACATTTAAACTCTTTGTTTGAAGTTGAGTATTGCATTCTTACTCATATAATCTAAAAAAACCCAAAACCTTGAAATGCAAATAGTCTTTGGTACTGTCTCTACTTCTGGGACATCTGTTTGCATGGCTGGAGGTTTGTGTGGTAAAAGACAGGATATTCAGCTTAAAAATGCAAGCATAGAAGTGTTACCTGGTAAATGTATGTTCATTCTGATGCCTTGAGAGGCTCCTTGGGACAGAGGCTGGGCAGAGTTAAAGGAAAAAAGCAGGGATTTATTAAAAGCCTTCAAAGGATTCACCTTGGGCACTACAAGAGCCCAGCCATGGCTCCACCCAGCATAGAAACAGAGTCACGAGTTTCACACTTTTATAAGTTCTGGTCCATTTCTATATTGGGTTCATTGTCCAATCCCAGCTCCAGGTTCTGCAGTCCCACCCTCCCAGATTCTCTCCTCAATTCGCTGCTGTTTGCACTTTTTGGGGCTGGAGCTGCAGAGCTGTCCTTGGTTCTGGGCTGGAAAAGGATTGTTTTGTGTGACTGAGCTGGGAGGAGAACTTGTAACAATTTATATGGAGTTCAGAGTTACATCCTAATGCAGTACAGAGTCTGAAAAATATGAAAAGTAGAACTTAAGGCATCAGTTGATTAGTTCAAGGTTGTTTGAGTCAAGCTGAGGTTTTAAAGCTGGAAAATTTACGCTTGGCTTTATTTGATTTCTCATGTTTTCCTTTTGCAGGTTGAATACCGACCCTTAATCAATGACAAGCAATTAAATGATCACACTGCAGTTTACTACCCTGATTTAGCAGGGTAAACAAATGGGAAGGAATTGGTTTGTGCAGACACAAAGTAAAGTTGAAGGCAAAGATTTTATTTGGTATACATAGGAAAATTGTGCATAACTTATGTTATCCCTAGTGAAGAAAGAGATTGACGATTTCTTGTAAATATTTGAGTTTGTATTTCTGGGAAATTTCCCTGCTCTATGGCATACTACAGGATCTGGAGTGAGCAGTGTATGTCTGTGTATTGAAACAGCCCTAACCACACTCTCCAAACAATGCAGCTGGACACCATATACTACAGTCCAGCAGCATTAAAAGTCCAGTAAATTTGCAGTAGTTCTATTTCAGGTTTCTGTACAGCATGTTGTCTTGTTAATTACAATGCTTATTAATAAACTAGATCCACAAAAGCAGCTTTCTCCTTTGCACTGTTTTCTTTGGGTTTCTGAAACATAAGTTGTTTAAAAGTATTTCCCCAGCAACACTTTTCTCCCATTTTCAGCTTTCCAAATTTCCTTTTGCTGGGAAGCATCGAACTGTCAGAAAGTCAAGAAAATTTAACTTTATTTGCAGTTGCTTCATGCACCTGGTTAGCAGGTAAGCAGTAAAAATATTCACACACAATGTGTAACACAATTGAGCTTTATATAATCAGAAACATCTTCCATTTCTGTGTCATTTCTCTTTGTACCAAGCTCCCTCCTTGTACTATGCCTCTGATACATTTACTTATCGAAAATCATTATGAGCTGGAGGCAGGAGTGTTTATGGTGTTTGCTTTGTTAGAAAATATGCTATTTCTAATTGAGAGAACATGGTTAATGAGTTGTTGTTGAGCTAAAGGGATTATCCTCTCACCATGAATGTGATATAAAGAAATAACCATCAAACAAGGAGCTAATGAAACAACATTTCATGCATTTTTCTATCTTATTTTAGTCCATATTTAAAGACCAGCTCTGGTTGGCCTGACATTAAGGCAGTAATATCTTATTCTTGGATGCAGTAATGGCTTTTATGTCTGCAGGACCCTTTCAAGTAGGAAAATATTATTTATTTTTGCATCAGAATTGTGCACAAGTGTATTCCCTTACAGCCAATAACTGCTGACACATCAGTTGCTAGGCTAGATAATATATTCAACCTCCAAATTAAGAAAACAGATGAAAATGTATGGAGCTGAAGGATTTCCCTGGTTTGAATGGAGTTGGCAATATTTGGATGAGGCTGGCAATATTTTGCAGGGTCACCTCTGGAAGGAAGTGTGGAATTTCACAGAGCTCTGGCAAGACAAGAAGAGAGCAAGGCAGGTGTGTAGTACCTGGAGAAGTGCAGAATTTTGTCACTGGTGTCACTGCAGAGCTGCAGGGGAATTGCAGGATTGTGCTCCCGTCGTTCTGCTTCCCTCCCTGCAGACACAGGGAGCACCTGGAGCCCTGCTCTGTCAAGGTGGAAATTCCTGAACCCCAGGGATTTGCTGGCCAGCCCTACACAGTGCAACATTTTCACCAAAGTGTTCAAAAAACATCTCGTGCCTGTAGGATGGGCTCCAACTCCTGCTTGGTCATTTGGGCTGGGGTAAAGGCTCGCTGGAACATGCACCTGGATTTGTTTAAAGAAGAACATTTGTTTCCCAGCAGCAGACAATCTGGGAGATGTGCTGCCTGTAGGATATTTCAGCATTTTTGCCTCTTCCTCAGGTTTTTCCAGGTGTGGCCTTAGGGCTGAGCTGGAGCAGTTATGGGTCTGCTCCTCCTTAGAAATGCCACATGTCAAGAAGAGGAAACAAGAAGGTTCTTCGTGCAGCAACCAGAAGACAGCTCTCCTCCCCTGAATGGTCATGAAAGTCATATTTTAAGAAGGTATTTGTGGGCTCTATTTCTCCAAGATGTATCCTTTGTGTCCTGGTGCTTGCATTCCTATTCCAGTATGAAAACATGGCATGTCTGATAACAGTGGAACTAACAATGTATTTCCACTTTTATTTTTATTATTTTGTGATTTAGATGGTTTTTCTGGTGCTAATTTAATGATCAAAGCTAAAGCTCTAACAGTAGATGTGTTTAGGATGTGACAGCTAGGTCTTCATATTTAATTCAAAGCAGAAACCAAAATCTGTAGGTCCATGCATTCACTCATTCTGCTTTTCACTATGGAATTGGTGCTACCTCTTCTCATTGTTTTTCTCCACCAGGATTAAATCTGTATTTATAAAAAAGAAAGTTCCTGTGTACATCCATCCATGAGACAGATGAATGAGGTGCCTGGGAGCTCTGTACTAGATTTTAACCTGTAGCTGTAAGCCACCAGCTGTGATGTGTTCTAGAGCAGATGAGTAGGATGTGCAAAGAAAAAAGGACATTTTATAAGGCACTGAAATGGAGTTACTCATTGCCACTGCAGCTGTTATGCATGTAGTAAAAGAGCTGATTAACATAATGAGATTAAACTAAGAAAAATTGCTTTTAACCTGTGCTTAGCTTGAGTTGTAGTTGAGTTACCAGAGATGATAAAAGGCTGTACCCAAAAGCTTGTCTAAACTTTCCAAATTTCAGCTGTTCTCTAAAGGATGTGTAGTTTTTCTTCTCTGCTGTGTAGATCAAGCTTCTGTGTACAGAGGGAAGTAAAAGCCAGCCTGAAAAATGAAGTGATTATAAGAGAGGTGAGTAGGTGGGGGGGAAATGTGAATATTTTAAATACTTTTAGGAAAAAAAAAGACACAGGCAAGCAGGAAAAATGAGCAACTTATCCAGCTAGCAGGTACACTGAGATCCACTGGGCTGTCTGCCGTGCAATGCTAATTTTGTTCATTAGCATTTTATAGATATGTAAAATTTTTGGTTTGCATCTGTTAAAATCAATACAATCAAGATCTGTAATGACAAAGGAGACCTACTTGGAATTCTTTTAATACTATTTAAAAAGGCTTTTTCCCCAGGAAATCTTACAGGCTTATTTCTAGAAAATATAAAGGGATTCTTGCTGTTTCTGTGCAAATGCTTTGAAGTGATTCAAACTGGAGAGACCAGATTGGAGTAGAACGGTTTAAAAACTGAAAGTTGATGGAAAAAGATACATAATCAATCCAGATATAAGTATAGACACTCCAAATGTAATTATCATTGTTTTCAAAGTTCATCTCTGTGTGAGAGACAAATGTGAGCGCTGGGTATCATGCTGGTTACTATAGATAATCTGAAAATATTCATCATTTTATGGAGGCGTGCACAAAGTCAGAGCTTCCTGTCTTGGCAGATCCAAGCTGCTGTTTGTTTGTTTTAATTGCAGCAGAGACATTTAGCACCGTGCCTGCCTGGTAATGTAGGAAATGTAACGCAAGGCCTTGACATCTGAAAAGTAAAGACTGTCTGAGCTGGCTGCTGGGAAAATTGGCAAGGGAAACAAGCCTCTGAAATTCTAAACAAGCGTTTTAAATGCAGGAAAAAAAAATAATCTAAAGGGTCACATTTGCAGCTTATGTGCTGCAGATAATGTGCTGCACAGCTCCTTCCCTATAAAGCAGAATTGTCACCGTGAGGCAGGAGAAGATTGAGCCTTTTGTTAGCTGGAGTCACTCTCCTGCAATGATTGCACACAATCAATCTACTTGGGTTTTTAAATGCTTTTTATCAGATTTCAGCCTATTGACTCAAAAATGTGTTCCTTGTCAGTGAAAAACTACTGAATATTAAAGAAAAGATAAAATTTTCCAACCTCAAAGCTGTCACTTCAGTCTACAAAAGGCAGTTATTGAAGCCTATTACTGTTTTGGCAGTGCTTGTCTGAAATTCCCTCAAAATATGCCACTAAAATTCAAAGAAAGGACTACAGAAACACTAATATTGAAGATTCATGCTGTAAAATTTGAGCAAATTTGCATATAAATATTCATTCCATATAAGAGATGCAATGAAAATTCAGGAATCTTAATGTTTACTCTATGTAGAACATCTGATGTGAGTACCTGAATCTAATTACAATGAAAGGAAATCTACCCAGCAGGCTGAATGCAAACAAAAAATAAATAAATACACATTTGCCTATTACCTATTGGGAGAAAAAAAAAAAATCTCTGTGCTTTTAATTAGACACAATATCCAAGGATAACTACATCACCTGTAATTTTAGGGAGGTTTTTTTATCAAAGTTCATTGTCTAAAGAATCTCTAAGCTGGGGAAAGGAGAAAAGGAACCTGCAGGGGTAATTCTTTCACTTGGAAAATTTCAGAACCTCCACCTGAGGATGGAGAGAAGCTGGAAGGTAAGATTACATGTCTGCCTTTCAGATGGCTGAAATCAAATGAGTCCAAGCCCAGAATGTGCATGCAGGTTGCTGTTCTACGTGTGAAAAGGAGTGTGATGAGTGAACACCAAACATGAGAGCCCAACCCTCTCCTCCAGCAAGCATGACCCACCCTGTCAGGATGCTTTGCCTGCCAGGAGGCACCTGGGGGTGTTTTTGTTCTTGTCACAGGGGTGCAAGGGGCTGACATTTGATGTGTGCAAAACAAAGAGTTGGGTTTGCACTAGAGCCAAACTGGCAAATATTTTTTTGTTTTCTGTGACAAGTGTTGCTCACCTAGCACAGGGGAGCAGAGATGTGTGCTGCCATGGTGTGGGGCAGGATCTGCTGGAGAAGCTGAGTGCAGTTCATGGGCTGCCACTTCCCTTTCCTCACCCCCCTGCTCGATGCTGTGCTGGCACTTCACTCTCTGCTCTGTGCCAAGTCTGCAGGAAAGCCAACAGTGCTTAGGCATGTGCACCTGTACCAAGCAAAAACATTAAATAATCTTTCTCTTTGTGCAGGGGAAATGTCAAGCGGGAGGAAGAAATCTGCAATAAGTATTGCTGTGGTTAAATGGTCTTGTCTCTTCATGACAAAAAATAAAGATCTTTTGGAGTGGGAAAATGTATTTTTATGAGTTTACCTGCTTGCTAACTGCTTGCATTTGAACAACCCGTGGCTGCAAGAAGGCAAGAAAAGTGTTGTCTCAATGCAATTGCTTTCCCACAGCATCATTTGTCACCAGGACAGAGGTCACGTGCAGAGGAAGAGCCCTTCACCCCAGTTCATGTGGGACTGACCCAGGTGGTATCACCAAGTCTCCTTTATTTGGGAATCTCTTGGAGCACCATCATCCACTCTGCACAGCAGTGCAGCTCTGACAGTGCCATTTCCACCAGCAAAAGTACTAAACTCTACTTTTCCATTGAATGAGTTTGATATTTAGCAGCTCCTTCTGGGCACATCTCAAACTCCTCCTCACTGGAGTTTCTCAAGTTTACTTGCACCATTAAGTTTTCACAATTTTTTTTACTAATTATTAATTCATTATTTTCTGGACTGTGTCAACACTGCCTGTTCTCCACATGGCCAGGAATGAGCTGCCAAAAGCTGCTCCATAGCAGCTGCCTTATCCAAAATATCTGTCTCACATGCTGCAGCACGTGACACTAAAATTAGGACTAAAATTGCTGCCAGATTTGGCAAATTTCTGCTTCCCAGAATCTCAGCTCATGAGATTGCCAGGAACACCTTTTAGATCAGGTCATATTTGGCTGCAGTTGGCAAAAACTTAATTAAAGTAACACCAGCTGTAGTAATATCAGTGGAAGGGATTTGTGGCAGATGCAATGAAAAACATCTTTAGTAGTGTTCTCCAATTCTTCAAGGATAAATTACCTGAGATATAAGTTTAAGATAGGAAATATGCCCAGGCAGTAGAAGTGTGGGTGTTGGTATGGAGGAAATAATGCCAGAGCTGCCTTGACCTGGTTCTCAGCTCAGCAGGACATAAATATGCACAGTAAAGTAAATGTGCACTCTGTATTTTTTTATATCTCTAAATCATCTTCTCTCCACTTTATTCTTTGTATCATAAACCTTTTTAACTACCCCAAAATTTTCTTACTGTGAGTTATTCACCTTCTGGAGGAATTTTCCCTGAAACTTTAGTTGCTCAGCCATAGTTACCTTCACAGACCAGGTGTGACATGAAAATGTCATAAGAACAGATATAAATTCAAGGAACTTCTTGTGATTTCAGTGCAGGCAGTTCATATCCAGAGAGGAGAATTATTCTTTTATACAGCTACCTTACACTTCTTACCTGGAAGTGCAGGTACTTGATAAAGTTACATGTTCATATTGTATTTCATGCAGATTTTATAACTTGATTTGGCATTTTCTTAAGTAGAGTCTGTGGCAGCTGTAATAACTAAAGGCTCACAGATTATTCTGCACAGGAATGTGCCCATTTTTGCTCAGTTTATGAACACTAATTTAAACAGCCTGATTTTGTGACTATTGATTCCATAACTTTCAGTTACCATAAAGGGTTTAAAATTAAGTGATCAATTGAATGGTGACCTTCTAGAGAGGCTTCGGCTGTTCAGCATAAGTCTAAGAAGTTTTACATAAGTAGATTTTAACTATATTGCTTGATAAAAGAGCTGAATAAACCAAGGTTATTCTAACCTTGTTTATTTAAATTAAAAGAAAAAACAAAAAAGAAACTGTATGTTTATTGCAGAAAAATTTTGTAGTAAAATTTCATTTGACTCTTGAAATGTGTTAATGTATAGTAGTACTATTACTGTGGAAAATTATATGTATTGAAATAACACTGACAAAGGTGATTTGTACAAACCAGTGTTACATCCCACACTTCTGTCCTTAAGCAGCAGAGGTAAAAAAAAAAGATGGAGAATATCATAAATTCTTGGTAATATCATTGAATATTGTAGCAGTTTGTTCCCTCCTGGCCTTTCCATGCAACTACCACAATTTCAGCAACAAATGAAACGATTTTAGCAAAAATGGGAACAGATGTACCTCTCAATTTCTATTTAAGGGAGCTTGCATTCTAGAGTAATTTAAACATGATGCTAGAAATTAGGATAGCAAAAGTAATTGAGCCTTTCTAATTTTAATGTAATTATCAACAAGTGAAATTAAGAGAAACCAGCTAAGCTGAGTGCTCAAGGAAATGCAGCCAATAGGGAAACTGTCAGTAAAACACATCCTGGTTTCTAAAGCCACCATGAAGTCTTAGGACTTGAATACTGTAATGGAATGAAATTAGCATTAAAATTTATATTATCATGATAACTTTTATAGTCGAGTTATGCTGTCCAGCTGTCCCTTCCAGAGCTTTCCTCTCCTTTGAATGCAAGCTTTCAAGTGCTCAGACTTTGCAGAAGTGATTTATTGTTCATTTGCCGTAACTAACATTACTACTTGTCCTGGTAATTTTATTTGGCCTTTTCCCACTGCAATTTTCCAACAGTATTGGATAATCCTTGTACTACTGCATGAGAATAGTCGAAGATTTTCTCCAAAGAGATACTCATCACTGAGAAGGCAGAGAATGTGAGTGCCTCCCTGTCAATTGATGCACAGAAAGCTGTGCTGTAATTCTCTGTCATTGCATCATCTGCTCAGCCCAGGTTATTCACTCTTCTGCATTATTGAGAATGTATTTTTCCTCCCTGAGAAATAGCAGTTGTAACAATTTCCAAAATGACAGCTTAAGTGACTCCATGGTTCTTTAATATCTATTCAGAACTCTTGTCTCCTTGCAAATTTTCATTGCTTTCTTTAAAAGCAGCTTGTGAGAAAGGTAATACATTATTAATGCTACATGTCATAAAATAAAATAAATACTTGCCTTTTGAAGAAGCTGATCCACTAATCAAGAGTAAATGAATGCACCTGAATTATTCAAAGAACCTCAAATAGTGCAACTTGTACTCAAATTGAATATTGTGAATAGAATATTCGCAACACAACAGAAAGAATTTCCAGGCATATTGACTCCTCCATTTTCATAGCAGGAAATTGGATTTTTATTCTTCTTTTTGATCACTTTAAATATTTTGCCCACCTTGTCAAGGCAAAAAGGTCCAGGGTAGGTTTTGGCACTTTGCTACCTTTAAACAACCTCCTAAAATAATGTTTCTGTTGAGGAGAGCAGTTGTTGGGGCAGGTGCTCCATGTTTCAAAGGAAGCAGGTAGGGCTCCATTCCTGAGCAGCAGAATTCTGTCAGGTTGGCACTCGTTGAACAGCTGTGCAGAGAACAGGGGAAATGCCACCACTTGTTGGGAGAAAGGGAGCACTGCTGAGCTGGCAGCATTTCCAGCCTGTGAGTGACAGCATCAAGGGCAAGGCAGGAATGAGATCTCAGGCAATTAATTAAAAACAGCTCCTGCAGCCAGAATTTGCTTCCTCCCTATTACAATCCATTCATGTCAATGAAGTTTCTGGCACTGCTTCAGGAATTTTTCACTACAGCACTCTGTTTTCCACCGTGTGGTGTTTATACCAAATCTCTCACAGATGCATTCCCCAGCAGTTTTCTTTGGGTACAAAAAAAAAAAAGGAAAAAAAAAAAAAATCTCCTGGATTCAAACAGACCTGCCCAGGAACAATTAGGAATGACAGATTGACAGATTGGTAAAAGCAATTATATTCTTCACAAGGAAGTAAAAGAAAAGCAAAGAACAGAGTTTGTGATTCTATTCCTCGCTGGTTCAATGATCCAGTCTCGAATCTTTGGGATAATCAAGTCTCCTTTCTCAGTTCAGTTTTCCCATTCAAGGAATTCCTGATTTCCCAGTATTTCACTACAAACAAAATTTTCTCAGGGAGAAGAAAAGTGGGAAAGGCAAAAGATATCTTCAAGGAGACAAACAAATAACATGTCAAAATCTAAAAAATAACAGTATGTTGCTTCAGTGCCTGTCCTCATTCATTGGGGCTGGAGAGCTGCTGGAATAGTTTGGAACAGCCTTTATGTGAGCCTGAAACCAATGCTGATATTTTCCATATTCTAATATCAGTGTAACCTCTGTGCTGCTCAATAAATCACACAGCTATGTTTGATTTAAACATCATCAACAACCTGGAAGTTCTACACTTCTGAACAGGATTTGGAGCTGCAGATGCCATTTGGGAACTTGAGATTTGGCAGGCGTTCCTTGACCCGTGATCCTATTACCAGAGATTCCAAATTAATGCTCAAATCAAGTAGCAAGTTTGAGACCTCAAACCTGGTCCAATTCCTGTAGAAATCAATGGGGGTTTTTTTTCATGGAATTCACTGGCCATCTGTTGAAACCAAATGTGTTTTGTATTTTGTGACAAAAAGAGTAAAAAGCAAGTGAATTTTTTCATCTCAGATAGTATTTTCCTCAGAGAGAAGCCACAATCTGGAGCTACGGGATTTACAAACCCCTTTTCTTCTGTCCTGAAGGAACAAAATGTCTCCAAATACCAATATTCCCATTAGCTTTATGTGCCATGTCTCTGGAATAAAGATATTATCTGGTTGTGATTCAAAAACATTGCAAAAATCTGCAATAATGTGGAAGAAAAGAAACTTCTGCCTGGAGAATATGCCAATTTCCTTCAGAATTTAGCGTTAATCTAGGAACATTAAGTACACACTGAGATCTATCAGATTTAATTGAAATGTAAGAGAGTCACTTAAGTATTGTTATATTTTTCTACTCTACTTTGATCATTTTTACATGTCTTCACAGGTTCCTTTACAAATTGTTTTAAGCTATGTACTACATGAGTGATACACTATCTACATTTACATACAAAGAGACAAGCTCTTTTTCAATATAGAGTGAGCAGGTCAAAGCAGAGGCAGAGAGAATGTATTTGTCACATCTTCTATTCAACCTCATTTGTTTTTCCATCTATGTGTATTCATCATAAATCTACTAAAACCTGCTGGAATGCACTGGAAGGGCAGCCTCAATAATGTCAGGAGATTTATGTTAGCAGGACTAGATTTTAACAGCAGTATCACTTTCCATTTCAAGCCTGTGATAAAACCTCTCCTGTTGTTTGAGAGCTGTCTGACAAAATACTTCCTTGTTTCAAACGTGGCAGGGAGATGAATGATTGGGTTGGCAGAATGCTGCAGATAAAAGGTTAGGAACATTCTTTATCCAGATTATTTTCTGAGTATATCTTGGAGAGAAATATAGATTATCCTGTATAAATCTGGAATCCTTATTCACATGTTTTGCTGGGTGCTGGAATTTTCAGGACCTAAGCCACAGAACCAACATCCAGTGAAGCTGACCAAAAGATTTTCATCAGCCTTCTGTGGACCTTGAATCATGTACCAAATGCCTAAGGTTTCTCATACAGCATTGAAAATATATCTTAATTTATTTCATATATTTTATTTAATAGATAAAAAAGAAACATATTTACTATTAGTTAGTAAAATAAATGATTACTTTGAAGATTAACCACCTTTCTTCCTGTCCTCAGTAGTCTGAGTATTCCTTGCCCTGCTGTTAGTATCCTTCTCACCACCTTTTTCCTGTCAGAATATTCAGGGTGAATATTAAACCAAGCAATTTCTTTATTTGTAGTGTATTTTTCATACAAGAACACCTCTGGATAAAATTCCATTTTTTTTCACAGTGCTCTGCTCTCTTGGTGTGCTTTGATTTTGAGATCAGTGTCTGGCAAGCATTGATCTAATCTCTGGTAGAGGCTGAATTTGGCAGCTGCACAGAAGGAGCTCTGGCTGGATGCCTGGCAGAGAACCCCTTTTCTGGATGAGTTTGGTCTATCCTGCTTGTGTAATTTGGAAGGGATTCAAATCCTAGTAAAAACAGTTTGTAAAAAAAATGGTTTAAGTATGATATAGAGAACAAAAAGCATTGACAATGTGGGGGAGAATATCACACTTCCCTGTCTTATCAGTCAGCCATAAAATCTGATTGGCCCAGCTGTACAGCATGGCACGAATCATTAGGGTGACATTATCCTGTCCTCACTCATTTCTTTCCTGCTCTGTCTCCCAGGTTGGAGTTGCTATTTTTAATTCTGAGAGCTCTCATATGCCAGGTCCCACATGGATGGACGCTGTCCTCAATCCTGCCCAACATCTGGCACATCTGCAGCAGGACAGGTTCCACACTCAGCAGCCAGTGCTGACAGTGCAGCTCGTTTTTAAGGAACAAACAGCATCACCCAGCTCCCTGAGTGACCAGAGGAGGAAGAGCTGGCTTGGGACTTCAGAAAAGCTAAAAAACCAGAATCTTTCCTCATGAGCAGACTTAGCTGCAGCACAAGTTTCTCCAGCCAAGCTTAAATCAATTCAGGACCTGCATCCACCCTGCAGCCACAGGTTCTTTGGGTCCTGTCACTCTGTAATGGCATGGGCAAAGTGGCAATGAACTCAAAAGTGGAGTGGTTAGAAGTATATTAGAAAATGATGAGTGGTGTCTGACAGGTGAAGAGGAATTAATTGCCCATCAAAGAACTAGAACAAAACTAGCAAAGAGTTCAGAGCAAGGCAAAAAAAGGTCTGGCATTCCTGCCTACAGCTGCTGTCACTGCTTAGAGCTCAGTGGGTTCAAGGGACACACAGCAAATCCTCAGAGAAATCTCCTGTGGTTTTTATTAAATATAGGAATGATGTCAGCTCAGCAAATGCTGAAGCTACAAATGGTTCTATACAAGTGGTTCAAATCCTGAGACAGATGCAGGAGGAAGTGCTGCACCCACTTTAGCATTTTCTTGGAGTGTCATCAAGTTGTACCTGGCCTGGGTGAGTCAGACCTGTGGCTTGTAGCCACCAGGACCCCCCTAAGGGTCCTTTTTCCAGCTTTCATCATTCTTGGGGCCCTCCTTGGAACCTTTTCAGGTCTAGGCTGTTCTTTGAGGTGAAAGAATCTAAACTGGGTGCATTAACAGGATGTCCATGAATCATGGTTTGCTTGTGGTGTTTTATCTTGTTATAAAATTATTCACATCTGATTTGACTTTTGGGCTGATACTGAGCTGGTGTCTTCACAATTTATAACACCCCGATGTCTCGATCCTGTATTAAAACCATCACCTCAGAGCCTGTTTTCTTTCTTTTTTTAATATATGAAATTAGGATTGCTGTGCTTAGGCAGCATGCACATACTGTGGGTTTGTCACTGAGTGCAGCTGCTCTAACTCAAACTCCTGCAGCTCTTCACAGCTGCCTTTTGTCCCCACTCCTTCAGGTGAGTTTCTTTTGTTGAGTTTCCCCCAGCTGAGATCTCAGCCCCTTCCAGCCTGGGGGTGCTCAGCAGCCACAGCCCCTCCCTGCAGAGTGCCAGGAGTGACTCCCTCCTCCAGGAGGGCACGGCAGCCCCTGCCACCATCTGTGTCCCTTCTTTCCAGCCCTCACTCATCCCTGCCATTCCCTCTCATGCCACAGCTTCTCAGTTCCTTGCTGAGATGGAGAAATTTGTTGAAAGCCTTTTAAAAATATAGATAAACTTTTATTAACTGGATCACTTTAACTGCACAGCTGTGACCTCTGGGGAGAATTATTGTGTTTGTAAGGCACAGTTTCCTGTAAGAGAAGGCAGGTAATCTCTCTCAAAGTACACTTTTATTTGTCAAGATGTCTGTCAATTTGTTATACCATATAGTTTCTATAGAAGTCTGACTCCCAGACAAGTTATTTCTCTACATCTATCCTGGTATCCTGAAATTTGGTACCATGTTTGTCCCTTCCCAGTGATCAGTCATTTTAAGTCAATGGTTGTTCACTGCTGTGAATGATTTTTCTATTCTAGTAATAGTCATAGACAAGTATGGTTTAGTTCTTGCCATTTGATATTGTTAAAAATGTAAAAAAGTCCTAAAATCTCCTCTGTAGTTATTTCAGCTTCAGACAGATTTGTGGGCTTTTTTGAATCCTTTTTTTTGAGGATTCTGGAGTAAGAATTGCCCTATTTCTGACACAGAGACCATATATAAAGAATTTGGCTTCTCTTGGATGCTTCTCTTAGAGTATATAAGACATTATAGATTTTTAAAGGTTTTTCTGCTTTGTGCTTGTTGTTCCTTAAACTCTTCTTTGGTTGACTTATTGTGTTCAAACTCCCAAACCTTTATCAGCACTTCATTTTTAATGGGTTCTTTACCTTGTCCAACAAACTTTAGGGAAGGCTAAAACATTTTTAAGATCTTAAGGAAATGGAAACATGTTTGAATATAGTAAAATATGCTTATTTCTCCTTTGCTATTTAGTTTGACTTCCCTAAAAGGTCGTTTTTTTCTCTTTTTTTTTTTTCTTTACAATAGTCTATATAATGTCAGGCACTTTGCTGAATAGGGAAAGATTTAATTAGAGACTTAAATATTCTGCTGAATCGGGGCTTCATAACTCCAACTTCCCCACAGTGTAAGTGATAATGTATTGACTGAGAAGAATAAAATTTACCCCAAACACCTTGACAATTAGTTAAACTTCATAAAAGAGATCAAAGCTCAATTTAGCAATTTTCACTGCCTTTTTCCCCCTCATTTTCCTTTAGCTAACTCTTTGGGCACACTTTTCTTTCTAATGTAGCATACAACACAAAATGACCCTGAAAGCAATTTTCTTCATTTCTGGTGAATTATGAGTCGAGGGATTTGAAGTGGTTATCGTAGTCCTCCCTTCCTTATTGTTCATTAATTATAACACTGCTGTTCAGATAGAGATTTATCAAGTAAACCGAAACTCTCACTTTCATTTTGGATGACTGGTTTTAGATTTGCTGAAGCTTATCTTGATCTCAGGTCTCCCTTTTAAATTAGTTTCCCTGGGGTTCTGAAGTTTTATCAGATAGGGGAATAGTAAACAGTTGTTCAGACTTCAAGCCCTAATGTTTCAGATTAAAGCCACGAAAGATTTGCTCTCCTGCTGTAAGTTTCAATTGAAGCAAAACTGCCAATTCGGGATTTTCCTCAGAAAGAGATTCTTCTTTGTAGAAGGAAAATAAATAAAAGCCTATATTTATTCAGCTTTGCTTTATTTAAAGATTAAATGAACTTGGAATAAAAACTGCTTACTTTACAGCTATTTATTTGCTGTAATGCACCAAATCTTTCTAACATACTGTCCATATCTCTAGTCAGAGCATACCCAAAATAGCCCCTCAGGCCTACAGCATTATGTTATTTTGGTAAACAATAAGCTCTGCATCCCAAATTCATACACCTAGACAGAAATAACAGTTCAACATTGGATTTGATATACAACAAACTAGCCAGTTGGGGAAAATTTAATTAGAAATGCCTTCTTGCTAATTGAGGGATTGGCCCATTGAATGATTGCATTAGTGATCCTGATGCTTTTTGCTGGGGAGGACGTTGGGATTGCTGTGAAGGTGTGAAGAGTGCAGGAATAGCTTGTTACTGATCTCCTGAATGAAGGAAGTGTTGGTGATGTATGTGAGGTTTCAGTATTTGTGTATTAAAAGGGGAATGGCCAAGGATTAGGACCAAGGATTAAGCTGGGGTTAGGAAGAGAGACTCTGAAGTAAGATTACAGGTGGATTAAGTAACTCTAAAACTCCACAGAGCTCAGGTGATTATTTTTTGGGTCATTTCTTGATCTCTTCATACCTTATTTGTGCAAAACTCTGATATATGGTTTTGTCTTTCAGTCAAAGCCCATGCATTGAAAGGCAGAGCTTCATTTGACAGACAGAGCTCCCAGGCCCATGGCCCAGCACTGGCTCCAAATTCACAGGAATCATTCAACACTCCTGAAACTTCTCTAAATATCACTTTATCTTTGTACATTGTATGTGTGCAAACACGGATGTGCCAGTCTCTCTACTCCAAATAAATAATTGCAGTCTCTCATCAAATCTAATATCCCTGAGCTATGAAAACGTTCAGCACCATCCTGCTGCCACTTCATTGCCCACCCCCAGACTCTGTGTTCATTTCCCACAAAACACTGATCAAAACACTGGGAGAGCTTGGCCTGCAGGCGAGGCTTTGGCACCCTCATTTTAGTGCTAAATCTGATTTTTGTCTCCAAATTGGAGGTTGTGTGCTCTCCTGGCTCGTGCTGAGTTTCCTGCTCAGGACCCAGGGAGCTCTGATTTCCCCTGGCAGCAGTGCCAGCAGCAATCCTGCCCAGCTCTGGGCAGGGTGGCAGCCAAAATCTGGGAGGACTCCTTCTGTGTGCCCTGCTCTGTGCCAGCCTGCTTTGGGCTCCAGAGCTCCCCACTCCATCAATTTCTCTCCTGCCCTCTGAGCAGTGGCCAGTTTGGAAAGGCTGCTTTTATTTTAAAAGCATTTCAAGAATGTGTTCGATTCCTTTCCATCTTAATTCAGGTTATTCACTAGCAATACCTGCTTCCTTAGTCTTTTCCCTTTTTTTTTTTAATTGCTTCCTCACTGCAGAGTCAGAGTCATTTCAGGTGCAGGCAAAGATTAAAAAAAATAATAATAATTTTTAAAAAATCAATCTTTATTTGCTTTGTAAAGAAAAAAAAGTACATCACATTTGTAAATTCGAGATTTTCATTTGCACCCACCAGTTTTGGGATTTCATTAAGTGTTTTCTAAAAAGTAAAAGGCATTTCTTGATGTCTCTGAGCTTTAATGGTTCTGATAGGAGGTTAGTAACTCTCATTTGTAGATATATTCTTAAATATACATATTTATAAATAAATAAATAAATAAATAAATAAATAAAGGAACCTGTGTAAGTACTTGCAGAAATGGGTACAAAGTCTATCTACAAGGCTGCATTTATAGGATGGACCTATAACTGTGAAGATTTCTGGAGGGATTGGTGCATGTGAAATATTTTATTCTAAACAAATATTCTGTGTTTCCATAATATTTTTATACTAAAACCTTTGGTTTTTGCCACAGCACCTCCCTCAACTCTCCTGCTCAAAAAGGCCACTGATGTCTTTTAGGGAAGTCTACAGGACTAGTATGTCATCAAGTGGTTAAGAAAGGGAAATCCATTGTGTTCTAGCAGAAGTAAAAGAAGAAATGAGCTGAATTTGAAACTAAAAAATACTAATAAATTGTTAGAATTTTAGTAAAGGTCTGAAGCATGTCTTGTATTCTAATTTTCTGCCTTTTAAAGGTCTTGCATTAAGTCAGGGATTATTTTATAATCCATTATGCTTGGTGCCTATTAAAATAAAAAGGCCATTTTTCTTCCATCTAAAATTTGGAAATCAATATTCCAGGTTTCTCTCTCAATGAAGTGGGGTGAGATCCAGCAACATCCCTGTGAGCTCAGCTTTCCCTTGGCTGCCAGGAAATGCTGCATCCCTCTCTGCATCAGCTCTGAGCCCTCCCCAGCCAGCAGCCAGGCCATCCCTCACTCTGCACAAGGAGGAGAGGATGAGGAGCTTTTGCCTCCTTATTCCTGGTTTTTCTCTGCCTGCTCCCTGCATTTTCTCCCAGGACAGCATCCCTGTGCTGTCAGCAGTGCCCTGGTTTGGCTGCCCAGGGCTCAGTGCCACAATGAGGACGAGCAGCAATTCCATCCCCTCGCTGCTCCCTGTGCTGTGAGGCAGCCCAGAACGCGTGGGAGGCTGCAGTTTGTGTTTATCATTCATATTTTATGGGTAACAACTTTGATTTTCAGTTGTGAAAGCAATAGCAAGTGATAGCTGGGAAGATGTCAGAATCACTGAAGTGTTTAGCAGTGTTATTCCAGTGACTGTGCTGAAGACTATCTGTGGAATTTGAAGCCATAAAACATAACTGAAGTCAGGTGCCTTGCTTATCTATTTAAAATGGTCGAATTCTTTCTCTGGAGATAAGTATGAAGAAGTAAAAAAGAAAAAGATATCTGAAGACTGAAAATAAATATATGTTTTTCAATACTTTGTTTATTTGGCATTTAATGCCAAAATATAAAAGAACCCTGTGACATAATGATAGCAAAATTGCTCTGGAAAGGCTCAGTAACTCACCAGGACCATCCCTCTCCTGCAAGGTGCTATCAGCTGTCTGTCTAGGCAGTGGATTTTCCAAAATTTACCTCTGTCAGCTGTTGCAGAGCTGTTGGAAATGTCTGCTCCCAGCCTGGCTGCAGCACAGAACGATCTGTGCTGTTTATGGTGACACTGTGAGCGTGGAGAGCAGCTCCTGTTTGCAGGGTCTGCACCCCTGCCCTGCCTGGCTGTGCTCCTCTGCATCTCCCAGCTCCTCTCGGGTGAGGAGCAGACCCAGACTGGCTGCTAGAACAGAATTCTTGACAGCCTGAGAATCTTAATGCTGATGTTCCCTAATCAAGTAAAAACGGCTTCATTCTGTGTGAAATTCTCCTCCTGGAGCAAAGCTGAATACTGAGTAGCCCTGATTTATCAGGGATAATCTATTCCCAAATCAGACTGTGGGTTACCCAGGCATGCTGGAATATTTCCTTACAGAGAACATAGGAGAAGTCTTACCTTGAACACATCTCAGAGCTGCAGTGAATCTTCAAAGCTCAGTGTTAATGAGCTTCTGGATAAAACTTTTCTTGGGGGGAAAACAAAAAGGATTGGTGGAAGATGATGGTGTCAGGATGTCTTTGGAACAGTAGGAACATAAATGGAGGTATGGCTTGGACATATAAATTGCTGTTAGGGAGTAGTAGTTGGGTAAATAGCATGGAACAGGGAAAGGAGCATTTAAGCATTACAGACTATAAAATATTTGTGTTATAGCACAATGATTGTGTCAATAATCACTTAGTTTAACCGTTCACTGTGGTCTAAAGTCTGTGAAGCACCAAAAACATTCAGGAGCCAGCATTAGAGTGTGTATGGCACGGCAAGCTGTGTGCCTGGAAAGATTCAACTGTCCTAAGAACACCAAAAGTGATGTAGCCAGGCTTTGAGGAGCACAGAGAATGAGAATGTTGTATTATCTTCCTCTCAAAGGATTGTTGTCCACCCTGCTTGAGCAATGCACTTTGCTGTTCCTTTATTTGACAGTATTGTCAGATATTAACAAATTTTAACCTGTGAATTTTGCAGCTGCTATCAAATGCACTCTGCTAAAAAAAAAAAAAAAAATTCTTTCTCCAAGAGAGTGAATATTCTGTTAAATTTTATGCAAGAAAAAATGTATAGAAAGATGAGCGAGACTTAAGAATGAGAAAATATAATAGTTGTATTGAATGGATGTATTTCATCCTGCTCTGCCTGTTCCCCAATTCTGATTTAACTGTCAGCCTACACATGGGAGTTTTTATTGTAGCTTGGGAAGATGAATAGAGACAAAAACCCAAAGAAAGAGAGTGAAGGAATTCTGGACCATGCCTTCAACAAATTAATTAATTTAGGAGAAAGAAAATCTCATTAGCTAGAAAGGCCACTGCCACTTTGGCTAGTGTGCTCTCCAATTCCTGTGTCATCTGTGACCTAAAGAATGTTCATGTTGATGTTATCTACAGAAGCTGACCACTGAATTTTGGTTGTGGCTACATTGACAAGGCTATTTTTATTGTATCTGCACATGTAATAAAATCGGCTGGATTGCTGGGATGTGCACTTAGAGATGGAATCCCTGTTTTAAAAGCTTTAGGGATGTCACCCCTCAGGGCTTTATCTGCACATCCTCAGCAGCCTCACTGCTCTGCCCCTCAGCCACGCTGCTCCAAATGCAAATTCCCCTTTCTTTAGACCAGGTGGAGAAACAATCCCACAGAAGCAACTGGTAAGGTCAAGGCCAGGATCTGCTTCACTTCACTTTCAATAAATTCAGGTTTATAATCCATTGCCACTGAGGCTGCAGTTTAGTAAATGCTCCAGAGCTGGCAGAAAAGCTGTTTTCTATCAGATTTAACACTGTTAAAGGCATACTAAATCCATGAGTTAGTGTGTCTACACATTTTAACAGTCATATAGAGGCTATACACTTTTCACTGTGCTTTTATTTTAGTAAGCCTAAATTATTTTAGTCTTGGGACTGAAATAAATGGAAACATGGCTTTCTAATCATTCACTTATAGGATTTCCAGAGAATAAAAATGCATAAACACCTTCTTCTCTCCAAAGCAGAGGATTTTCTCTCTTCTTTCTCTCCAAAAAACTCAACAAAACACCAAAACCAAAAGAAAGGCTGCATGAGTTCAAGCTGCTATACTTCCTTCCATGGCCAGAATAATGAGCAGAAAAGTTCTAATGCATTAAAGTCAGGTGGAAAATAGAAGGGCTGTGAAGATCAGACATGGTTTTATGTTCAGAAAGCCTAAACCTAAATCTCATTGTTTAAGCAAGAGATATAAAAAGAAAGCAGGAATAGCTTAAAGAGTATAAATTATTAAACTTAATAATGGGAGAGAAGAAACCAAATGACCTTCAGAAAGCACACAGTGCTCTTGATTCTGAGTGCTTGCTATTCCCATCCCTCCTCTCCACAGGCTTTGCTCCACACAATACTGGAGTTCCCTGAAAATTACAATTTCAAGGACTTGAATGACCAATTTGCACCTACCTATTATTTATATTGTTTATAACAACAGATTAAACTGCATCAGGGACCAAAAACTGAGATTTATAGGGTCATGACTTCTTGGTAATTTTCCACTTAGATTTGCTAGCGAAAAAATGGAGGAAATTTCGAGATCATATCTTAGTGTAAAGCAGTTCTGTATTTTTTTTTTAGACAGCTTTTTGCAAGCTCAAAATGATTAGGAAATTTTAGGAGAACATCTTGCTATTAGCACTTCTGCCCTTTTAAGAAAGGCAGCTTGTAGCTTAATGCAAAGCTACACTCCTGGACATCTGATTTTGGACACCTGGAGAATTTTATCAGACTTCTGTAGCAGTAGGATCTTGCTTTTATAAAAGGAGAGTCCTTCCAAATATTCAGAGAAGAATGGAGGAGACCAGAAATATAAAAAAGGAAAAAAGGGAATCCTCACACTTTGACTCATTGACCTCCAGCTCATCATTCCTAACACAAGGAAGAGCACAGCAAATTAGAGAAATAAGATCAGAAATTTTTCATCTTGATACCTTTGTTGTAATTTTTAAAGTAAGGACTATGTGTTTCTCCAAGCCCACTTGTCAAGTCTGTGCAAAATTTCTATTCAGAGATGGGACTGCCCAAAATTCTGGGGCTCTGGGAAACAGTGGATTAATGCCAGTGAGGAACCTGGATAACGTCAGCTGCATTCACAGCTCAAGGAGATGCATGGGTGATATCCCATTTCTCTGAGAGGGAAATACAGGTTTTGCTCAAGAAACATATAAAAATTTCAAAATGATGGTGTAGTTCCAGCACATAAGATCCACGTGTAGAATCCTGGGCTGTTTCAGCCAGTCTGCATCTCAAGCTGTGTGAAAAAAAGAACACAAATCAACGTTTTGGTGGGAAAATATCAACGGGGGTTATAGACAGAAGAGGTTTTTAAGTTTTTCCCGAGGTAAAAGCCGGCTCTTTCATTCCCTTTCCTGATACATGACAAATCTCTTACTGCGAGGATTCCTCACCAGGCTCCCCTCAGTGAGAAAAAGAAGTCGTTATCCTGCTAAAACCCTTCAGATTTCACTCAGGAATGTTTCAAATCTTTCTCATCCTCTTAAGTTTTTTCTTTGTAGCAGTATGAACTGTTGCTATCAAGGCAATCACCCAGTCTGTGTGTGAACAAAGAAAAGCATTTCACAGGTTTCACATCGGGATGCAAACAGCTCAGACTGCTGGGTGCTTCCTCTGTCTAAATAATGTCCTGATGCCTGGGAAGGACCTGGAAAACCAGAAAAGGTGCCAGGTCATTCTGGAAGCTGTGTGAGAGAAAATATCAACTGACTTAACCTAAAACTGAGCTGGAAGTGATTGGTCAGGGCAGTGATTACTGGCGTGGAGTGTTTGCCTTTTTACAGTAAATTAACAATTGGGATGGGAAATTTTATGGATTTTAAATCACGGCATCACAATGTGAGACAGCTTTTTCAAGGTCACTGCCTTGGTGTTAAACCAAGAGCTCCATTTTCCTTTGAAAGGGACACAAATCTTCCTTTAAGATGACATGGGTTTAGTTTTGTCATCTGCTTTGCAATTTTTACTGTCCTAGTGGGATCCCTTAGACTCTGGGATGTGTTCAGAGCCCCCAGCAGATATTTACCCTGCAAAGCACAAAGGGAGAGCAGTGCAGTGAAGCTGGGCTCCTCTCTGTTGTCTCACCCCAAATCAGCCCAGGTTTGTGCTGACAGATATATTTGCACAATATGTGTATATATAATCTTTGGCAGACATGCAGAAAATGCTGTTGCCCACCTTGGAAATATTTTATTGAAAACTAGGAAGTAGATCAGGATTCAAGATTTCTTTCCTTTAGGGGTCAGCTGATAGCAGTCCATGGCTGTGCTAAATAGGATGGAGAAATCCATCCAGCTGTTTTGAGATGTTCTGCCAGGATCCACTGTATAGTCACACTTATGGGTTCTGCCTGGATTCTTGGCTGTTCTGACACTCTAGTATGGCCTGCTCTGAGAAACAGAAATTTTCCTTTCTCATTTGAAGAATTTCACACTATTTCTATGCTGTTAATTTGTAATGTCTGTTTTTGAGAGCAGGAAAAATATTTCAGATCCTTGCCAAAGGTTGATATCAGCTGAGCACGTGTAAATTAAGGCAGAGTTGGATTTCAACAGTGAACTATTTAAAGACATTGTCTGTCAGGAAGAGTGATTTTTTTTACCTGGCCCTGCATCAACATATCCATGAACCATCAGCTCAGCACTTGACAAGACCCTGTTACAGACAGCTGTCATATTTACAGTTTGCCACTTTGATCTGGTGTTGTCACATCATGAATTTTATATTTGAATTTGACATGCCAGGCTTTGCACATTTTCAGGAACTTAAGGAATGTGAGGGTTTCTATTTTCAGTAATGGACTGTTCATGAACATGGGAAGGTAGAAAAGGAGGGGCACACATACGAGTGTTGCATTAAATTGTTCTGCCCATGTGAAAGAACCTCAACCATAATTGATGGTGTCAAACTGAAGCAAATTTCATAAAAAATTAAAGGGGAATGCACAAAACCCAGCCATCCACTAATGACCTGCACACACAGCAGCACAGATTTTCCTTCTCATCATGGTTTTGTAGGTAAATGTGGGTGTTTATGCCTTGTGTTGGGTGGATTTGTGGGACAAGGATTTAGAAACCCACCAAAATGAGTGCATTGCTGGGTTCCAGTCTGATTTGATTCACTCCTGTCAGCACTCAAACTGCCCATGGAACATAGCATGAACTTTTAACAAAATCTACTGAAATTTTGTTACCCTTCTTACTGAGAAACCAAGAGCTCATACTTGTCTGATTGTGGGATAAGAAAGAGAAATGCTAACTGTGCTCCATTGTGCTGCAGTAGACATAGCCCAGGCTTCTGTCTCAGTCAGATTTTCTGATCTTTAAGACTTTGAGGACAAGCCTGGACCAGTAAGTCACCAGTAGAGTTTCCTGCTGGCTAAGACAAGTGAGGATTCAAAAAAATATTCCAGGCTTTTCCTTGGCTCCAGACCTGAAAGGAAAAATCTCAGCTCATCAAGAAGGGACTCATTATAGAAAACCTTCCTCCACTGCAGAAAATATTTCTACATTTTAACATAATTCTGCTCAAAAATGGTCTGCTGAATGTAGCAGCTTCCTGGGTAGCTAATCTGGAAGCTGCATGGTGTGTACAACAAAAGGAAATTCTTTAAAATTGGTTCCTTAGGCTGCTCTGGGGCTTTAGGGGGTCTGTTTAATTGGCAGGGCTTCTCTCTCCCCATCCTGCTCAGGGTTGGAGGCTCCAGCCATTTGTGTGGGCTTGTGCACTCAGCTCTTGACTTCTGATGTGTTCCCCCAGCCATGGGAAAGCTTGGTCCAGGTCACAAACTTAATTAGGGCCCTTTTTCAATCAGTGGTTTGAAGCTTTGCAATACTTGAGTCTGATGTGCCTCAATAATCCAGGAGGATGGTGAGGAAGAGGAAGATTGAGCACGTGGGGGAAGCACAGGAATGCTGCAGCAATGCCAGGATGATTTCAGGCAGGTTCTCCTGTCTCCTTTCCTTTCCAGCCCATCCATGCATGGCAGGAATGAATGAGTTAATGTCAGCTCTGGAAAGGTGTAAGTCAGGATGTGTGTAACTAAGAATTATGAACAACACAGATGAATTCCAGTGCATCCATTAAAGTGAAATGTGCTGTTAAAAATCCTGCACATAAAGGATAAAATGTGTCAAGACTAAAAACAAACAAGCAAGCGATTTTTAACCTTATTAAGGTCTGATGCCTTTCTGTCTAGAAGGCTTAATTTTTTAATACAGAGCTATAAAGAACAATTACTTTTTATAGGTTATGATTGCAATCTGAGGTGACTTACTGTTTGTTTATATTGCTGATGAGACCTGGGCTGTTAATTTTACTGGATATTTTTGATTTGGTGGTCTATCTTGTTCAGGCTCTCATTGCATTTTCTGTTGCCTAAAACTCCTTCATGCTTCCGTGTCAGCAAGTAACTCAGCTATGTAGTACAATTTGTTGAGGATGTAGCAGTAGAAAAAGCATTGCCCCTTTCAGAAGTGACATTTGGTGTATTACCTGCATGTGCAGTATTGTCAGGGGTGTAGTTTCTGACCTGCAATGCATTATCTGCTCCACTGACTTTGGGGCTGTTTATCACCAGTGACATATTTCTCTGCAGGAACCTGCCATTCTTCTTGTGTCTGCTTTAAAACCCTAAATGCAGACATCCAGTCTGCATTTTTGAGAGTGGAATGAAACCAGACTTTCCTTTCTTTCTTTCTTTTTTTTTTTTTTTTTAACAATTCCCTTCAACGTTGTCAGTTAAACAGGGTGCTTCGTAAGCTGCTTTTGCTACGGTAACAAATATCATGTTAAAGAGCAGAGGCACAGTAAGAGTGAAATTAATTATGTATGCTTTATGCTTGTCCAACTAACCACACTGTATTCCCAATGAAATACTTAACACATCTGTGCATTCCTAAAGTCAAATAACATCACTATAATTTGAGATTTATTTTGAGCAGCGAAGGAAAGGTTTTGTTACACCTCCAGGAAAGCCATTCTTTTGGAGGGGGTTTTTTTTTCATTTGTATGCTCTGATTGTGAGCTACTTAATTTAGTCAAAGATTGTAATTGAGCTTCTTGGCAGACTGCCTGATATTTGGCACAGTAGGAATCTCTGAGTTTGAACCTTTGGGGATGTTTTCAGAGGAACGTATGTCTTCTATTTCATGCTTTATTGTGGCAGACTGATGAGAACTTCTAAAGCAAATGACAGTTGACAGAAAATAACTCACACTGGAGTTTGTTCTCCCACTGTTGCTATTTCAGTGATGAATTTCAGATAGTCTGTTTTGTTTATGGCACGTGAGGTGGTGAAATGATGATAAAAGATGGCAATGGCAGCAGAATAATTCAGTTGTGGAACCAGAGGTTAAGTGGGGAAAGAACTCTTTAACAGGAATGATTTCTGACTGAGCAACCTGTGGCAGTCACTGGAGCAGCCTTCAGCAGCTGAAGGAGTTAAACAGGATAGATGTTATTTGACAGAGCAGTGTGTGTCATGGTCTCAGCAGACATAATAGGATGAAATTAAGAAATATGAATATTTAGGCTACAGACAAGGCTATTTCCTGATACTAAGACCTGTTCTAGCTTAAATGGTCTCTCAAGAAAAAAATTTAAAAAAAAAAAAGGCAGCTCCTAGCAGGGAATATTTAACACCATGCTGAACAATATGCTAATCCTCAGAGGAACATTACAGAATTGTCAGCAGGATGAACTAGCTGATCCCTTCTATCTCTGTTCTGTTTAATTTCAATATCTCAAAGTTTCTGCTTGGGAGAGCACAAACTCCACAGCTTCATTTTCCTGTTTCCTTGTGAACTGTGGAGTCTGCAGCCCCAGGAAGGATCCAGTGCTGCAGGACATCCCCCTCTGCTTCCCACTGCCCTGGATTTTCACCAGTTGACTTGTCAGGGATGGCTCCAGCTGAAGCATTCGAGCCCAATTTGCCCAGTTCCATACTGAGCATCTCTGTGGTATCAACCAGATGCTTCCATCCTGGAATCCCCAGCTCTCCAAAGATCCAGGACTTTGCAAATGGATGCACACAAACCCAAAATGCCTTTGATTCTCATCTCCGCTCTACCCACCAGGGAGGAACTGAAGGGTTTGCTTTGATTTCTGCCCCTTTTCTTACCTCTGGAAACATGTAGGTAATTCCACTTCAGTAGACTTGTGTGAAAAATGAGGGAAAATTATACTGAGAATAGTTTTTAAAATATTCTAAACTCTTCAGAGCATTGTAGGTGAGATGAAACTGCTTTTCTGCCAGATCTAGGGTGTTGCATGTATCCTTGGATATTATGATCTGAATTATTTCTGAGAATTTAGCAAATTTCTGAGAATGGTAAACACCAAGAAGGGAGGAGGTTTACATCCAAAGAGAGGGCATGAAGGTGTTTACAGGGTTTTTTGGCAATGAATTGCAAATCTTCAGAATAAGACCAAAGGGGAAACAGAGAAATCCATAAAGGCCAGAGACAGCCATAAAACACGGATTCCCAAGCAGCACTGATGAGCAGGCAGTTCCTCATTAAGAACTTGTTACAGTACATATATATAGTCCCTATCAATTTGTTTTATTTTAGCAGTGCATCAGGTGCTTCCCATAAAATTTGAGGGCACTGAATCCTTAATTGAAATCAGCCTCACATAACCCCTGTACTCAAATAAATCTTTTTTTCAGAAGTAATCAACTAAACCTTACCTACATAATTATATACAGAGTAGCATAAAATAAAACCTAATTGTTTCAGTAATTATAATGCTGTACATACTGTGTACTGATCAATACACTTTCAATAATTGACCTGCCAATACTGAGGACCTCTTTATCCAGAGGGATTTTTTTTACAGTTTTGAGAGTGGAAATATTCCAAAACTCACCGTGCTGGTTCTAAACATAAAGGGAAAAAAATAAAAACATTTTAATTTTGCTCTTAGAGATTTGTCTCTTGATTTACTATATAACTGCCTATGTTGTTACAGTCTTGATAACAATATGATATGAAAAAATAGGATAAAAAAAGAAAACTTCCATTTTGAAGGCAGTGAATTCTCCTGTGTCACACCCTGAGAAGTTGCCTGCACTTTCCCAACTCCTCCAGGTGACTCTCGAGCTCCAGATTCTCTTGGATGTACCAATAGGGGGAAATACAGATGTCAATGGCAAAGTGTGATCATGTTAAATCCATAATGATAATCTTCATTTCATTAACAGCCAGGAGGACACAGTTCCTTCATTTGGACACACCATGAGAACAGACTAAACAGTCATAAATAAACATTTCTAATAGCTTGACTACTTCTCGAAGCAGACAGGATCTGTTGCTGGAGGATATAAAAAGGAGGTTTATTTAATAGAGTTCTGCAATTTCCTGGGTACATTTGAGCATGTGAACTGCTGCAATGCATTCTGAAGTACACAAATCCCAGTGTGCTCTCCACGGAGCCCCATCTGTTCCCCATGTGCTGATCCCTGCTCACGTGCTGGGAGCTGTTTGCTGTACACACACCAATACAGCCTAATTACGAGTCAATAAATTCCAGACACAATCCAATCAGTTGTCATAGAGACTCTCGTGTTTAGCAAATGTAACTGATCTGTTTCAGCTTGTGAATTTAAGTGGACCAATATTTAATTTATTTAATTGCAGACCGATATAGTCAGTATATCGTACAACAGAAACAATAAATGCTTCCAAGTACAATCTATTCAGGTTAGTTTGTCTGAAAACTCAAGTGACTTCCTGTGGGAGAGGATACCTTTGAAGTCCTTTCCCTACCACTCCTCTTGTACTTCTTTTTGCAGGGATTTATCTCTAAATGTGCACAAAACACAGTTAATAAAAATAAAATTTTAGGATACAGACTTGGCTCTCCAGTGGATTTTCACACTTGGGCAAACCAGCACTAGGATGGCTGTTGAAAGTCTTTTTCAGAGATGTGAGGAGGAAAAGAATTGAGATCATCCACTGCAATACTGGTGGTTTAAAAACCCAGCATCTCTGTATCTCTGCCAAAGGTGAAGCATTTCCAGAAACACTAAATAACTTCAAGAAAAGAAAACAATTAGAAGAAAACAAAGCTCTTCACACTGGGAAAGGCAGCAGAGGTGTCTGCACGAGTCTGTCAGCACTGCTGCTCTGGGGAGAGATTAGAATCCAAATTCACTGTATAATGAATAGAGTGGAAATGTAAAATCACACAGGGCTGCCTGGGGAGCAGCCAGTCTGCAGAACTGGATGCTGGCTGATTAAAAACCAGCTGAGACTACTCAGGAGGTGTGGGCACCACACCATTGCACTGATTTGGGGCAGAAAAAATCCTTTAAGGCAGGCTTTGTCCCATGTTCTGTGCAATTCCCTTGAGAGGTTTGTCTGGGACATTTTTATCAAAGGTCATGAACACCATTTGCACCTAACTCAATATGGTGCAGGTGGAATTCTTTAGGTTCCAGGCAGAATTCTTAGGTTCTTTAATTTGAAGCTCAGCTCTGGGGCTGTATCATGACGTATTTAGCCATGAAAAATTTTCCATGTGTCAGCTTGGAGCTCAGAATTGTGGTTTGCTGTTGGGTCAGAAGGGAAGAAACTTCCACTCCTGTTCCAGACTGCTGTAGCTGCTCTAAATATTCCAAATGGTTGCACCCAGCTTGTAAACAGCAGTTTATCTGCTGGAGCTGAATTGAAATCTGCAGCCTTGTCACTGGCAATAGTTGGTAGATAAGCTTTCTTTCATTTTGGAGGTGTTAGACTCAGCATTGTAAATTCACAGATAACTTTTTTTCCTCCTACTGAATATGCAGAATGTGACTTAGAACTGCCTTAAACGCTCCCCAAAGAAGGAAGATGACAGTACAGGGGAATTTATTTCAAAGCAAAATTCTATTGCTTACAAGAGAAAATGAATAAAATTGGGAATTCATAGCAGAGAAGCCTTAAGATTCCTTAGCTTAAAATTATTCCTCTTTACCATTCTAGTCTGATCTCTGAAGAACAGCAAAATTACCTGAAAAAAACCTCTGCATAAATAATTGATTTCCTTTACTCTAGACAGGGATACTTTCTGCATAAAAGCAATCTTGTGGAGTAGACTTTGTAAGGTAGTAAGAGTGAAGGATTTGGTCTTTTGCTTAATATACAATGGTTCTTTTTGGTTTTCCTGGCTGTGCTTCCCAGTTCTGGCAAAGAGAAGCTCTTACATAGCAATAAATGATGGGTTTGATGCTAGGTTAATGATCTGAATTTATATTACAATTTGTTGCTTCTAAGGTTTGATTTTTTTTCCTCATGCTAGGGTTAGGTCCAGGTCATTCTGCAAAACTGGAGACTCTGGGCATGAGTATAACCCCAGATGAAGTGAGAGAATCGTGTTCATAGTGCCTCTGCAGGCCTGAGACTGGAGAGGGAGGGCTGATTTTGCAGAGAGAACAAAGAGAGGCACCAGTGGCTTCTCTGAGTGTGGCTGCTGTGCCACACAGTCCCTGGAAATGTGCATTCATGGGCTGGGTGGGGAAAACAAGAGTGGTTATCTCCACAGGTCTCTGCACCAGGAAAGGAATATCCTAAAGAGCACCAGCAAAACTTTTAGCACATATCCTGGTTTTATTTTAATGGAACCAGGTCACAGCTGGAACTCATAGGGCACAGTATGGAACAGCTGAATTTTGCAGGGATAGGAGCAGAATAATGAAAATTAGCATTTTGTGCAGTTTTGTATTCCTCTGCTGCCTCCCTGCCAGCACGGATGGGTGGCTGGGATTACCTCTGGTCCACCTGGAACTCGGGCCTGTCAATAAAATACAAATCACAATGTAAAATAATCAGCTCGTGAAAAAGTTCAGGCTGAGATTTGTTTCTCATTTGTCACATGAAAAACAAGAAACCTTTTATTCAGGAAGCTGGAGAGAATTTGACATTAATCTTGCTGATATGCAGGGAGAATAAATAAGGAATTTTTGTTGTTCATGTAGCATATTAATGATTTTGATAACAGCATAAGGATATTTGGCTACTGTCTAAAATTAAATTGTTAGAGCCTTGAGACTGCTTTTGCCTGCCATGGTTCTAGTAAATTTATACAATCGATTGTTATATGATTGTTAAAAGTGTGAAGAACAAGATCAAGTGTGGTTCAGACACCAGTAAAAAAAGATTATACACTTTAACTTTTATTACATCTGTTTAGTTTATTGATTGACAGATGAACACACCCGTTTCTTTTTTCTTTTTTGTTTTTATCAGCAAGTCACTTTGTCTCCTGTGGTATTTGTGTGTCCTATGTGTGCAACAGTTTTTTAATGACATTAGTTTTAAAAATAAATAATGCAGCATACTAATAAGAAGTGACAGAGGGAAAATTGCAAGAAGCCAATTTTCTTTTTAAAAAAGACGTGTGTTTGTTTAGATTAACAGTCCTCCCACGGAGGTTGAAAAATGTAGCATGAACTAAACTTAACTGGGAATGTGTCCACCTTCTGACACAACAAACTAAATGACACTGCTCCACTAATATTTACCAGCTCTCAGGGGAAGGGCTGCTCATGAGTGGTGGTAGCTGGAAAAACAAATCTGTGCCCCTCATCTTGCAAAGACACCTTATTGGGAGAGACTTTTGGGCTGCAGCAGGGATGCAAAGCACAGAGCCAGCTCCTGAGCTGCTAGGGGTGGCTTGGAGATGCTGAGTTTGTTGTGTCAGATACTCAGAACAATTGGAGATGCTGAGTTGGTTGTGTCAGATATTCAGAACAATTGGAGATGCTGAGTTGGTTGTGTCAGATATTCAGGACAGTTGGAGATGCTGAGTTTGTTGTGTCAGATATTCAGGACAGTTGGAGATGCTGAGTTGGTTGTGTCAGATATTCAGAAGAATTTCGTACAGCTGAGTGATTGACTGCAGTTGTTACAGTGCAACAGCCTGGTGTGGAAGCTGCACCAGTAGAATGTGAGAGCAGAAAATCTGCTTTCTCATCTATTGAAAGTCAGTTTTTGCTTTGATAGACTTGCATGCACAGGAGAATCAGAGTTGCATTTTTTTGATTGCGTCTTCTTGGCTTGCCAAAAAAAACCAGTTCAGGATAACCCACAAAATGTATATTCAGATGTTCAGCTAGAGATAGGCAGAGCTGGAGCTGGGCAAAACTTTTCCAAAGAGAACAAAGAAATACCTGATGTGTGTTAGACACCACAGCTAAGAAATTTGGGTGCTGTTGCAGCAAAACAAAGTTCAAACCAAACCTCTGGGTAGTCCATGGAAAGCTTGGGCAGAGCCTGACCTGTCTCAGCCCTGCAAGCACAGGACAAAACCTGTGACCTGTTATTACCTGCAGGGATTTTGTGAGTCCAAAATGTGTGAATTCAAAAATGTGGCTCCTTTTCACAGCACGAGGATTGCAGCTTTTGGACCTGCAGTGCTGTAACCATGCAGAAGTGAATGAAATGCACATTTTGGTGCTGCTGATTCTGGAACAACACTTTTAGCAACCGTGAGTAGAAAATTAGGAGTTTATTTAAGATAATGAGCCTTACAGCGCTTTCATCATGTAAATGAAACAACCACAGACACACTCAAATCAAGATGATTAAATTTTATTGCATTAACTTGTTAAATACTTTTAATGGCATTAAAGGCAGTGGATGCATTCTTTTCTTTTTCAAAACTCTGTCTAAAAGACAACAAGAATCAGTGACTTACACAGGTCTTCAATTCTGTTCTGCTCTTGAGCATTTTCATACAATTAGAAAAGCAGATTTGGTATAAAAAGCAAACCAGTGCTACAGCAGGAGGAGTATTCCTCTCCTGGACATAGTTATGAATAATAATGGTTGGCAATTATACTACACCCATAATGGGAATTTTGTAGTTTCTGACCCCATTTTCAGTTTAGCTTTAAGCTCAGGTTTCTTGGATGAGGCAGAGGCACATCAGTCTCTGTACCTGACATAAAACCTTCCGCAGAAAACCCACACAGCAGTTGTTCAAAATGCTTGAACACAGCACCCTCCATTTTTTTTAGTCTAAGATTTCAGACACATGCTTAAACCAGCCTATATTTGGCTCAATTAATTTTTATGCCTTCAATGGGAACAAAGTTGCTTCAACAGGGAGATGAAGTTCTTTGTCATGCACAGTAAAATTGTTAAAATGCCTTAGAGAGTGGAATGAGGTGCCTGGAAGTTTAGTTCCAGAGGCTTCTCTTCCACCAGGGGAAGTGGAAGGTGCCTCAGAATTAAAACATGGCAAGAGCTGCCTCAGAAAGGGATCCACATTAAATTATCAAAAATACTCAGCTGGGCAGAGAACACTGAGGACAAGAGGATGCTACCAAAATCTCTAAATTATCCAAAAAGTGCAAGTTATTAACTCAGGAAAAAATTAATTTGACTTCTAGAAATCCAAGTCCTATTCAAGGACATGGAAAAGATAAAGTTCTCTCTGTGTGTTAAAGGCCCTTGAGTGCCACCAAGTAGAGACAAAGATTAATAAGGTCTGCTCAGTTCCCACCTGCTCTTCCATAGATCAATCTGTCATTGCTTCCTCTGATTTTACTGCTACAAAACATAACTTTAGACTTGAATATAAATCTGACTTGCAGAGTTTACCCATTGAAACATAAGATATGAGCCTAGAAAAGAAAAAGCCGCTTTCTTTACTGGAGCAAATCCTTTCTTGCTCCTTGGAGAGCAGGATAGTGTGATGTGAACAGATTGCACTTCTCACATTCTGGAAGAACAGTTTATTCCGTGTTCTGACAGCATTTATTTGGATCTGGGAGAAATGGCTCACAAGAAGGATGGGCAAAACATTGTATTTGCCATGAATTACTCTCCCTGGAAATCTGTAATATAGAATAATATCAGTCAGTTGGTGCCTTATGAAGAATATTTCTGTCATTAGATTCTTATTTCAAAAACCAGATGCCAAGGGTGGTTTCCTCAGAAAAGTCAGCACTTCAACCCCTGGAAAAAAACCCAAACCAACAACACTGGGAAAATCTGTAACTGGTGAGAACTGGTTGGGGATAAAAGTAACCAAATTATCTGTAGGTGCACAACTCTAGGGCCACAGGAACATCAACTCCTGCAGGCTGGAAAGGACTTTTGAAGATCATCTGTTCTACTCACTTAAAAACAGGGCTTGGTTTGGTGAGGTTGCTCAGCATTTTCTGCTTTTGAGTGATGAATATCTCAGGAATGGAGATTTCACAGCCTCTCTGGGCCCTTGCTCCAGTATTTGACCACCTTCACCATGAAGAAACTTTCATAAAACTTTAATAACACTTTTCCTTTGCTCCAAATTAAGCCCGTTGCCACGAGTCTTGTTGGAAATCTCTGAGAAATGTCTGGCTTTGTCTTCCTTGTGAAAAACTCAGTAGTGATCCCTCATGAAAAAAGTTTGGCAAGGCACTAAGTGTCCAAAACCAGGCAAAGTCTGGTCCAATAAAAGAGAATAATCCCTTCTCCTGAGCTGCTGGCTGAGCTTTTGCAAATGCAGCACAGAACGAAGCTGGTGCATTTCAGGTCTGAATTTTGCTCTTACTTTATTTTTAGAGTAATTTCTTTATCTATTTAAGGAATCCCAGAAATTAAGTATCATTTCATTGCTTTTTATATGCAATAGTAAAATTAGTTCTTCTCAGAGCTCACTGAGAGCACAGCTAAAATAAGAGTTGCTTACAGAAATATCCTGATTATCTACCTGGGAATATTCCTTTGAGGCTGTATACAGCTATATAGGTAAAATTTGTCATGTTCATTTATATCACAAATGACAAAATTACATTATATAGATCATATAGAGAATAACACATACATTGTACCTTTTAATCTGAAATTTCTGGGCCCAGTAGTCCTTATGGTGTTGTAGTGCCCTCAAATTTGCTTTGGGAGTCTGAGTAAAAAAAAAAAAAAAAAAAAAATCCATACTTCTCACAGTTTTTATGTGCTGGTAAGCTGACAGCTCCCAGGAACTCAGATGACCCAGGCTATCAAGAATTTTTATCTTAGTTCCAGGCTTTCACCACTAACATCTTTACCTGAGGATCTTCAAATCAGAAGCTTTTAAATTTTTGATATGCAAATATCAATTTCTGATGTTAAAAGTAGTGGAAAGGGATTATTTTAACAGTCCTACAAATGGAGTCCTTTCACTCTGCTTTCTGCTGCCTCAAATATCAGTGTTCCCCCCATGAATAAAGCCAAGTGTAAATAAGGGACCTGTCCATGCAGAAGCTGAAACACGTTGTAATGAGATGGCAGCACATTCCAGATAGCAAAAGTTTGTAATAAACAACCCCTGGCTCCATTTATCACTTCTCTGGGATATCTGGACACAGACACGAGTCTTGAAATGGGACCATAAAAGTGAAGCCAAGCACATTCAGAAAGCCTTTTTCTGATAAGCCCAATCTCAATTTTGCATGAGCAAAATGAATGTGTTTGATTGAATGGTACCAAACTGTAGATAGGGAAGCTCAGCAAGTGATTATCAGAACTTTGGGGGCAAAAAAATCGAGCTCTGTTAGAAAAGGAGCCACTGAGAGATGTTTGGCAGTAAAACAGGTATGCAGGGCAATTTTTTTTTTTTTAAACCAGAATTCTTGAATACATGTAGGTGAATCCAATTCTATGGCTCTGAAAACTCACACAGTTATGTCAGTACCACTGAGAACCATAGATCCTTAATTCTAAAGTTCCAGTAAGGAAACTACCCACAATCAGGCTTCCTGAAAGATGCAGGCAAGGATGCCAGTGCATTATTCTGTAATCACAAGCTGATTTCATCAAGTGATTTAATAAACCATGCATGAGATTCAATTCTTAATGGAACTAATTCAATCAGGTGGCGTTTCTGGCTTGGAAGGTGATGCATCTTGAGTGGAGTGAGGTGCTGGATGCTGTGGAAACTTTATTTTACACTGCAGAAGTGGCTGTGTTGCTCCATGTTGTGTAAGATTCAGGAAATAGCATCACAAGTTTAATGTCATTTAAAGCATAGACCACTCCATGGACTTTTTTTGCTGCACTTCAGTATGAAATCACACATATTTACAATGCACTGATTTGTTTTTTCTCTTAATTCTGATGTTGACATGTTTCAACACCAAATAAATAATATTTTAATGGAATAGAAAAATCATATTGTCAAAGAGCTGTTGGGTTTGGGTGTCCAAACACAAAATCTGCTTCAATGACTACATTTGGAATGGAGATGTTTGGGGTGAATGTGGAGAATTCTCAGAGTTGACAACTACCTTACATTTTTAAGAATTTGCCAAATTTTTCTGCCAACTTAGGAAACAAAATTGAGAAAATGTCTTTGTAGATAATCAACGAAATGTAATAAATTTAAAAAGATGAGCGACAGATCAATCAAGCTCAGTCTGGAATCATCCTCAATCTCCTTGGGACTTGTCACAAGTTTCATGAGCCAGGAGGGTGAGAGAGGCTGGAGGTCAAGGACAAGAATTCACTTTGGCACATGGGAAAAAAAGAGACAAATCCATAATTTTGAAAAGATAAAATAATAAAAGCTAGGCTGCTGCATTTCAGCTTCACTCCTCCCTGCCGTGTGAGGCTGGTGCAGTGAATTGCAACAGGTGCAATATGGCAAGAAAGTGCTGGGCTTCCTAAACCAGCAAATGGAAAAGTGTGTTTTTCCTGTTAGCACTGGGATATTTTCAGAAAATATCTGTCTGAGAAATATCTCTGTTGTTTGTTTTATTTGAATTAGGAAAAGGTAGAGGCAATAGGGCTTGAAGAAGCTGTGCCATTCATCCAAGGTCTGTGTGCTCCCTGTTATCCCCAAGTCCTTCTGGCACTGACACTTTTCCCCCAGACCAATAAGAGCAATGAGAAATAGATCCCTGCCCTGGTTCTGTCATTTGCCATAAGTGGAGCCACAATCCAGCTGAGCAGTTTTTCCCAAGGGATCATAAAAGGCAACAACCTGGAAAAGAAAATGCAACCCCAAGGATTTTCCTCCTGTACTTCAGGGTAACTCTTTGTACCATAAAACAAAATGTTACTGGAATAACACCAAAAGACTGAATCTCCATCTGCTGTATAAATAAAGAAGTGTAATTCCTGTGCCATTGCACGTGTTCTGTCTCGTATTTCTCATTTCTCCAAGTTTAGGTACAAGAAGATGAAAGTTTTAACCTCTGCTGCAACTAATATATTAAGCACAGAAAGGCCCACCATAAATTACCTTTACTTTACCTTTTTATGCCATTGTACAGATAATAAATTGTCTTCCTAATGTAACCAGTTTTATTACATTCTTGAACTTAGCAGAAGACTGATAATCACCTTTGCACCATTAGACTTGATTAAGTTAGGCTCAGAAATTGGACCTGGAAAGCACTGAACTGTACATTTCTCAGGCCCAGTTTAAACTCACATGAATATTTTTCAATACTAATGACTCAAAGGGGTTTTGTTTTTACAGTTATGCAAATAGTTTTCCTGGTCGTTTTCTACAGAAAATTAATGTCAAGGACATATTTTACAGCATGTAAGATGACACAATACAGAGCAACAAAAGCAACCAACCATGCAGGTAAAGTTCTGCTCTTCAAATCAAACCTAAAATGGTCTTTTAGACCTGTATGTGTTAAGTGCTGTTCATACATAGTAGGGTAAGATGATATGAATTCCATTAATTGAATTTAATCATTATGGTATGAAATAATTTTTTATGAGTGAAGATTAATTTTTTAAATTAATGAACCCCTGATTTTCAGTTTATGCTGTACACGAAACTCTGGTTCTGAGCTTGTATTTAAGTAACAATGAAGTGGAATATTTTGGTATTTTGGATCCCAGTTTAGCACACTACACTGCATATTGAAGGTTAACGTTAGAAAAACTTTTCTCATGCCTATATGTCTGAAAATGAAAACTCCTTTTATTTTCAACTCCCTTTATTTTCTCTTTTACTCTCTTTCATGCTTTAACTTTCCATTTAATGCATATGTATAAGTTTTAGGCTTTATAATAATGGAAGTTATTATGAAAATCTGCATTTTCTTCTTGTCTTGTCTGCATTTTCTTCTTGCCTTATATCCTAACGAGTCTCAGATTGTTACCTGTGTCTACAGATACATCTATTAACAACAGGGAAGCAAATGAGTTGTGTTCGTGAGGTGAGAAATACCTGGTAAGAACTTTCTGGTCTCTGCATGAATTCTCTTTACAATCCAGTTCCATGCTTTGTTGCTAAAGCTAAAAGAACTTCACAGCCAATTAAAAAGAAACTTCTTTGAATTCTTTTTTCTTTACTTGAAGGAATAAGGAAGTGAGAAGCTTCTTGGCTATGAATGTTCCAGTAGACGTTGTTAAACTGTGAATACAAACTGAAAACTCCATATTTTATTGCAGCAATCGTAGGGTGTAAGGTGAAGAAAATTTGGCAGTGGAGTCAGATAGGACTAAGACATCATCGTTTTTTGTTGTTTTTTTTTTTTTTTTTTTTGGTAATGATTCATCTTTCTCACATTTTGCTTGAAAGAGCAGCCCTGAATAATTCTGGCTTGGAATGAATTGGCCTTCCAATGCCAAAAAACGTGAGAGACTTGGACTGAAAACATGCCCAGCACCAGGGCTGGATTGTGAGTGTTCAGGACTGGCAAAGCTGTTTGAAAATGTGTGGTTTTTTTTTTTTTTCCCAAGTGCTTCCCTGAAATGGAGCAACTTAATTTCGTTGCTCTGCAGGATTATTTGATTGTGAGGATGCTTAGACATTGATTCATCAAACCCAAATTGCTTACAAGGAAAGGTCACAGGTGCCTACTAGTTCATAAGATAACTATTAGCCCTGATTTAGGGTTGAAATTGCTATGGATTTCTCACATTTTCAACAACCTGTGCCTTTCCAGGAACTTACCAAAAAATAATGAAACCACAACTCAGGAAAATCACATTCATTATCATCTGTGCTTGTCCAGAATATAAGTCTTGACCACAAACACTTGTACTTATAAAATATTTCCTGTATTCTCTAATGCTGTTGGGAGAGGTGTGCATTGTTTCTCCCTCACATGTCTGAGGGCATAAAGGGCATTTTCCTTCCCTGCTGCTGGAAACCTCTGATGGCAGATGGGCGGGCCATGCTGAACTCCCACACATCTGAATTTCTGAAGGTGTTCTCAGTGTGTGTATCCCAGTGTTTAGTACAATATAAACCTCGTGTGTGCAAACAAGTTCATTAAAATTGCAGGAGCCCGTAGCACATTTGTAACAGCTTGCCCAAAGGTTAACGTTTATGGTTTTGCATGCCAACATCCTTGCTTTTATGGGGCACATTTGTATGCTAAATTGCCTATTATGTTAAGCTGTAAGTTCCCATTTAGCAGCATCAGGAATAAGATTTGACTATAAGTGTTTAGATTTTATTAGTGCTGTGCTAGTCTTCTTAACAGCTCAAACTTCCCACAGCCTGAAAATTTGCTGCAGCCTCTGGAGAGGTTCTTGGGTAGGAGATGTTTTTAGGAACAGCTGAGGACAGAGAGCATGGGAAGGGATGTGAGGCACTGCTCAGTGATGGGAAAAAGGTGCCTTGCTTGTTTCACCTTTACACCAGCCCTGAATGTCATGTTCAAGCAATGATTGCACCTAAAACAACCTCAGTGACATCGCCTTTTCCAGTAGCGAGACCAGAAAGGTCAGCTGAAAATATTCCAGGGGGAAAGGTGCTTTATTGGTGGGTAAACATGTCCAGAGGCTTTGGTTTTGCTGCAGGTTATTCCCCAATGCATGACCTAGCAGAGTGACTGTGATAAACCAGCCCTGTAAAACTGAAACAGCAAAATTCAGCTGGTGTGCAGCTCTCAGAGGTAACACAAATGTATTTGCTAATGAAGCTGTGTTTCACTCCCACTTCCCTTGCTGCCAGGGATTTCTCAGGAGATCCTGGGACTGAGGGACTTAAAAAATGTCACAAAAGCCTTTCAACTCCAGGTCACCAGATTGACAGAGCAGGGACCTGATTTCAGACAGTATTTTAAAAGTCTCCGTGAATATCTGCTCACCTTAGCAGTGACTGCCAGTGGTGACTGACTATGGAAAGTAACTTGACAAAAATAACAGAAGCTCTAGTCTTTAGCCCAGGCCTTCTCTGTAAATTAAAAAAAAAAAAAAAAAAAAAAAAAAAG
>JANRGV010000023.1:17303811-17318742 GCA_024734035.1 Alethe castanea
TTAGACCACCCATGTAAAAAAAAGTAAAGAAAAAAGTGCTTCTTGAAATCTGACTAGATGGGAGGATTTTTCCCCCAATCCATTGTAAAAAATGAGAATGTGAGAACACAAAGATGCTACTCTGCTCCTCAGCTTTTCCTACCATGCTGGGAAAGAACATTCAAAGCAGGTGTACTGATGTCCTTCACAGGCTGACCAGGCCAAGTTTGCAGATTTATTTTACATGGTGGGTGTAAGGATGATGCTCTGTGTTTGGGAAACACAAGCTCTTGAAAAATATTATCACTGCAATTATTAGAACTAGCAATTTAGCCCAGCCACAAGGGGAAAACACAGAAATGCAGCTGCAGGTTGGTCATACAGAAAAATAAATATTTTCCATGGCTCACAAATAATCTTTTTATGTAACAGGATGTTCTTAGAGGCAAGCAAGAGTGATAAAAGTAATGTAAAATCTTCCAGCACAATCCACAGCTGAGGAAGGCTGCCTCAGTCACTGATTAAACAGGATTGCAGAGTTGTGTGCTCTGCAGAACTCAACATTTTTCAGGGGTTGTAACAGCTGGAGTGAGGAAGGTGCTTTTTTTGTGTAAAATACAATATCATTTCCAGGAGACAGAGGTCCCTCATGAAAGGCTGAGGTCTCTGCAGGAATCTGCCTGCTGAACACACTGACTTTGTTGCCAGTAAAGGCTGCAACCTCCAGCAAATGCAGACAGTGCTTTACCTATTAAGACAATCCATAGGGGAGAGACTCAATGAAAGTAGCTCAGAATTATTTTTTTTTTATGACCTATTTAAAGTTAAATTTTTCAAATAATTTAAGGAGAAGACTTAGTTAATGCTACTTAATCAAAGTTCTCTGCAAATAACTTAAAGGTGACAGGTCAGCAAAGACATGCTTACTTAAAGACAGTATTTTAAGATTTAAAATGCTAAGAGTCTTACCAAGTCTAATCTGCTAAAAATTATAATAAAGCATAAGAGAAGTTCAAACCTTATTTATTTCAAGATCAGATTTATTATTTTTTCAAGACCTTGCAGGCAGAGAAACAGACAAGAATTAACACAGCAACAATTTCATTGAAAGCACATATACTATATACAATGTTTGATGGATGATGATTGATCCCTTCTGTCACCCAAAATATTTGGGATTCCTAGTCAGTTATTCTCTATGGCCTAAATGAGAAGGTTTGGGGGTTTTTTAGGTAGTTGAAATGATTTACTTTGGGAGTTGTTTTTTTTTTTTTAATAAACACATTGTGTGACATCTGTAAATACATGCAGTACTGTGCTATTTCCTAGTTCCTCTTGGTTGTAAAGTTATTTTTTAAATGGCTGTTGCTGTAGTTTGAAATGAAAATGGTGACCTTAACAAGCACTGCCATTATTATGCCTTCAAGGGACTTAAACACTCTCTTTCACTCTGGTATTCAATGTCTGACTAGCTTGGAGTTCTGAGTCTATTATTTTGCTGAAGTCACTAAAAGAAAGGGACTCTGCATTGTCCTCTGTTGCATTCTTTGGGTACATTTCATATTAGAATACTGCACAGCAGGATTCTGATTCCAAGTTAGTAATTGGAATAGTATTCTAATTAGAATCACATACTAGAACTTCACTTTTCAGAGTTGCTTGGTGAATAAGTAATTGAAGAACAAACCCAAATGATTTTCTACTTTTTATTAGGCTGAGAGAGTAGCAAGGAGCATCCAGTGACGGCATCACAGACTGCTGGAAGGAGAGAATTCACTGCTGTAACGTGGTGGGAGAGGAAAAAATCCCAGCAGCTAATGAAGTGGAGCAAACCACAAGTTCAGAATTCTAAAGACGACTTGACATCAGCACTGATGTATCACCAGCCTAAAACCAAAATATAACCCAGCCTTGCAGCTGGGGCTGTGACAGTGGCAGGGCCTGGACACCCTTTTCATATCAGAGCACTCCTGGAATTCCAGCCAGCTCAGAAAGGGAGGAGCAGGGCTCTGAGAGAAGGGGAGATTGCACCATTGTGCATCCTCCAAATCACTGCCATCCCAGCAAAACATAATCCAGGACACATTTCAGATCCGTCTGAAGATTTGTGAGGCAAATGTGTCAAGCATTTTAAGAACAAAGCAGCAAATCCAGACAGTTTTTAAATACCAAAGGGTGTGATTTAGTTTAGAATGAAGCAATCAGTGTTTGGTGAATGCCTTTAATAACATTGTCTCTCCCTCTGGAAATTACCTATTCAGTGCAGGAAATTTCTGTTTGGTTATTTCTGCAGGTACACACTGTATTTATTACATTCAGAAAGCAACAGAAATTGAGATGGCTGAGCCTACACAAGCTCCTGTAGCATTTCCCTTCTCCTTTACATTTCTAATAAACATGAATTATATATGGACACAGCCATGCTTTGTTTAAACTGCTGCACTAAGTACCCCGTGACAGCAGCAAATCAATGGCTTGCTTTCTCATACATTTGAATGAATGTAATAACTGGAATAAACAATTAATCTGATGGATACACAGGAACTCTCTGTGGCTAAGTAGAAGTAGAGGAATAATACTGTTCCATTGTTCATCCATTTGTCATTTGTTGATGGTCACACTTTATTGACTTTACATATTATTTGTCTAATTGTTTGATTCTCAAAGTTATTTTAAATAATTTATTCGGTCTTCGCTTAAACTGATGTCTGAAATATATTTTTTTGCTTGATCTCCAACTAATAAGCCAATTATGATCAGCTTTAGAAGTTATTAACCAGGCTTCAGTTTCTATTTTTGCTACCTAATTAAATGTAATGCTCTTGGTACTACAGTGACACACTGGGCACTTAATGTGCTCATGTATTTTTTATTTTTTTAAGTGGTGGTATTTGTATAATATATATGTATATACATGTAGATGAGATAATGGGGAAAAATATTTATTTATATAGTTATTTATTTATTTATTTAAGTACCAATGATTGCTTGCTTTTTAACTTGAAAGACCAGGATGAGGTCCAGTTGGGCTTTAAGGCTGTTTGGATGTGTCAGGAGACAATATGGGAGTGAAATTGTTCACAGGACCTTTCATCAAGCTGCTGCTACCTGGTGGCCTGGAGGTGCCATGGACATTATTAAATTAAGGGAGGAAATGAGGGTGGATGGACAGTGACATTCCCTGGACAAGCAGGAAACTCTGGATAATAAATTCACAGAGCTTGCTCCGTTTTTCTCCTGATTTTCTATTTTCTCCTGATTTTAGAAATGGAGGAATTCAAACCACTGACATGAGAGAAATACATGCTGCATAGAAAGTTGCTGTCCTGGTTTGTCTGTCTTTGCTAGGTGAAATCAAGGAACAAGGAAAATTATCTCTTTATAGGACTATTACCCACCAGGCTTGCTGGTTGGGTTTTTTCATTAAATGCAGAGATATTTCACTTAAAGAAGAAGTTCCTGGAACATTTCTGATTGGGATTGGCCTTGCACATACACAGACTTGACTGTTACTTATCCAGACATTAAATAGGGTCAGTTAATAATTTTGTCCTAGACAAACTAATAGTTTACCATGGGTAAAGGGCTGGAACAAGCAAGCAAGACCAGGACCTTACATGGAGGGAGAAAAAATGAAGTATTTCCACCCCCATGAAGCTTCATCCCATTTTTACATTGAGAATATCAATGTTGAGACCACAGGAGACATTCCTGATTTCTTTTTGAGGTTGACAGGGACCAAATCTGCTTGGGACAGGACAAGTCCAAAACATGAGCTTGCCTTTGAGAGAAAAGAGTCTTAATAGATAGCACTGCTGTGAAAAAAATTTATCTGCCCTCCCTGAGAAAGGGTTTGGAATAGTTTCTGTGTAACCAGTGGTATTGATGTTTAAATGATCAAAAACATGGCTTTGAACCTCTTTGTCTCGAGGCCTGGATAATTTCTTCTTCAGAAATTAAACCAAGCCATTGTAAAGCTGTTTTAAAAAGGAGAAGAAGCTCCCATGGATGGACTGAAATGCTTAAAAATATTTTAAAAATAAATGAATAAATCCCAGAGCCATTGCAATGTTACAAGTTTTACTCTTTTTTATCCAGAAAGGGATTTATGTTTGGGGAGGATGGGACAAATCATGTCACAAATTTCTTCTGCTAGGAAGAAATAGCATTATTAGGTTCACTGTTTCCTCAATATTATTTCTGAATAATCACACAGATTTCTGTATTGATGAAGAAACATCAAGAGTTGTTTAATTTCAGTGGTTAATTTTCCTCTTTTAAATTCTCTCACATTCTTTTTCTTTGTACGAGATTTGTTCATATTGTTTAGATCATCCTGTCTGCTCTTCTTTCCCCCACACCCCCTCATATCTTCACTAAACCAACAAATTTGTGAACCCTTTTGCATAATGTGGGCTTTTATTTTAGGTCTCTCACCTCTTGTTATGCACCCCAGGGAGGGATTGGGGTGCTGGAGTTGGTGATGCACCAGAACACCAGGCAGAACTCGCAGGCAGCCTCATTTTCCCCATGCCTGTGTGCTATAACCTGAAAGTAAAAACCACCCCAAAGAACCAAGCCTCTTCATTTTGTCCTTGAATTCTCAGTCAGAGCAGCTCCATGAAAGGCACAGAGGGGTTTTTCCTGTAACTGACAGCAGGCCTGTGCCATTTGCTGTAAGGATCTGATGCACTTTAATCCTTCAGGTTATTCACTGCATTTCCACTTAGCCAGGCACTCATGTTCCCTGTCCCCTGCCTCTTGTGCTGTCACAGGCATTTCTGTGCTTACACACACCTGGGCACACCTGGCTGAGCTGCTCCTGTCAGAAGATAATCTGCCATTCTGCTTTCAGGCTAAAAATGTCTTAGAAATTGTCATAAACACCAAGCATCCAATTTAGAACTGGATTGCTCTTCTTTCATTCCAATTTTAACATTTAGTCCTCATTTGGTAGAATAAAAATGATGGTAATTCTGTGTTTTCTTTTTCTATATTTCTGTATTTTTTTTCCAAAATTATTCAATGTCAAAAGGAAGGTGGAACAGTCTACTTGAAAAATTTGAGGAGCCCACTAATTAAAAACTTCTAAAGGTAAACTTGTCCATGTTTGCAAAATCAAGTGAAAGAGATAATCCAAGCGTGATGGTTGGATAAGGCTGATGATTACAAAAAGTCAAATGACAATGAAAATAAAATAGAGCTTTGAATTAAGACAACCTAATTTTATTTCCCTTCTCCCACTGACTGCCTCTAATAACTTTTAAGGACAAAACTGTTCTGCATGACCACACGAGCATTGCATCCTCTGCTGAGATGTGACTCCTCCTCTGCATTTTTCTTGAAATATAGTGAAACTAAAATGACTGATAATTGAGTTTGTAAAACAGCTTGGCAATCATGAAGGTGAGCCTGGATTCCACACAGCCAAGAGACTTGCTGGCATTAATTCTTGTTATATTAGGAGGAAAAAAGTCAATTCCAAGATAACATTTCCTGGCTGATCTAAGGCCTGGGTGTCCTTACATTTTGTTTAGCCTGGCTACAGATGTTTGATGCAATGTGGACAGATAATTGAGTGGAGGATCAAGTCTTATTCCTGGAATTGCTTCTAGGGCTACTGAAGTAAATTTTCTGAGTTCGATAACATCAAGAAAGCTTTAAGTAAATGAAACATCTTGTCTTGTGGTCAGAGCCAAGAAAGGTACCACTGCAATAACCAAAGCAGTCATATTATCAAGAAATATGCCAAAGGAAGCCAGTAGCATTCTCATTTGAAAAGAAATAAATTTAAGAATTACAGTAATCAGAATTTTCAGGAAGGGAAAATTGATCCCACATTTGAAATCCATAAAACTGCATATAGGAATAAAATGTTTTAAATGCAGTTGACACCTGTAGTCACAATCTCCTTTCTACTGTACACTGGAGTCTCTGTGTGCCTCAGTCCTGCAGAAGGTGATAATTGCTTGCTGCCAAAACAAAAAGAATGGCAAATAATTATTATTCTCATGATAGTAACAGGTTGATTTTTTAATTTTTTTTTTCTTGCAAAGATGGAGCGTGTGAGCTCCATTTATTTGACTCACTGTCAGAAAATTAGCTGTTACTCAGTTATTTTTTTTTCTGCTTCCCAGGGACTGCACTTTCCAATCTCCCTGCTCAGGGGCTGCCACTGCAGCAGCACAGGGTGGTGTGTAAGGTTCTGTCACATCTGCTCAGACCCAAAGTGACGTGGATGGGCTGAGACACGACCTGATGGAGCACAACATGTCCCCAACACCGAGCCCTGCTCCTTCCTGGCCTTGGGGACAAGGGTGGGAACTGAAATCCTGATGCAAAAGGCACCACAGGCAATTCTGTGTTTATTTACTGGGTTCATTGACTGAGTAAGGATATTCCATTTCAACAGGGAACATAGTCAGTAATATTTAATGGAAACATTTGCTGAACTGTGTGATTTCAACATGTTTTTTTTCTCATTGCCTGTTTTGCAAATGCTAATGGGAAAGTCATAAATGAACAGAGGGCCAATCTAAGTCATTGCTACTGCTTGTTAGAAGCCAATTGAATACATGATTAAACAATGTACAAGCCTTGTTCTAATCCCATTCATGGAATGAATTTTAGTCTGAGGAAATATTTTTTTTAATAGGAAGATCATATATAGAGAGCATGTCATGACAGATTTATCAACAAACTCAATTAAACTAAAAGCTAGAATGCCTGGACTAGCAAATCTGTGCAGGAGAAATTGCTTGATGAAGTTAATGGTAATGCATTATATCCGGGGATGATCGAGCCTTCCTTCTGATTCAGGCTGAGATTTAAAAGGGAAAAAAAACCCAAAACAAAATCAGAATCCTTTTCACTGTATAAGCATAGAAGAATATGACCCTTTTAATCTTAGCATGAACTGAAGGTTCATAAAACTCTTACTAAAGCCAAATCCCAGGTTTATTGCTGTAGGGATAATGGGTGGGCATGGGGAGGAAATGAAGCTCCCTCAGTGACAGGGGGGCTTTTCTGCAGCCACCTTAGCAGAACCCACTGAGGGCTTCAGCCTTCCTCTTTTCCAAGTAGAAAACCCTGCTGCAGAACTGTAAATACCCTCTTTCCTGGTAGGGGATGAAGATGGGGAGACACAGATCACAACTAATATTTATGAGACGTTATTATTTATTAAGCTGGTCTTGCTAATAGAATACAGCCTTTCTTATTAATTGCTGATAACTTCACATCCACAGAGCTCTGGGGTGTGTGTGGGGTCTGTGTTTGAATAAAGCAGCCTCCACCTCCTTGCCTGTGCTCCATTTTTAACTCTGCTGTGCACTGCTGGCTTTGGACAGATTCAGCAGATGTGGTGCTTTATCCATTTCTGCAGGTTCAGCCAGGCAGTCCCCAGAGCCCATCAGACCTTGGAAGGCTTTGACAGAATCAATTAGGTTGGAAAAGACCTCTGAGGTCACCAGACCCAGCCTTTGACCCAACAGTTGTCACCCAGACTTTTGTCACTAAATGCCACGTCCAGGCTTTCCTGAAACACCTCCAGGGGTGATGACTTCACCACCTGCCCAGGCAGCTTTTCCCAATGTTTGACAGCCCTTTCTGGGAAGAAATTCCCCCAAATGCCCAGCCTGAGGCCATGTCCTCTCCTCCTGTCACTTTTGCCTGGAATCAGAGCCTGACCCCACCCTGGCTGTCCCTTCCTCTCAGGGAGCTGTGAGAGTGATGAGGCCAAAAAATTCCCTGCACATGTCCTCATCCTCTCTTCTGGTACCTTCCTGTCCACGCCCACACTGGGCTCAGGTCACACAACCTTGCACAGAGGGTCTGAGAGCCCTGAGCTCCTCGAGGGGCACACCCAGAGTTCTGTGTGATGGCCCAAATGCCATCAGTGCCCTGCACACAGGGCTGGTGTGAATATTCACAGCCCCACAGCTGCACTGAAGGGACAGTGGTCACTCAGAACCCGAAATCATCATCCACTCCCTGCTGGATTAACAAATTTGCAGCCAATTTTGGGACTGGTACCTGAACAGAAGTAATTAATGCACGCTGAAAAACCTAAAGAGCTTCTATTTGAATTTATTTCTTATTCTTTAGGACCCCTCTCCCCTCATCTATTGATGATGTCATTGCTACTTGAGAAATAAAGGCCTCTGCTTTTTATTGGGGTACAGCTGGATCTTGGCTTGCTCACAGTATTCATTACAAGATGAACAGAATTTTGATTTTGCTGTTTGATGCTGGTTATTTTTTCCTGCCTGCTTGTTATTTTTTTCCATGTTGAGTACAGGTTGCTGCCTGTTTGTCGAAAGACAAAGGAAAATCAATGCAAGTGTTGAAAAGGAACCTTGAGTATTCAACCTTGCAAACAAAGTTCTTAAATAAGCACCAAGAAAAGTAGCAATAGGAAAAAAATGCGAATGCCTGACTTAATTAGCAGTGTTCACATAAGGAATATTGCTTTTTAAAGTATAAAGGACCAAGTGGAAAAAGGAAAAAAAAAGAATTTCCAAGGAAACTAAAAATGGAATGATCCCATGCATTTGCATTTCAGCTATGGTTACTGATATGTCTTAAATTATTTGTTGATATAGATGAAAATTAAGAGAGAAAAATGAATCCCTCATACTTGAAATATGAAAAATAAAGCACTATTTTTATTTTAGTTGTTGCCAAGAATTATTGAATCACCTGTATAATCTTTCAGCTTCTAGCCTTTGAATATCTCAGAGCATTCATCTGGGCATTCTGAAGATGAAGAAACTTTAAATAATTTATGATCCTCTCAGGAAAAAGAAATGGCAAGGCTGCAGTCCTATGTTTTTGTGGTTTTCTTCTTTTCCTTTAAGTTAATTCTATGAAAGAAGTAAAACATATGGATATATTCCCTGCCTGCTCCTGAATTGAGACACTGATATAAAAATAAACTGAGGAAACAAGCTGGATACTGAGTCACTGAATTGGGCATAAATTAATTGTTTGGTTTTTCTGTATTATTGTCTATAAATTTTGACATGGATTTTCTCACTGATTTCTAATTACTTGTAAGAATACATTTCATATACCTTAATTGATATCACAGTGCAGAAAGCTTAAAAAAACACAGAGTCTTTTTAGGTAGGGAGCAAAACACATCATTCACATGAGAAAAAACTCACCTAAAAAGTAGAATTAGTGATGTCTAGTTGCACTTCACATATAATTTCAAAGTTGCTTTGTCAGGACAGAGCTGCCCAGCACAATTAGACTTTCATGTACTAACGAGAGCAGCAAGAGCTGCCAGCAAAAAGAAAGAGAAGCCAACCAATCCTGAAATGCAAAAGAGTTTTTGTGGGGATGGGAAAGGCACATCCAAGGAGGAGCTGGGGAAATAAGAGGCCACTGATGTGGGGTTTGTTCAGTGACAGCATTTCCTAGGAAATATGCATTAGGGGAGAACAGGGAGAAGGACACCAGCTATTAGATATTGATATTTACCACTCCTCTGGCTGTCAGTTACAACTGTAAATATTTGGATTCTTAAGAGAAGCAAGAGTGCAAATAAGGAGTCAGAAGAGCTACAGAGATGTCCTATGAGAAGCTTTAAGCTTCTTTCTTTCCCAGTCTTTTTGTCAGTTTTTCATCCTCCTCCCACTTCCCCACTTTGTTATAGTATTTATCAGTTAACTGTTGCTATTAAATTCTCAAATAAGAAATGAGTAGGAGACTGCTCGTACTTCCTATGGGTATTTAAACAGGGAGCACCAGAATTTGGAAATCAGCCAGAGAATTGTCCTCTGTAGATGGATGTGGAATCATATAGAGAAGAGTGTTTGAAGAGTTTTGTTAACCTCTGTCTTTAAAAAGCTGACACAGAAGAGCCACACTCTGCGCTTAGAATCAGTTTACCTTTTGGTGCAAATTAACAGAATTTGTCTATTAGAGTCACTGGACACAAAATGCTATCTCAAGACTCAGTTATTCCTTCACTTCACTGTAAGAAGAAAAGATATTTATCTAAAGCTGATCTTGCACAGAATAGCCATTACTTGGGTACTGTAAACAATGGTTTTGAACACTCTTTACAGAGCACACAAAAATAATTTTTCCACCTCACTTTCAGCCCCAGCCAGACTTAGCAGTTGGTAACATGCCACCAATGTGAACCAAAAATGAGAGAAACTGCTGATCCAGAAATCCTTTTAATTCAAGCAATTAAAGAGGTACAGTTCTGAGCAAAGCAGTTTGTGTTTATACTCTACATGTTATGCAATTAAAAAAAATAAATCAAAAGCTCTTGGGAGACTGTGCTGATTTTTTAATGAAATCAATGTCAGCATCTAGTTACTAATAAGAAACTCTCAATAACAGATCCTTGCAAGAAAGAAAGTTGTTTCAGCTTCAGGCTGATAAAAGGATTATTAGAAAACAGCTCTCTGAGTGTGCATAGCTGAATGTTCAAACAAACCTGAAAAATAGCACTTTGAAACCAGGCCCATATAAAGAAGACAGACTAAAATCCAGTGAGGATCTGGATCTAAATGTGATGGATTCAGGAGGAAATCTGGCACTGATGATAGTGGCTGTAATAAGGCCACTCACTCACACAAATCATCCTTTTGGACCTCTGGTCATGCTAAGATTTTGGGAGAAGTTTCCACAGTGTTTTTTTTTTTTTTTTTTTATACTTACCCACTGCCAGCTCTGGGATTTTCTGCAGCAGGACCCTGCACTCTGTGCACACTCACTGTGTAAAACACCAGCAAAAAAAAAAAAAGCTTGGCATAATGAGTCCTTATAATTTCAATCTTATTACACGAAGCTTCATTTGAGTCAATATGCACAGTGCAGAACTGCAGGGGGGAGTTTCAGCCTGGGGAGAGAGGAATGAGGCACAAATTCTCATTCTGGAAGGGAAGGGAAGGGACACAGCCCCTGCAACCCCTGGAATTGACCTTGTGGCTCCTGCTCAAATCATATCAGCGTTCAAACACTCACAGGAAAATCACTGCATTCTAAACTTTGGGTTCATCTGATTTATCAGAATTTTTTGGAAATGACTTTGCATGCACTCCCTGTAAAAATATAATTGACAGTGATGATGACTCCTAATTGCCACAGGAATAAATGGAGGCTTTCAGAAACTGGGAAGGGGAGGGACATAAACCATATTAGCATGGATCATGTATTTCCTCTCCTCTCATTATCTTTCCAGGCAGACTGCTAAATTTCCTCTTCCTACACTCTATTGTCCACAGAAAGAGCTGTTACTGAACCTGGTCACACTTTTCTTGAATTTTAGGGTATATTTTTAGTTATTGCTTTTTAATAAACCATGCTAGCTTATATGCTTATAGTTTTAGTTGCTTGTTTTGCTAATGACTTGTTCCGACTAATTAAAGGAAATCTCCAGGAAATCTCTTTCTTCTTCTAAGTAGGTTGCACAAATATCTTCAAGGAGAATGCATCCTTGCAGACATAAATCTGTACTTAGAGCTGCCAAGTCTGTTTGCATAGGCTGGAGTGCTGTGCTTGTAGCTTCAGTTTTATTTCATTATTGTGGATTCATGTGCTGTTGAAAAGAAATATTTATTATTAATTATTGGGGATTTTTGAAAGAGCATCTTGTAAAATATTTTTTTTAATTATGGGCAATGCTACTGTAGATTAGAATCAGGCATGGATTTACTGGGAGTATGTACATCAAAAAGGGTTCAATTCCCAAAAAAGTATATCCCAACTTTCAAGTTAACAAAAGTGTTTCTTCTTTTAGTACTTCAGTGCAATTAAGAGACTTGATTTGTGAATGTGAACCATCTGATCTTTCCAACTTTTTTAACTTTTCCTAGTTTTTGCAGAAAAACTCAGTTTTAATTCAGATAGCTTGCACTGCTTACAGAACTTTACACTTTAAAAAAATCCAATTATCAGAGCACTGTTTTGAAAAGCAACTTTGCAGCTGTTGTGAAAGCAGAGTTTGAATAAAAAACCCCCAGACTTTATTAAAGATGAGAGCCATACAGATCGTGTGTTCGAATTCATTCTGAGATGAACCAGAAAAGCTCTTGCTGAACCCTCCAGGGGCAGAAAGGTGCAGGTCAGCAGTGAGTGCTGCCTCTGCAGAGGGCAGCACAGTCAGGAATTCAGTGCTGAGATTCAGCAGAGCAGCAGAAAAGCACCCCTCATGCGAGGGGCTTGCAAAGGCACTTTGGGAAAGAGCAGGATTTCCACTGTGTCTGTGCTCTGGCTGGCAGAGCATTCATCAGCCATTATTGATCTGCAGGGAGGCATGGCTGGAGTGAGGAGGACTGATCTGAAATCTCCCTGGGCTGAGTTAGCCATTGAAGGATCTGCTCATCTCAGGATGAAGCACTGAGGAGTGACCTGCAAGGATGGAAATGTGCATCTCTGTCCCTTTGCTTTGCAGTGTGTGAGAAACTCTGCCCTGCTCTTGAGATTGGTTTTTTCCTCCCTCCATTAGCTTTCAGAAACATTCTCTTTGCTAAGTTTAGCATTCCCTGATTTTCCTGGGCAATTTTTTTGCAGAATTACAGAGCAGCACTTTCCTCTGAGATGATTTGGTAAAGGGATAAGGGACAAAGAGCTATTGACTTTCTTTTCAGGCTGCAGTCCTTCTTGTGAGAAGCTAAAATGGCAAAAGCTATCCACCAGCAGCCTGGCTTAGCTGGGAGTTCTTAGCCAGCCTCTCCTGTCCCCAAATGTCCCAGCATCTCCCCAAGGCATTCCTGTGCTCACTTTTGCCATCCCTTCCTTCCCCCTCTGTGGGTCACTGAAGAGCTGGGCGTGGTGGTCCTTGTGGATATTCTCAGAATGTTATGTGAGCTCAGAATGTTATGTAAGCTCAGAATATTATGTGAGCTCAGAATATTATGTGTCTGTGTGATTCTCTTCCAGAGGAACCTGCAGCTTGTTATTCCCAAAGACAGGACCATGAGCTAGGTGCCCCAGGACTGTCCTTGCTGAGGTTTCTCACCTGGAAAGTTGGGACCTCCCAGCTCTGTATCCACCCAGCCAGCTCTGCCCTCCATCTCACACCTGCAACATCTTTCTGCAGGTTTTACAAGTCCACACTTGGCTCAGTGACAGCCATCTGAAATGCTTCTGCAATGAGCATTTCTCTATTCCTCTCTTTGTATCCTTTCTCCTTTTTTTTCTTCTTTTTGTTTTTTTCCCCCATTTCTGTCACTTCCCAGGTGACCTGCCAGGTGCCTTCATGGCCTTTCCTCCAGCTCGTCATTTCACATGAGCTGCTGATACATCAAGTGCCACCATGGATTAGCTTCTGATCTCAGCTTGTTCAGCTTTTCACTGCACTTAGGGACAAACAGATTCATTCTTTGTCTTGTGCTGCTCCTCACAGTCTAAAGGTCCTTTCTGCAGACAAGGCCATTTCAGGGTTTTCCCTGCAGTCTTCTTCAGGGAGAAATAAGCACATTTTTCTTACCTGCTTCTCCCTCCCTCTTTGTGGCAAGGAAGTGAAAGGCATTCAAAGGCAAGAGCAAGAAGCTACAGTTTTGTAAGTATGTTTTGCAATGGTTTAAAATAAATATAAATTTGATATTATATTTTAGAATATTACCTTTAAAAGCAAGTTATTCAGACCCACTGGCTCTACAAAGGAATAAACAGCAGATAACCTGAAATAAAGAATAAACATGAAATTAAATTTATCTGTGTAGTTTCAGATCTCAAGGTCTTTATTTCATTACTTGGATTACCTTGTCTTAAGATCTTTATTATTTTAAGTACTTCAATCTTAAGAAACCTACATATATGAACTTATTTTCCCCACTTATTGTGCTTTACTTCACGTGATGGAACCCCAGCTGTAAATGGGAATTCAGTCCCAAGGACCAGACTGAAGTAAATCTGAAGTAAAAGTTCCTCAATGTGCATAATGTTATCGTTGAGTTTGCATTTCAGGGTAACAAAATTAAATAATTAGACAGACCATACATTTGAAATTGTTAATCATGAGAAGGAAGGTGCAAACCTACATTTGCATGGATTCCTGTGAAGGGAACAAAAGAAATCACAGCCATTCTTTTAATGATTAATCAAATGAAGAAGTCTCTATTAATAGTCTGGTTCTTCCTGAAAGACACACAGGAAGGGAAATCCAGAACAGTGAAGGATCTAATACAGGGCTGGCAGTGTTTCTTTCCAAAAAAATATCTGTTGTGACTCAAGAAAAAACTCTGATTTCTGAGAGTTTTATTACATTTTATAAACTTCTCATCTTTGCTACTGAAACCGAGACTACTTACTTTGTTAAAAATAAAGTGATCACTGTAGTGAGTTCACCTTCACATCATCTCATATTTCTTCTATACTGCCTTTACATTTATGAGTTACAGCATATTGATTTCACCCTTCCCTTGCACTGAGTTTGACTCTCCCTTAATAGACAAAATGACTATTTGCTTTCTATAAATCCTACTATTTGTATTTCTTTTCTTCTCAGAGCTGTAATCTGTGACTTACATTAGGCCACTGCTCAGTGAAATGATGAGGTTCTGGTTCAGCCTTAATATTGTTCAAACAACAAAAAAAGTCCAAGTGCCAGCCTGTTGTTACTAGAGCTTCTCTCACAGGTGCTCTTTAAATTACCTGACTTCCCAAGAAGCAGAGCAGTGCTTTCTATTCACCTGAAAGCTGCTCAGGTAATTATCTCATGGCACATTTGTTCCCCCCACAATATTCAGTGCTGCTTCTGTCCCTTGCTGCATCCCCTGCAGCTTCAGTTTCTCATTCCCCTGTGTCTTGGGCTGCAATGCAGGATGTGGCAGAAATGTGGATTCTGTCCCCATCTGTTGGAGCTGGGTGGGGCAGTGACCCTGATCTCCATGGCACACATTATCTGCTCATGGGCCAGCTTTAAACCAGCTGGGGCAATCATCTTTATCTTTCCACAGCCCATCCTCCCTCCAGGAGATCTCTCCT
>JANRGV010000023.1:17318851-17346308 GCA_024734035.1 Alethe castanea
TGTAATACTGTATTTCTATTTTAATTTTCCTAGTGAAGAACTGTTATTCCTAATTCCCATATCTTTGCCTGAGAGCCCTTTAATTTCAAAATTATAACAATCTGGAGGGAGGAGGTTTACATTTTCCATTTCAAAGAGAAGCTTCTGCCTTTATTGGCAAACACCTGTCCTCCAAACCAGGACACCCTGCTGCAGGGCTGTGAATTCCCCTGAATTCCTCAGCACCCTGCACTCATTCCCTGGACACAGCACTGGCATTGCAGCAGCTCCCACCAAACCCTCCTTTCCTCCCAGGCTCTCTCCTGGCTCTCTGGGGTGGCTGCAGGTTCCTGGGCTGTGACCTGAGAGCTCAGAGCCAGCTCCATTTCTCACAGGGAACAAGAGGACGTGGTCCCAGCATTTCCTCTGGGTGCACAAATGTCACCAGAGCCCCAGCAGCTCGTGCCTGTCCCCTGGGCCAGCCCTGCCTCGCCTGCTCCCTGTCAAAAGCTTTTGTCACATTTCCAGCAGCACAGGCAGAACTTTGACCACATCCATTTTTCATTAGGGGATCAGGTGAGATATTAGACCCCAGTCACTTCTGCCTTTTCTACTCCTGTGCAGAAAGAAATAAGAATTTCAGGCAGGATAGAAAGTACTGCACACCATTGAGAAATATTGGTTTAACTTAATAATTTGAGACAGAACTGCATGTAATTAGCTTTAGCTCATTATTCTTTAAAACTGGAATGTGTCTGTGCTCACATTATGTTTAGCCCACAATCCCAGAGAACCAAAGTTTGGGTTTTTTTAAAATAAAATGAAACACATAAAGGTCAGTCCAAATTGAATTGGAAGGATTTGGCTCCTTCAATAAGCTTGAAAAGAGGAAGGAAAACCCTGTTGATAGAAGATATATTTGTTTGCTTCCTTCTAAGCGTGGCATCCATAAAGAGCTCCATTCAGGGAAAAATAAAACAAAACCAAAAACAAAAAAACAACTTAATTAATGCAATCAATGCTTGTGCCAAACTGTACTGAGCAGGTCCAGCATCTTGGTTTGCCTGGGTTTCTCTTTTCTTCTGCAGAAATGCCATTTTTCACCACTTACTTTGGTCAGCTTTGCTCTCCTTATAGGCTTCTTTTGGAGACATTTCTACTCCAAGAGTGGAAACAAGATCAGCACCTGTTTTGGAGAAAAAAGCTTTTTTCACCCACTAAATAATGAAAACAAAGGGAAAGAGTGCTGAACTTATGAAAAACTTGTGGATCTCATTGATTTTAATTTTTGTGTCTCATTGCAATGCAACTGAACTGTATATATGACACTCCTTTTCTTAACTTGTTTTCAAAAACAGGTGTTTTGATGAAATGATAAATGCATCTGGAATCTCCATAAATACAACAAAGAAAAGATGACTGCCAGCTCTCACATCACTAAGATATATTGGCACTTTTACTAAAGTGTAAAGACTTGGCCTAACTATTTAATAATTAGCAGTATTTCTGTAAGTTAGTTAAAATTGCATTTAACAATAGTAAAATTTTCATTTCAGTGGATTAAAATAGATTTCAGAAACACAGCCTCATGCCTCATACATCAAACCCCAGAGGGGCACTCATCACAATGGCTGGTGGTGAAAGGAGCTGGTTTATAACAGACAATTTAGCATACAAAACAGCACTGGAAAATCATACTCCAATAATTTTAATCAGGGGCTGGCAGGACAAGAAGGCTGTAAGACAACCAAAGAACAGAGGAACTGGATGGAAAGTGCAGCTCCTGCATGAGGGGCAGCTGCTCAGTTGCTTCATTCTTAAACAATTTAAAGCTATGGATGCTGGGATCACCCCACTAAATGTTATTCCTTCTAATGCAGCTGCCAAGTGTTTTCCAGATGGTCTCCAGCAGGAAATTGGTGCATAAGATGCAGTTGTTCACTCCAGGAAAAGCTGTGCTGCAGAATTGCATTGGTTTTGCTGCACTGAGAATCCCTCCTGCTCCTTGGGCTCCTCCCTTCCCTGGCACTGGATGTGGAGCAGGAAAGCAGCCCTGGCATGTGATGGGAATTCTGCACCTCTTTCATTTAACCTGCAATTAAACCCACTTGCTCCCAGCTCAATTCAGTCAGTTCTGAGGTGTGGAGTTGTGGAAACTCGTGGATGTGGGGAACCATCCCCAGGAAAGGAGCTGGTTTGGGTGGGGGTGCCTCCACCTCTGCCAGCAGGGCAGGAGGAGCCCTGGCAGCTTTGTTATCCACACACAGATGCAGCAAGGCTGAGCAGAGCTCTGGGGAACTTTAATCTGCTCTTTGATCATCCCTGGAATAGATCAAGGCAAAACCATTCCTTTCCTGTCTGACAAAAAGAGCTGGCTGGCTTCTCTGTGTTCAACATCCCCTCCTGCTCTGGAGGTTAGGCTCAGGAATTTCAGGAATGTCAGGAATTTCAGGGATTTCAGGGATTTCACCTCCTCACTGCATCTGTCTGAGCTCAGCATCGAGGGCTGACCTGGGAGAGCTGTGGGGCCAGCCCTGCCCCACCTCACTGAAGAGCTGGAGTAACTGGGGCACGTCCTACCTGAGCAGGGCAGGTGGGATTGATCCAGGAACCCACAGAGAATCCTGAGAGGAACTGCTGAGGAAGAGCTGTTTGTGCACCAATGCAGGCAGCCTTTAAAGCCAACCAGAGGAATTCTAACAAATGGTGCCAGTGGTGAAAGTTGATATTATGAGAATCAATAGATACCTGGTATGAAAAAACAGTGGTGGCTGGAGTGCATTCATCAAAGTCCTTGCATGCTCAAGAACAGATAGTGCCATGGTGTATATTAAAGATGGACTAGGGCATAAAAATAGAGCAGCACAAGAAAAGAATCGATTTGAATCAAAATCACTCTTGAAAAGAATGATAAATAGTCATTGAGAGACTACAGGGATTCTTTCTATGTAATCCAAAAGGTTACCTTAACCAATGATTGATATCTTGATAGTATTTATTACACACAGGCACAAAACCCACCTGCAATTGTTTAATTTTCTCTCATTGGAGAGAAATGCTACAGGCAGCAGACAGGTCCATATGTTCTGCTGTGAAAACTCACAGCATTCTTCAACAAAATTCACTAAATACACACAGTAGAATGTCATTGGAGCCAAAGGTTTGGTAACCAGTGAAGATATTAAATGAGGGATAGAAAAATAACCTTGCAGATGATGGCATCCTGTTTGCTCATTGCAAATGTAATGAAGAACAGAGAAAAGAGGGGCCATGATAATATCTCCAGTTCCAAAAGGGGAAAAAAAAAATAAAAAAAAAAAGGTAAGGAAATGCTCTTTCAGTTTATTTCTCTTCCTGCATTCACAGGTTTAATCCCTAAACTGCTTGAAACAAAGATTTTGGAAAATGTAAAGCACAACCTTCTCCATTTTTGGGGAATGTAAAGCACAGCATGACCCATAATAGGGAGCAGATCTGTTATCCCAATGTTTTTTCTGGTTCCTCCCTCTATTTTATGATACCTGGCAGTTTTGAACACCCCTGCCATAAGCACTCACTTTAGTACCTAAAAAATAATTCCTGTCGCACCTGTTGACTTATGGATGCTAAACCCAAAACCTGAACAGCTTAAAATTCATCAAGTTAAGGGTAGTAGCATGGATAGAGGGCATAAATCCATATTTTGACATCCTGAAGACACCGTTAAGCTTTTTGTTATCTTATTAAATTCTATCAGGCTTGCCTTGCAAAGAGTACAGCCAGGATTGATAAATGCTTGGCTTCAGCTACACTCTCCCATTTATTTTCACTCTGTCAGACTTAATCCATAACTGCTGCTCAAAGGCAATGGGCAGGAGATGAGGGTGCATCTTGACTCAGCTGGCTACTGGCAGCCAAAAGCTGCAAGAATTTGTTATTATTATTATTATTCAGACTGCATCCTGACACCATTTATTTTCACTTTTTTTATAATCTATTCCCTGAGGATAAACAATTTATAATCACATTATTTAATTAGTTTTTATTTAGTGTCAATCTGCCTAATCTCATTGACCAGGAAGCATAGATTATTATGGAAAAAAAAAACAACAAAAACCACAACCCTTAAACCTAATCACAACCACAGCATCTGAAAAACACATAGAAGACATAAATGGAAAACTTGGATTGCTGGAGTTAATATAAAAGTCATCTTTTACTCAAGCTGAAAGTTGTACAGATATTCCTACCCCATGGCCATGGCCAAGCTTGATTTATCCTGAATATTTTAAGTGATGGAGGGCATCTCACACTGGGTTTCACCTCAGAGCAGTCTCTGACTGGAACCTTCTCCATTTTCTATCTGATATTTCATGCTAGGGACAGGAACAAGTAAGGAAAGCTAATTTTTCTTGTAACATGTTCATCACCCCCACAAAGTTCATTTTCCTTTGTCTAAGGTCTCGTTTTGGATCTGAAAATGGCAGAAAAATGACATCCAAGTACACTTCCTTCAGTGAGCTGTCAGACAGATGGAAATAAAACAACCAAATATGGACTTTGAGCATCAGTTCTTCCCAGCCAGCAGTGATATAAACTCCCTCTCACTGGAGAGCTTTAGATTAGATTAGATTAGATCAGATCAGTCTCTTGATAAGCAACTCAGAATCATTGGCAGCCACAGAGAATCCCCTTTTTCAAGCAGAGCTGTAGAGGAGAGAGGAGGAGAGCTGAGTGAGCCAAGGGTTTCCACTTTTTCATTAGAATCACACCAAATGGCACCAAGTCACCTGAGCAGGAGGCAGAAAGAGAATCTTGCCTGTCTGAGAGAAAATAAGGTGTGTTCTGAGAATATCCAGTCAGTCCCTGAATGATTCATGGGCAGGAAAACAAAAGAAATCAAACCAGACAGAATTTGTCACTTTACTTCCAAATTATTCCCGTCAGTGGATTGCTCCACTTCTAACTCTGACTGTCAGCACTGAATGTGGCACAAGTGCTGTGTTCAAGCTTCAGACTCAGTGTTTTAAAGCCTTATTCAAAACAGAAAGATCACTGATTCTGAGACACTTCCCCCTGATTTGGTGGTGGGGGATGAGCTGCACTGACATGCTGTGCCTCTGCAGGAATCACCAGTGGTGGGAAGGGCTTCACCCTGCAGGGGATGGGAAGAGGGAAAGCAAAGGGTGAAGGGGAAAAAGAATGATTGACACAGGCTACAGAGGGAAAAATAAATTATTATTATTATTATTATTGTTATTAATTGTTGTTGTTGTTATCACTGAGTAGCATAGAAACAGAAAGTCCCTGCAGGTCATGCTTAGGGTCTGTGTCATCCACCCACACCTGTCACCAGAGTGGGATAAGCAGCACTGCAGGAGTCCCCATAGACAATTGTGTGAGAGCACTTCTGTTCCAGAACCTCTGTACCAGGACTTTAAACTAAGTAATAAAACTCCACGACATTACCTGGCAGGGACACTTGATGCTTGCAAGCAATTTTTAAAATTTTAAGTGAAATTCCTATTTTCTTAGAGAATGCACTGGCAGTTGTCATCCAAGCTTTGATTTTTTAGGGAACCTGACAGCTTTTATAATCCTGTTGGCTCTAAAGCTCACCTGCTCTCCCTCCTCTCCATAACTTGGACAAAGATCTGTTTTCCACCGTTGTGTACTGAGCTTTCCACAGGCTGGGCAGCTTAGCACTTTGTCAGCTCTGACACCTGTATTCACTCCTTTTAGGTAACACAAGATCAATGGTCCTACAATAACATTTTATCTTATTCCTACTTTTAACATGTCTTGCTGCAAAAGTGCTCCATGGGGGGGAACTGTGTCACTGTGGTTGGACCATAATTTCCCAGCTGCTGCACTGCAAGGGGAGCTGCACTCTCAATGCCACAGAGCCCATTTCACTGTTTGAGCAGGTTTATTTATTCATAGGGCTTGTTTATTACCAAGACATTAAAAGTGAAAATAAAACAAAATCAGTGTTTCTGGATGTTCCTATTCATCATTAGAATCCATCTGAATTGAAAAGATGCCACTGCATCAAGCAACTATTTCCTTTATGCCTTGAGTTTTTGAGAAAATCTTACCAACAGAATCTCAATCGCTCCCTTGATTTGGGATATGAAAAAATCCTATGCTGATTCCTTAGCAATTTAAATTAATCAAATAGAGTGTATTGTGCACATGCAGATAGCTTCCTTCTCACCTGCAAGCTGCCAAAAGGTCTTTTAGTTTTCTATAAAAGTGCTGCTTAATCTGCTCCAAACTGTCAGCGCTGTGGTTTTTACCAATTTCCACAGCAAAGTGAGCTGGGTGCTGCACCCCTTGTCACCTCCCTGTCACCTGGGAGGGGCTGCTGGTGCCTGTCACTCCCTCACCACAGAGCACTGCAAACAAAGAGCCTTGCACAAGCTCTACCTGAAGGAGGTATTTGTGCTTTTTCACAATCTTTGCTAAAATGCTCTGCCTGTGAGTGCCGGCCAGGAGGGCTCCAGCACCAGCAGGGTAACAAAGTCTGTGAAATCCTGGTGCAGATTTCAGCAACACTCCTGTGTGCTCCTTATCTTCACGTAAATAAGGCATTCAGCCATGTTGATTCAGGAGCAGTTTTGACCTGCCTAAATTACCCTCTCTCTAACCAGTTGATACTTAAGCTACCAATTACCCTGGGGGCAGAGGAGCAGTCCTGATCCCAGGGATTTGTTGTGCAAAAGGCTGCATGACCCACTTATGCAGACAGAAAAAAACTGAGAAAAAACTGAAGGAATTCTGTTTCATGTCAGGAATATCGACCCCCATGAAACACAAGCTCTTTCTCCACCTCACACTTATATTTTCCATCAGCAAAGTTCCAGAAGAGCTATTCTGAGGACTGCACCAATTGATAACCACTGTTGCAATCCCACTTAAAAAGTTGGTGACACCAGAGAAATGGAGCAGGGGATAAAGGGGTGGCAGCTCTGAGCTGGGAGCAGTGCAGCAGTGTGAAGATCTATTCCCTGCCTGTGCTCATTTTTTGAGACAGAATGGTGAAAGGAGTCCACAACTAAGGATTCACATTCATTACCAGGCAAAAGAAGGGGAAAAAGAATTTTCTCTTTACTTCTTTTGATTTCAGGAGTGATTAGGTTCACTTGCATCTCTTAAATTGCTCGGTAAGTGTTCTATCTCTCTCCTTACAATAAAAGGGATAATATATTTCACTGTAGCATTTTCACTCAGAAGAGATTGGAATCATAAAGAGCCAGGAAGAGGGGGGCAAGGTGGTATTCTGAGGACATTAGGATGTTTTAAGAGTTGTTTCACTTTCTGTCTAAAAGCTCTCTATCACCCCTCTTCACATCCTGTAAATAAGAGAGCTGTTTCTCCTGAAAAGCAGCATTAATGATCATTTTAGGTTTCCTTTTTTTACCAGGATCTATTATCCTCTGCACACAATTCATCAGGACCTTCTTCAGTAGCACCAGCCTGAGTTAAATATCACTGCAGACCCCATTGTTCTGTCACAAAATAAAACAAATTATCATGACAACAATGATTTGGAAGATTCAAAGTATAAATTCTTCCTTCCAAGAAGCCACTTTATCAATTCATCACCCATTTCCCTGACTCAGGTGCCAAGCCTAGGAAAGCAGTGTGTAGTTTGGAATAGATCAATAACCATTGTCCCTGTTATTAATATCAGAAATCAGTATTATTGTGGGCATAAGGGCAATCTCTGAGCCACAGGGATGCCTCCACCAGCACTGTCAGTCACAGGTGGCATCCAGAGCTCCAAACTACATTTAAGTGAAACCAGAATCAGGCCCCACATTCCAGCACTGTTGTTTTTAAAGTTATGCAACAGCACCAATTTTACAGTGCGTGGTAAAGGTCAACAGATAAAATATTTGGAACTTTTACTCATGAATATATTTAATTTGCTCCTGCGAGTGATTTCGATTACATTTCACAAAATACATAGCTGCTCCTCGTTTTGCAATTAAAGATTTCTAATAATGCAGTCGAACCTTCTTAATCATTGTTCATTCTAGCATAAAGAAAAGCTTGCTGTGTTTAAAGAGAACCAAGTCATCTTAACAGCATCCCTTTTTGTTCCTTTTTATTTTATGAGATTAGAATACGTAATAACCTTTGCCAAATCTGGCTGCAGTGCAAGTGTGAAGAAGAGTAAAACTCACACAGTGGATTATATGGCTGGGACAAAACTCAGCTCTGTAATTAGGTTTGGTTCTGTTGCTTAGGTTTGCAGAAAAAGTCAAAATGAATGGTTCCTTGCCCAAGATCCCCCTGCAGAGTCACATATAATAATTAAGCATGCCTAAAGACAGGCATATCATATGAACATTTGCCAAAACCATTGATTTATCTTTTTCCTAGCTGAAACCCCATCATTTCTGAGGAAAATAAATAGAAATGCTCAGTGCCTAAACTGTCATCATTTTAATTGCCAATAATGAAGACACTAAAATAGTCTTGGAACACTCACAGACCTTGACACTCATTCTGATAAAAACTAAGGCCAGTCTCAAATATTTAAAGCCCAGAGCTGGTGCTGCAGAACACTGTTGGGACTGACCAGAGAGAATTTACAGATCCCTCCCATCAAAATCCCCAAAACTGAGCATGAAGTTCTTTTTAACAGAAGCTTCATTTTCATTAAAAAGAAAAATGTGTTCAGGCAAGTTGATGGAGAAATGAACCAATTTGAATGTATTGAAGTTCTTCGCTGTGCTACAGTGCTTTTTAAATGGTGTCTAAACAGTTGGTCACAGATTTATTTATGTTTCTGTGTAAAGAAAGAAAATATTGTCATTTCCTATATGGGAAACGGTTTCCCTAATTATTTGGCTCCTTCTTCTACTACATAAACAGCAATTTGTACCCCTCTCCTTCAACTGGCTGCAATTAACAGCTACATTGCAATAAGCAGATTATGTTAATTAAAAACTCAAAACTATGTAAACAATGGGAAAGCTGACTAGCCATTTTCTATTTTTGCCAACTGGGAGGAACACAAGAGAAATTAGTACCAAGCTTAATTTTGCTGTTTATAATTCAACTTATTTGTAACAAATTACAGCATTTTAAAAGCATTTTCAAACAATTAACTGTATTTCTCCACATTATTTGAATTACATCCCACTTGATAAGTTTACATCTGTATGAACTGGGGGGAAAAAAGAGTGTTAAAAAAAAAATCTAAAAAGATGTTCAGGGAACAGATTTGCACACATCATCACCAAAGTGGAATATTAAACACAAGTTTCCTTCCATGCCTGAGTCACACTCTAAAAAAGTCATAGCTAAGGACAAAAGTGTAACTTAGTTCTGCTTCTTCTGCAAAAATGTGAGCAAACTCCAGGAATAAACAGTACCCAGCTGACACCAATAAATTGTGAACTTTCCCCATGTTGCCAGAGTTTTGCAGAATTTTGATTTGTCTTCCCCTTTCCAGACCAGGATTATACTGTGAAATATTTGTGCTCCCAGTGCTCCTTTCTGACCATGGAATTGTATTCAGTGGGCAGCTCTTGGACTTTCTGTCCAGGATTGGACTTTGATGGTGCTGGTGGATCCCTTCCAACTCAGGATGTTCCAGGATACCCCTCCCAAACCCACACTGAGGGAAAGAGAAGCTCTGTACAAAGAGATTTCTTGACTGGGAACGTGCCCTTGACCAGACTTTGGGCAAAAAGGAACAGAAGAAAGTGTGATAGCCCTGCTTCAATTCCACCCAGGAAATCATCTGAGTACAGGAGGGAGGCAGCTCCTTTCCTTCCCCTGCTTTGCATGGCTAGAGATTTTTTTTCTTTTTTTGTTTGTTTTTTTTTGTTTGTTTGTTTTGTTTTTGTTTTTTTTTTTTGTTTTGTTTTTTTCCCTGTGTAGAATAAGAAGATGACAGCACATGGAAAAGCCATGGCCAAACTTCAGTGGCCAATATAAAAATACCAGTTCAGTGCATGGTTTCAATTACAGCCCTGGACCAAGCTGCTTTAGCAAACGGCAATGGTCTCAGAGGGTGTGGAAGTTGCTGATGGATGCAATATTCAGAGCCCCTTAGGAGGCCACGAAATGCTCAGTGCACAGCACAGACAGCAGCAGCAGGGGAAGCTTGAGCAGGGCAGGCATTTACAGCACTCTCCACATCGTTAGAATCTGCACCTCCTCCCCTCCAGTAGTGTACAGACAGGGAGAGTACCGGGGAGTTTCATGTATATTATGTTAGAAAAGACATTTCCTCTGTTTTAAGGGCAACACTGATTTCCCATCTCTGCTCCCCGCAGAGCCCACGGCCGGTGGGAGGGCTGCTCCAAATAAAAGTGCAGTTGATCATTTCACTTTCTGTATTTCCACTGCTTTCCTTTTGGAGACATGAACTTTAAATGAGCTGCTGTAAAAAGCTTCTTGGGGTCAAAATAGAGGAAATCACATCCACCACAGAGACAGGCACTGCAAAAAACCCTAATATGACCATTATGTTCAACTCAGCAGCCTTTTTCCTGTTGGTAGGGTTTCAATATGAGCTTAGCATCAAGCCAGGCTGTCAACACCAATGAAATCTATTTCTGTGACATTGAAAGAGCTCTTGACAAAAGTCAATCAGTTTAGGGAATGTGTTTTGTTAGGGTTTTTTTGTTTTTTGTTTTTTTTTTAATAGCACCTGGAAACAAGACAGGGGAAGAGTTGGATTTTAACAGGATTGTTGCCTTTTCTTCATTCCAAAGAGGTGAGGAATATGAACCGAGTAAACCCATTTATTCTACAAGCAGCACATGTAGTGCTTGATGGTAACAGCTGCATTTCAGCCTGACCATTTTCTCAGAGTCTTGTTTCTCAACAGAGTTAACCCTTTTGCCAGGTCTTTTATTCTGAAGTTATTGGAAATGTTTAGATCTTGTTGTGACTCTGTTTCTGGGTCAACACAGAGCAGCCCTCGGGCTCCTGGGTTAAACTTCAGTTTTCATACTATAGAAGGAACTGTAACCCAGATCCTGTCACTGAGTCCTGGACCCGAGGCCACAGCTCTTTTCAAGCTCAGTAAGAATTCATTTTCTGAAATCTCTTCACCTCAGAATAGGATGATGATGATGAAGATTGCAGCATCATCATCATCATCATCATCAATATTTCTAAGAATCTGTGCATACAGCTAAGTGACGGACCATGGCAATATTGCAGTTTCAGACTTACTGTGGTGGGGCTGTGATGGGTATTTTTTGTTTTCTTATTAAAACACAACATAGAGAATTACATTAAAGCAACTTAAAAAAAGGATTTCTGAGTGAAGCACATAAAAGTTATGGGCATAAAAAATAGCATTGTCCATATTTCCTTGTCTCTATGCATGGGAGTTATTGCTGTATTGAATCACCATCCACTGTTTTTCCTTTTGGTCCCCTGACTCAGTGCCCAGAGTGAGAATCCCGTTCAGCTGAAGCCCAGGCAGCTGCTCCTGTGCCCAGCCCACTGAGGCTCCCTCAGGGCAATGGCATTCCAGAAGTCCCTCAGGGAGTGCAGCATTTTCCCATTTATGAGCAGGAGTTTGTTGTTTTTAAGATTTGGGGTAAAGAAGGGTTGGCAGAGAATCCCAACCATCGCTGTTTTGCCCTCCCACTCCCTGCCCCACCAGGGGTGATGAAGAAATCCAGATGTGCAAAGCTCCCCTTCAGTGTGACAGCCCTGAGTGACCAGGATTTTGAGCTGACAAGGACATAAACTCTTGTAAGGGAAGTGGGTTATTGATTTGTATGCAGCTACAGTGCAGAGATCAGGGGAAGTTCAAGGCTATACACTGTCGTTAAATTCCTCTCTGATAAGGGGGGGGAAAAAAAATCTAATTACTTTCATTGAGGTACACAAAATGAAAAATCTATTTTAGTATTTTGAATTTAAAATTGATCAATTCCTTTGTGCCATTTACCTCTTGAACTGATGGAGGCTTTGATACATTGTGTAAAGAACAATTATATTTTAGAATAAATTAAAAACAAACATATTGTTTGTAAAACTGAACCAGGGTTCTTCTTGTGGGTATTTTGAAATAAATAAAATCAAGATCATGACTCATTAGGATGCATGAGAAAAAAATTATTATTTAAAATGCTCTCATTACTTTTAATACAGAAAACCCAGGAGTGATTCACCCTCAGAGGAATCATCTCTCATTTTATTTTTAGTGATTTTCAGGCTGAGTCCAAGGTTCTTTGCAGCCCCAGGAAGGTCTGAATAGTCTGATGGTTCATTTTTGCTCTGCTCATTGGTATTAGTATTTTATCCACAACTTGCCTTATAATCAATGCTTTAAAATATGCATTCTAAGAAGTAGAAATGAATTCATTCCACTTGATTTTCAGAGTCTTAGGCCCATTTAAAATAATCTCTTCTGCTTGATACAAATAAGTGTTGTTTAGCCCTTCCCTTCCCCCAGTTTGATTCAGCTTTTCCCCATTGTTGTGGCAGACCTTTCAAAATGTGTTTGATCAGAAATCCTTCCTGCCTGATGTCCTGTGCCAGTGATTGACAGGAGTCCTTTGTGAGCAAGCATTTAAGTAATGATGTACTGACTCGTTAGGGAGCTGCCGTGTCAAGAAGAGGAATGAACAATAAATTAGAATAAAATGGAACTGCATTTGAAACTTGGCTGGAGGATTTTGCATTTGTGAGGACAAAGGACATTTGACAATCTGAGTCATCTTGCAGCTTTGCCTGTAGCAACTGTCAAATTAGTTCTTAATGCTACAGGGAAAGGGATTGAGTCACAGCATTGCTTAAAGTTAAGAGGCTCATCAGTAAATCACTGGCAATATTAACAATTATGAGCTACACATTAATATGGCAAAAACACTCTGAATATTATGCTTACAGCAGAAAGCCAAGAGGTGAACATAATTTTGCTTCCAGATCCCTGTGTCTTCTCCCAGTAACTACAGCTTTAAATTGGGGCAGGCAGAGCAAAAAGAAGTGAATCAATTTAAGATTTTCTACATGTCCTCACAACTTATGTCATAAGAAGAAAATCAAGCGCTAGATCTGGATTTAGCAAAGTGTAAAAGTGAGGTGAGGAAGAGAAGTGCTTACCTGCACATAAATTCAAGGTTGTCTGTCATTCCCAAATTTACACTCAGCAGGATCTGAAGTGCCCTTCCCTCCTCCCAGGCACCTCTGGCTCCATCCCCTCCCTGCAGCAGCTGGAAGATGTGCCCAGATGCCAGAGGGGCTGCATTGCCACCAAAACACGGCTCAGATAACTCAAATAAATCGTGTCCATGCTGGGGATGGGGAAGGGCTGTGTCACACACACCAATTCCAGTCCACCCTGCAAGAAAAACACCAGTTTTCTGTTATTTGTATTAGAGAGCGATATTGTCTCTCCAATTTCCTCACACACACAAGAACCAGAGTGTTGCACTATTCTGATGCCAGAGACCTTTAAGTTGTTTCACAAAGCTCGGTGCCTTTGGAGGATTTGGGTCAGAGGGTGCCCTGGTGTTAGAAAGGCTCACAGGGAATTACTGCATTTGAGCTGCTCTGAAAAATACAGCTTATTTCCAGGCCAGCACTTCCATGATCATTTTATAGAGTGGCTTTCAATGGAAAAAAAGAGAAAAAGCACGTCCATGTTTTATTTGTAAGATTGAAGATAAGATTTAACTGCCCCATATGATGATCAGTGAATTTCTCCCCTTTGAAAACCCCCGTGGGTCTGGCTCAATATGCTCCACGACATTCTAACAGTCCATTGTGCCAGGCTCTCCACCACTTTTCAAAGGCACAACTGCACAATTCTACCATTTTCCAGCATGAGAGGGGTCAGGGGGGAGCAGAATTAGAGATGTTGTGGGAAGGGCCTGAGGTCCAATTGCACTGACAGCTGATAATGACACGCCAGGATCCTTCCCTGGCTCCCCCAGCCAGCAGCTCTGCCCTCTGAAGGGCCTGCCCACTGTAATGAAGCCCCTTGCACTGACAAAAGAGGGATGATGAGCACATTCACCACCTGAAGAGACTCTTAAAAGTGACACCAGAGAAAGAAATTTCCCCAGCTCCACGCTAATGAAACTTGGAGTGGGATTGGTTGGTCAAAAATCAAAAAGAAAAACAACCCAACCCTGAAAGCCAAAACCATAAAAACTCACAAACAATCAAATAAATTAATTATGATGGGGAACTCCACTGATGCATATTTTTACAGGATTATTTCGTGTACCCCAGCTCATGTCTTTCCACTCACCAAATTCTTTGCCTGGCACAAAATATGATCAAAGCAGTTTTCTGATAAGGTTTTTGTTTGATTGGTTTGGTTTTGTTTTTCTTGGGTTTTTTGTTTGTTCCTTTGTTTTCTGTGAGAATATATATCTACTTCTAGCAAAATCTCTGTCAAGGTCTGATAAAATAAATAATTGTATCGAAAGCAATTTCCTTCTGTTCCTTAGAAAAAGACAAATAAGTCTAAGATACTGATTTGTGAATACCAACACCCATGCTCAAAACCACCTGCCACCTTCCTCCTGTGTTGGCAAATATCTCCAATTCAAGCCATGGCCAGGAATTTTATCTTTCTTGTCTTTTCCAAAAGAATCCCCAAGAACTCATGTGCTGGTAACTCAGGCTGCTGGAGCAAACAAGGACATAAAAGCCAAATTCCAGACACGTGTAAACTAAAGAATATCAGCAACAAGACTGGGACAAATCCCTGGAGAAAGGGAAGCGTGGATGCAATTTTCTCAACATCTCCCTTTTTACCTGTTTGCAAGATTCCCTTTTTCTTGGACTTTTTTATGTGGATCAATAAGCAAGGGTCCTTCTGCATCTAGAAACAAGTTAAGCACCCAAGAGAAACTCAGAAAAAAAAAAAAAAAAACAAACAACTGAACAAACAAATAATAAAAGAAATCAAAACAGAAAAAGAGTAATTAAAATAATTTGTTTCTCTTGTACTGAGAGCCCTGAGGAAAGGAATCAAGCTTTATGCACTAGCTTGATGTAGGGCCTTTTCTCTTTCCAGGGAAAATATCAATGAAAAACATCCTGAGGGACAAAAAAAATGGATGATCTGAGTTTAATGAAAGTTGACAATGACTATTATTGATGTCCTTATCCCAAATGACAAGAGGTTTAGGAGACTTTTATAACATATTGACACTGTACTAGTTCAAATGTTCTTTTTTTTCTTCTTCTTTTTTTTTTTTTTTTTCTTTTAAAGTTAATGTACTGTCTGCTTCAGGGGTAGCGTTGGAAAACTTGATGTGCAGAGTGACATTTGTCACCCTTTGTTCCCCAGCTCAGAGCACTTTCTTCTCGTTAGAGATCTCTCAAACTGAGTAACAGCTGCATTAACATGAATTATTCTCTGCTCAACTATTTGAATTTCAAGACGAAAAACGAAGGCAAATCTCAAGTGGAAGAAGAATGTTTCAAAATTAAATTCTGCCCTACTCTCCTCCTACCTGCTTACTTTTACAAGAATGTGAATTCAAATGCTAGAATTCAAAAAAAAATGGGAAGTAGGGTATTTCCACACCAACATGATGGTGAGTGTAAAAAAGGTCTAAAATATTCTTCAAAACACATCATCAATTTGTGTTTTACAAATTCACTAAACACTTATAAGGAAGTTAAGAAATTGGGGAAAACAAACATTTTCATCTGCAGGCGCTGAGTGTGTCCTCAAGAGGTCATCTCACAAAAAGTCAGCAAAAAAAGTCGGCTCAGATGAAATCCCCACATGCTGCCCCTGCAATCCTCTCCAGAAAATGTACAAGTATGTGTCTGTTCCTTACAAAATCCTTGCCATATGCAAAAATTAGACTGTAACTGCAGTCACTCACTCTGAAATGTGTTTTCTGACATCAGATTTATTAAAAACCATTTTGAAATACCTCTAACTTCTCCAGGTGTCAAACCTTTAAACTAAACGCTCAAAACACAATGTCAAGCTTTTTATCTACACCTAGACACGTTGCAAATGTTTTTCTTGAAAAGAGAATGATCGCACAATTCCTGAAGCTTAAGTATAAGCAAGGCAAACCTGAAGTTCAATTTTAGACCCAGGTAGCACCGTACATGTGTGCAGTGTAACATACTCATAAGTCATGGGGAGTATCTGAAAGTAGAAGCTCTCCAGCTCATTAGTATTAAAGGCTGGAAAATGAGATTTTATTAAACAAATTTATCTTTGCATAAACCAAATTCTGCCTCTGCACGGCCTATGACAGGCAGCTTCAATCATCTTCAAGACACAAAGTTATCCCTGGTAGTTTTCATTTTAATAACAAAACTGTTGCTACAAAAAAAAAAAAGCAAACTCTAATCCAGAAAAGAAATAAAAGTGTGTAATAAAATTAGTATAATGAAAATTTTTGGCTTTACTGTATGTTTTTGGTCATTACCAAGACCTACACTTGTATAGATGACCAGAATATTGCTGTTTATTTTAAAAGGAAGGCTCCTTTAGATAAAAATGTGCAGACTAGAAACTGCCTGCATGATAAAACATTGACCAAGTTAAACATATGTACACCTCAGATTGGATAACTTGCAAAAATAATTCCTTTCCATGTGAAAAGCTCTTCAGATTTTTTTTTTTTTTTTAAGTAAGACAATACTCAAAATGCGTCTGAGAATCTCGTGGCAGAGATACAACTTGGGAAACAGCTGTTAAGAACCCCACTTTATTTATCTGAGATGAAAACCACTTTAAAAAAAGGAACAAATCCCAGTCATTTGTTCATATTGAACTTAGAACTTAGTGCTAAGTTTCCAGAGATGAGATTTACCAGCAATGCTCTCTCCTGCTCCTGCTGGCTGGGCTGGCTACAGAGATTCCTTTAGAGAACTGAAGAGCAGGAAAAATGTGTGAAATGACTGCAGAGTGCAAAGATCTCTCCAGAACCTTTAGATAATCAAAACAAATTCCACAAATTCAAACAAAACCAACACCTGAAAAAGCAAATTTTCTTAATTCTCACAGACCATCATGACCAAACTCTCAAGAACAGAAGTGCCCCTCAAATGAGGGAGAGAAGTGGAGCAAGGAAACAAAAGTGGCCAGGCAATGAATCTGTCTGTTAATTTGGTATTTAATACATCCCAGCTTGGCTATAGCTTGTAAAAAGGTTTTCATTGATCTTTGTCTATTACACTTCACCTACATTTTAGAGAGGTGCTATACCTATTTCCCAGCAAATTTGTGCCATCTTGCAGTGACTGTCCAGTTCAGCATCTTGATACCAAGTTTACAGCATGCTTAGGCAAGCAATCAAAAAAACCCAATTGTCTGATGCAGTTCTTTATTTCCACTAAAGCTTTACAGAAATTGCACTCAGTGTAGAAGTAGCCAAGAGTTATGAACTGTCAACATGCTGATAGGAAAATAAACAATGTAGAAGTGAAGCCAGCATTTGAGTCTCACAGCATGGCACAGTGCTGTAATGGTTTAAATCATAAGCCAAATGATTGTTATTATAGAGATAGTGAATGTCATGCTTACAGAAAAATTGTGCATGTTAAAAATGACTGCCATTAAAAAGATAAGTCTCACAGGGGGAAGGGACCTCAAGCAAGTAAACAGACAAAATGCATTACAGGGGAAAAAAAAAAAAACACACCAAAAAAACAGAAAAAGGAAGTCTTGTCTAATTATCAGATTCAGCAATCATTTATAGTACTATTTATTACCAGGAAAAGGCTGGAAAAGACAGATACAAGGGCAGTAGACTCAATTTATTTATTTTTTTTATTTTATTTTCAAGCAACAGAATCCCAGTTAGATTTAATAGCATGGCATCAAAATGTGCATATCTGAAATGAGTTCCTGGGTCTTTGTAGGCAAGTCTTTGGCCTTGGTAAGTGTTCTGCACATAAACAACATTATTATATAGATGTCAAAATAAATAAAAAAGAAAGCTAAGGCTGACCCATAGAAACTCAGAGAATTATTTTCCTCCTCCATTAACACAGAGATGTGCTCCTCATCACAAAAGAAAACTGCACAACTCAGCCAGAGTAAACCACCAGGACAGGATTCTCCTTCCATCCATCATTTCACTTTGCTGTGCAGGCCAGAAACAGGACACTCTTTCCATGGCACAAAACCCGAGCTTACTTTTCAGTGTTTCCCCAGCACATTTTAAAAAAAAACCTAAAATCAGTTTTGTTGGTTTTGTTGGGTTTTTTTCAGTTATTGCTGATAGAGAATCTACATATTTTTTAGAATTTTTTCCTGTAGTGGTTTATTCAGCATACAACATGAGTAAAAGATGTTGTGAAGAATCTGCAATGCATGGAAAGTCTCACTGATCTTGTGATCACCATCTCCTTACAGCCACAAACATGAATTTAGACATGGCCATAAGTTCTGATCTGGTTTTAGAACACACATTCCTTCTGTACTGTGCTATCAAACATTCTTGAGGACACTTCAGCCAGTGTTTTAGGCTTTCTCACAATAGAAATTTCAGTTTACACATTTCCTGACGAGAGCCAGCTTTCCTGATGCTCAGCCTGAATTTGTGCTCTCACATAATGACTTTTCTGAGTTTCCAGGGTGCCACAAGAGCAATGGGTGTCACTGAAACAGGCAAACACTGCTGGAACAGAAGCCTGTGTGACAGGATAACTCCTCCCTCCGTACCTGCAGCTCCCCTCTGCACTCACAGGAGCTGTTTGCACAGCCTCTCATTCCCAGGATCAGAAAATATTCCCCTCTGCTCCTCCTGAGCCCTGACATCACCCCAAGCCCCTCTGCCTTCCCAGAGGATTGAGGAGAGCACCAAAAAACACGCCTGAGCGTGTTGCACAAATTTCTGTGCCTGACCCAGCAGCCAGCAGCAGAACCTGACACTCCACTTCTGTTATTGCCACGGTAAAATGAAAAAAAACCTGGATTTTTTCTATTTGGTTCTCTCTTCTTCATCTAAAGAAGGAGCACATCCTCCCCCTGGGCATTCAGGCAGGCTCACGACTGATTGCCCATTCAAATTGGAGTGGGTTATCCACTGGAGCTGCAGCCTGCTCCCAGAATAAGGCTGCAGGGTGGAGGGGATTGTGTAAAAAAGTGCTCTTTATTCCTAGGAGAAGAAGTTTCTTGACTTCTAGCCATTTCAAAGACTCATTATTTACTGGCGCTGAAATCCACTTGGAAACTAATATGTGAGAGAAATGCTCAGTATAGAGCAGGAGTTGAAGGGCAAAAATCATCTTTGCAAGTTATTCTCAAGGCAATCACTTCATATCTCATTTCATTATGCAGCATATTTTTCAGGTATTCATTTCGAGTGTATTTTTTAAAAGAAAACATCGAGCTTAGTATATTTTAAGACTCCTAAAATACCATTATACATTTGAAGGATTTAATGCTCAAGGCCAGTAGTTCCTCATCTCTGTTACACGTGAAACTAGATGAGAAAATGAGATTATCACTCTCAAAGCCCTTTAGGAGAAAACTGAGTTAACGTGACAATTCAAGTTCATGGAAGAAGATACTTGTGCAAAGTGTGCATGACTTATAAATTCATTTAACATTGACTTTGCAATTAAGTTTGCTTCCTTCCTCACAGACACTGCAGCAAGCTTGGGAATGTTGTGGGTAAATGAAGTAACAATGAAGGAGGCTGAACTCGTGCACTAGCTTTTAGTTACCACTTGGATAAATGTGTCTTTCCAAAAGTGTCCACATAGTCCAGATGTCCTCATCATAAGGATATGACAAACATAAAAAACCCAAAAAACCAGCTGGGATCTTAATGTTCAGAGGGAAAATAGGAACAGCAGAAGGAAAGGAGAAGCAAAACTGCCCCTGTCTGGCTGGGGAGAGGTACTTATCCAGCTCAGTTTGTTTTCCTGTATCCTGGAGGGCAATTTCTGTGACTCTGGTGGTATCTCAGGGTTGGTATATAATGCAGTTAACAATGCTAATGTGTTAATGCAATTCAATTTGCTCATTGCTGATGTGCCCTCTGAAAGACAGAAGTATGAAGATGGATGTGGATGAAATGTGAATAGAAATGGGGATGTGGAAGCACCAGAGAGCAGCAGAGCAGGCAAGAAAATAATGTCCTGTACTGATAAGGGAGGAAATTATAGCCAGCAATAAAATGAAGAATGTGCTTCTTTTGCCAAAACCAGAAATCCTGCACTGTGACAGAACCACAGACCAGAAGACCTCGGAGAAACAATGGGATGGGAAACAGGATTCAATAGTTGTCTTTTGTCCTGAGCAAAATCAGTTTCTTCACAGATTTTGTCAACAAATCCCAGCTTCAGCTGGTGCAACTCATCACACAAGTAGAAAAAGCAGAGCCTTGAACCTTCAGTGCAAAGAAATGGTTGCAGAAGCAAGAGAAGTGATTTATGTGTCAGCAAACACCTGTAGCTTTCCTGAGAACTGGCCTTCTCAAAAGTTGTCATGAAACTCCTTATGCAGGATAAATGGATAAAATGAAGAAAAAGAGATAATTTTCATGCAGTATTAAGCTTAATTTTGCCTTCATGTGGTGCCCTTATGTCGATATGCCAAGATTATAAATCATATTTAGGTGAGAAGAGAACAGATACCTTTGTGCAAGCCCCAGCCACTCCTAGCTGAGGTGAAATCCTCACACTTCTAAAGAGCTTTCAGAAATAAGCAGCAATAAAAAAAGTAATAGAAAGAAAATCGGTCAGAGTAATAAACTCTTGAAATAAGTAGAAATAAGTTTGGAGATCCTTGAGAAGAGGAGGTGTTTAGAGGACTGTTTAGAGTCCAAAAGCACAGAGGCACAAGGGCTGGGGCAGAGTTTGCAGATTTGCAGCCCCAGAGCCTCACACAGGAGGGGAGCAGGGGGAGCAGAGAGCAGGGTTTGGCACACTCAGGCCCATGGCTCACCCAAACACTGCCAGGGCACTGAAAATCTGCTGTGGTCTGAAAATCTCCTGATTATAGCAAAAGTCACCCAGCTGAACTTCACATATGTGACTGGCTTGTTAACTGAGCTCAGTGGTTTAATTTGGGGAGTAAACAGTAAGGAGGAAATATTTTTGATTTTGATTTTGTTTACTAAATTCCCTTATAAAGTCTTTTCCCCAAATTTTTTTTTACTACCACTGATCAAGGTATGATGTAAGAGATAAGAATGATTGATGATGTAAAGATCTTGCTGTTCAATTAATAAAGGGAAATTAATAATAGAAGGAAGCAGAGAGGAAAGAACAATCTGATGAGCATGGGATGCAAGGTTTCTCAAGAGTCACAATAGTGCCTTTGAGTCAGAGGAATTAAAAAAAAATACAATTATATAAACAGATAATTTCTATCATTACTGAAATAAACCCTTCTTTGGGTAATGAGGGATGGAAGAGCGTACACCAAATCAAGAACATTATTATGTGCAAACATAAATCTTTGTAAGGCCAGCAAGATGCAGGGACTTTGATTTCCAGGGAGACCCAAGCCAGGTGGTTTAGGAGGAGAGGGCATATTTGGTATTTTGGATATCCAGCCATGAACAGCACAACCAGAAGTGCTTACAGCAAGTTCCCTTCAAAGCCCAGATTCCAGGGAGGCTTTTTCTGAGGCTGCAGCAGCTCCTAAGTCCTGCCTGTTGCACTCCTGGCTCCATTTCTGAGCTCTGGGGTTAACTTAGTCCTAGCACAGCACAGATTAACCCAAGTGCTCTGCACTAATGGGATCATAATGCTGGAAACTCTGACCTGGCCCTCTCTGACCCTTGAAGCATCCTCAGACTGTAAAGTCTTTGAAAGCCTTTAGCGAACATTACTAATTATAACTCCCTTTTTCTAGGTTTAAAAGCAGTGAAACATGGCTTTTAGCCTGACTGAGGCAATGTTGGAAGTTTCAAGAAGAGATCTCTCTTTTCTCAAGCCCCAGAACTTCTGATAAATGTAGAACCTTGCTATCTTGGAATGATACAAGAGAACTTCCCATTACTAGATTACATATTCAAGTCTTACACAGAAAATTATTAACTTCAGGTATAACTTTGTCTTATTAAAACATTACAAAAAGCCCAGAAATAACAATTAATGACCATGGTACCACTGCCTCAATATGCAGTTTCTGAAAACCATATATACTTAGGCAAAAATCACAGATACAATTAAAGAATTGTCACCTCAGAAATAATTTCCCAGGGACCCCTTTCTAGTATGGGTATATGTAGACACACACAAATAAATTTCTACCCAGCATCAAAAGCAGAAAAAATCTCCCTCACAGCAGAACCTGGACATCACAATTTAATGGTTTTAGTAGCTGCATCAGTAGAACTGCACGGGCTGTTCAGTCACAAACATAACTGACATTAAAGAGAGCAGCCCTTTCCCATCTGCTGTCATGCCCCAAAATAACAAAGCACCAGAGTGACCTCATGGCAGAGACTGAGGGGATCTCACACAAACTTGTGCCACAGCTTCCTGACCAAATGAAACTCTGCAGCCATACATCTGCCTTATCACATGCTAAACTTTCACTCCTGAGGCACCGAGATCACACACATAAATCTGTGCCTTGCACTCCTCAGCAACCTTGCTGAGAGGATTTATCTCCAGGCCCAGCTGCCCAGGGACACAAATGCATTTCTGGTCAGGGAAGGGGGCTCTTCCCTGCAGGAAAGGAGTGCCACCAGCATGTGCACCAACAGACCCTCTGAGTCTCCCCAAAATCTCCTAATATTTAATTAAAAGTAGATGAATTTGTCTAGTAGGTTTGGGATAGGGTGATTCCCTCCTTAAGTGACTGTGTGAAGTGGGGTTGTACTGATAGGAATGAGAACACAAGTCTGAATTTTTCACGCATTTTGTTTAAAAGTCATGTTGGTGCACTCTCTCTCCTCCTCCACCCCCATCCCCCTGCTTTACCCTTGCATCTTTTCTCCAGCAAAGATTTAATTATTTAATGCCAAGTGCAATAACATCAGGAGCAACCAAGAGCATTCTTCCATAGAATACTTCATAGCACACTAATTAGGAGTCTTCTGAGAGCTTTAACAATCCCTGTAGGCAGAGGAGGGAGCAGGGTCTGATCTCTCCTAATCCCAGGGACTGCCCTCATTTTTGTGCTGCTGCAGGGAGGAGCAGAGAGTTCCCAGTGCCCTCCTTTTGTGAGAGCAGTGCTGCCTGTGCTGCCCTCCAGCTCTGCCTGGGTGACCTGTCCAGCTCCAAGGAAGTGCCCAGGGCTGAGTGGAGCCTCTGTGCCTCCTGTTATTGCTGGGGAAAATCCCACAGCCTTTGATCCCAGCGTGTCACCAGCTCTTCCTCCCTGGAAAAGGCAACTCGTGTTCAGCTCAGAGCACTGAATTCCACCAGGAGCACCCAGGCGTGTGAGGCTCTGCCTCTGCCCTGGCTGCTCCTGCTGGGTGGACAAGGCACAATTTGCAGCCAGGGGAGGAAGCCACGTGGAGAGCACATTTTTTATGTATGATAGAGCGCAGAATCAGAGAATGGCCTGGGTTGGAAGTGACCCTAAAGATTCTCTCATTCCAACTCCCTGCCATGGGCAGGGACATCCTCCCTTATCCCAGTGATACCAAGCTCTGTCCAGCCTGGTCTTGGACACTCCCAGGGATGCAGGAGCAGCCACAGCTGCTCTGGGCACCCTTCACCCTCCCAGGGAAGGATTTCTTCCCAAAATCCCATCTAACCCACCTGCTGTCAGCCCCCTCTCCTGTCTCTCCACACCTTTGTCCAAAGTCCCTCTCCAGCTCTCCTGGATCCCTGGATGATGCTCTGAGGTCTCCTTGGAGCCCTCTCTTCTCCAGCTGACAGAATTCTGTCAGCAGAGGGGTTCACAGGCTGGAAGCAGCAGCACAGAGACCAACAAACTTCACTCTCAATTTTCAGCTTCTGACCTCATCACGGTGCCATCGTCACACTTCAAGCAGTCTGAGTGGGATTTTGCAGTGCTTGAGAGGAGTAAAAGCAAACCAGAAGAGCAGCTCTAGTCTGAACATTGCATCTGACTGCAATGAAATGTGTTATTTGAGCCATTAGCTTTAAGTGACAGAAAGCAAAAGCATAAAAACATTTCTGAATTGCTAATAATGCTCAATTCCCTCTCACCTTATCACACATCACTGATGTTTGTAATATTTCTGCTCTTCCTTATGTTCTTCAGTATTGTCATTGAAAATTCAGCAGCAATTAGCTACCATGAAAACTAAGAGCAGTAAATAAGGAGTGTTTATTATTAAAGCATGAGAGTTTCAAATTGCAATGTTTATTGAAATCAACATAAATCTTCGCCCCCAATTAAACTAGTCCAAGAAGATCTTTCCATTGGCAAAGTAAGTTGCAATATGAGTATTAGCTATGTCACCCTATATGGTTGATCTTTAAACCAGACCAAATGTGAAATTTTCAGCATATTTTAAAGTTGTTGCACTTGATTTTTACCAATTAATGACTCTTTTGAACTTCACCTCACGATACTTATTAGCCTTCTTAAATATACTGGAGGTGCTACATTCTTCATTTATGTCACTCATTAATCACTGCTCAATGGCTGCTGTCAGGAAGCTGCTGCCTTTGATGTCTCATTGTTCAGTGCATTCTTTCTTGTTGGTAGTTAATCAAACGCTTCCCTGCTGTGGCCAAAGCACAGCTTGAGAGCAGCTCCAGAGGTGATCCAGCATTCAAACATGGAGCTGGTTGTAAAGGTCCAGTTTTTTTCATGCACCGTGGCAAAGGGAAAGCTTTGGTTCTGCAGTCCTTGGCAAATGAGACTTTGCTGTCCTGCCCTCATGACTGGGGAGCTCAGAGAACAGCTCTGAGCTCTGCCATCTAACTGGAGCTCACTGGAATGACTGACTAATTAGCTGCAGTTATGAAATGAACTGCAAAGTTTTCACTGTCAAGCACAGTGAAATAATTTTTCTCTTTTTTCTTCTTTTTTTTTTTTCTAAAGAATGGAATTAAAATAATTGTCAAAACGCATTAAAACTTCAGGGGGCGGTAAGTCAAATGAAAGCATCCAACAGAGAAAAATATCTGTCCTGGGATAAGATGAACATTTTCATTTCTAGTGTTTGTTCAAGCTAGATTGATACTGAAAATGGTCAGAGATTCTGCAAAAACAAGAGTGGGCAAGCTGAAAACAAGGAAGTAGAAACTTAGAGGAGAAGGAAAGACAAGATTGAAATGGGACAAAGAAGAATCATTGAAAATAAAAAATTAAAAACTGACTATTAGGAAATACTGCGTATTTTTATAGTAGTTTTGCACTTCTATGCTCATTTGTTTAAAAAGAAATCTCAGTGTTTGGAATCTTTGCAAAGATGCTAAAATCCTCCTGTTTGTCTTTTCAGAGATCTAACCCTGATAACAGGACATGCCAAACAGGTGCTGCTGTGCAGCTGAAGAGATCTCTCAGATTAAAATATGTTACTGTCATCTGGATTTGTAAATCTATGTAAGAGTAAAGTAAAGAAAAATAAAAGTAAAGAAAGTAAACATGATGTGCTTTTAGAAAGAAGGCTATTACACTGCCTAATCATTTTATAAATGTAACACCAATATTTAGCAAATGGAACCTAAAGAAGTCAAGGCATTTTTAGCCTGTTAAATCTTCTCTGCTGAGTTCCTCTCCTGCATAAAACCTGGTGACAATCACCAATTGTTGAAACACTCATATTAGCAAGACGAGAAGAACTTGAGCAGGAAAGGAAGTTGAAAGCAAATGATCATTAAGGTCCCTTCCAAAGCATTCTAAGACTCTATGATGTGTCACTTTAAATAAAACATTGTAAAAGTCTCTTTGTAGTAGGGACCTCACAACCCAGACATGGCACACATAATGACAAACCCCATCTGTACAGCTCTGAGATCTCTGTGCTGTCTCATTTTGTTACAGCTTTCATGAGAACATAGACCTATAATTAAAATAAGAACCTGATGGACTGTTTAGAGTCTAACTTTTACTTTGTTACCTGCTATTTCCCATTTTTTTTCTCTTTGAAACAGAACAGAAAAGATTATGCTTTAGCCTGCAGGCACTTTCTTTAGATTTTTTTTCAAATGACTGAGGGAACAAAATATTTCCCTTTCTCTAGACACTGGCATTCCACCTGACTCAAATCCCTGTCACCTCAAGCATCATTTTTACCTCTGTTCAAGACTGGATATAAAAGCACTAAGTTAATGCTTGCTCTGTTCATTGTGCATACAATGCACCTCTTGGTGTGCCTTGTGATCTTCAGATGGGCAGCACAAAAACTGTGAGAAAACCTGAAGGCTGTAAATCCCTGATGCGCTAATGGCAGGCACTGACCTGCTCAAAATGCAGGGGCTAATTTGGCAGGGTCAGGAGGCAGTGACACAACTCCCCTGGAACCTGAAATGCTCCAAACATTCCCTGCCCAGCAGTGCCTGGAGTTCACTGACCTGAGCAGGGCTCACATTGCTCAGCTTTGTGGAGTCACTGCTCAGTTTGTGATATCACTGTTCAGATTTTGTGATATCACTGCTCAGATTTGTGATATCACTGTTCAGATTTTGTGATATCACTGCTCAGTTTGTGATATCACTGCTCAGATTTGTGATATCATTGCTCAGATTTGTGGAGTCACTGCTCAGTTTGTGATATCACAGCTCAGTTTGTGATATCACTGTTCAGATTTTGTGATATCACTGCTCAGATTTGTGATATCACTGCTCAGATTTGTGATATCACTGCTCAGTTTTTGTGATATCCCTGCTCAGATTTTGTGATATCCCTGCTCAGATTTGTGATATCACTGCTCAGTTTGTGATATCACTGCTCAGTTTGTGATATCACTGCTCAGAGTTTGTGATATCACTGCTCAGATTTGTGGAGTCACAGCTCAGTTTGTGATATCACTGCTCAGATTTTGTGATATCACTGCTCAGTTTGTGATATCACAGCTGTCAGCTCACCCTGCTCCCATTCAGGGGACACTGGAGCAAATTCCAGAAGAAATCAAGGACATCAGGATCCCGATTCTGTGTGATGAACATCTGAGGAGTGTTTCAGTGGGCATTTGGAAAGAGGAGGGAGCCAAACCCAAGGGCTCTAGTGAGATTTATGTTCAAGCAGCTGATTCTCTTCTTTTCTCCCAGGCACCAAATTTTTGATGCTGTATCATTGCCTCCAGTGAAGATCCCGAATATTTTACAGGAATATCACAACAAATGACTCAGACTGATTCTGTGCTGTTGTTTAATGCATCAACCCTCAGTCCAAGGATGAATTTGGACTCTCATACTTCAGGGAGTATGAAGGGCTTTGCTCCAGATGCAAAATGACAGACTGCTGATGGCTCTTTACAGATATTTTGCAGACTGAGTTACTCATAAATAATTATGTCAAATAAGGTAAACTCCCCATAGCCCTTCCAAGAAGGAAACTCTGAGAACATTGAGAACATTACAAAGAAAAACACCAGAAAACTATGAGGTAGAGAAAGGAACTAACTGAAAGGTTTCTCTCTCTTTTTTTTTTTTTTTTTTTTTTTTTTTTTTTTTTTACCCCCAA
>JANRGV010000023.1:17346408-17357160 GCA_024734035.1 Alethe castanea
CTCTCTCTTTTTTTTTTTTTTTTTTTCCCCAAATTGCGTTAGTTTGTGAGGGAAAAAAAAAAAAAGAAAAGAAAAAAAGGAAAATAAAAAAAAAGAAAGGCAGCTCCCACAGGTGCTTTCCAATAAATTTTCACCAAGGTGTTTAAATTTTAAGATTTTTGCATTCTGAGCCAAGTGCAAGAAAAAAAAAAGCTTTTCTCAATGCCCATACTGTGGAATCAAGAGGATTCCTTTCAGTTAATCTAGTACAGCACTGAGTCTATTCATACTAGGAATAATTTATTTTCTATCTGTTTTCAAGAAATACAATCCAACTGGGAGAAAGAATTTGACTCAGATTGCATTATTTTTGACCTAACAAATCGGGTAAAGTTCTCTACTCTCTCATAACTAGCATTCTAATGTATAATTCTGTGAAGATTGAAAACCCTTTTTTCTCAGTTTCAAGCTGTAGGGACAGCTGCTTTTCATGACACAGGCTGTCCTGGTGTCTTGTCACAGTCTGTAAGATGTCTTCAGTATCTCCATTGTCTCTCTTTTCTTAAGCTTTTTGTCTTACTGTGATTTTTTTCTTCCCCTTCTCCTTATTCTCTTTTGCATTGTTCATTATTCTGCCACATTTCCCCGTGGGCTTCCAGCTGACTCTCTCCTTGGATTCCATTCTCCTCTCTGCTTTATCTGCAGCCATTTTCATTTTTAAGTGCCACTGTCCCTATTAGCTGCTGTCCCTGCTGCAGACTGGTTTTCCTGTGCTCTGCCTGTTTGACAATCCCATCACAGCCCCAGTGCTGAGCTGCAGCTCAGCAGGTTTTACACAGAGCTCTTCATCCCCAGCAGAATTTCCCTTCTGATCCCTCACAGACCTGCAGCTTCCTGCCTGGCACCTGCACTGACACCACAGGCAGCAAATCTGACATAAACCCACTGATTCAGGCTGTGCTTTGTGGAATCTCTGCGTGCCAGCCCTGTTTTCCCTTCCACAGGGAGCAGTTGCTTTTCATTTCTGGAGCATTACCTGAACGACACCCATGCTGCCACAGACTCAGCTCAATCCCAGGAATGGAGAATGTCTCTCATCCTTTACTCCTTACTGAAAAATCAATACCTTAAAATATCCAAACCCACTTTTTTTTTTACTAGTTTGGTCTATTTGACTCATCACACTCCTTGTCCTCATCGTTATCTTGTTATATTTTATATTTTTCCCCTGTTCACCATTACTTAGAGGTGCCTCTTATTGATAGAAAGAGAGGGAAACTTCTCTCCAAGCTGGACATTCTTACTGGCTCCATAACTTCCAAATTTTCCATACACAGCCTCAAAATCCCCTCTGCAGTAAATACTCGCTGCTTGTCACAAACAGGAAACTCCAGAAGAGGTCACATCATCAAGAAGGAATAAAATTAAATGGAAAAGGCACTTTTAACCTTAATGGTACATGGAAAAATCAAACAGAAATGCAGGCTCCTGATATTCACAGTGGAGGGGGAATTTTTCCAGAAGGAAACCTGGATCAGCTGCATGACAAGGAATCTGGTTTCTCCTAAGGGCTAACTTGGTTTTTTTTATATATATAAACATCTTCCCAGTGACTGTGAATGAAGTTTTGGAAGTTGTCCTAAATATGGGAAGATTAAATATGGCCCAGCTATGGCTGGACTCAATTATCTTGGAGGTTTTTCCCAACCTTAATGATTCCAGGATTCTGTACAGGGATATCTCAATCAAGTGATTTGTTCTGTTTCTTGAGGGCAGACTCTGGAAAAGTCAACTACTGATGGTTACTCATTAAAGAATTTCCCCTCAGTATTTCCTTTAGAAAGATACTTTCCTTTAGGAAGAAAGTTCTTAGGCTGACTGCAAAACTGATTTAAAATATAGTCATTTAACAAGATGTAGTTTCATCGAGGCACACACAAAATATTAGACTCAAATCTGATATAAATACCTAACCTGCATAAGTAAAAATGTGATTTATAAAAAAAAAAAAAATGCATGTGTGCATCTCTTCATACACATCTAACAGCAGGTACACGTTCTTAAATTGAATAAAACTTATTGACCAATACAAAATCCTGACTCTAGCAGAAGACCAGTGTGCTGCAAAAGGCAGTATTTCAGTAGCATAAGGGACTTCTACCCATTCTTTTTTATCAGCTATGTTTCTAACTTGAACAAAAAGTGTTATCCATCATCTTGACTCAGAACCCAAAAGCACAGTTTTCACAGAATTTCCAATGAGAGGAGACATACCCAGTTTCATCTGGAACTGACACCTAAACCTGTACCAGGAGTTGTGAGCTAAACTGAAAATGGAGGTAAATAATCCAGATATTAATGCTGTGCTTTTCCATGGGGTGATTGCTCTGCCCATGGCACGAGGAATTTGGGCAAGATCAGAGTTTATTTCATCCAAGGATGATGGGACATACTTTCCCAAAGATAAAAGTACTGCTGGTCCCACTTAAACAGGGCAGGCTTTAGAAAAACCTTTGACTTTCTCTGCAAAACATCATTGATCATTTGAAAATTCCTTACTCTTTAAACCTGACCAGATTTAGATCAGGTTTGAAATTCCTTTCAAGAAAAAAATTGCTTATTGAATGAACAAGAGCATTTCTGAAGCATTCTGTATAACTGAATCATTAGACTTTGGGGTTTAATTAATAGCCAAACTCATTAAGATGAGGAAAAGAAAAATCAAGGTAAGTTATAAAAAACTGTTTTGTCATTATATATTTCCTATTTTTCCTCAATTAACAATCACATTAGGGTGGGGTATATAATGTTTGAGTTAATACAACAGTACCATTTAGGTCTCAGCAGCTGTTTTATCAATCCAGCTATTTTATGTGAGGAAAAAAATATGTTTTTAATGCAACAAAGACACATCTCTCCTTTCCTTCCATGCTAATCTAACACTTGTCTTGAGATTTCCTCTCTGAGTGATTTTCAGTTAAAGAGGAGATGCTTTTTTTTCTATTTTCCTGGGAAACACCACAATTTTCCTTCTTCCTCTTTGCCTTGCAAGGCTTTCCCCACAGGTGTGCAGTAAGGTATTTAAAGCCCTGCAAGGGTACAAATCGAGGTTGCTGAAGTGCATTTTGGATTTGTGGGTTTTGAAATGCAAATTGGCAGGAAGAGTTGTCCAAGACTGTCACACAATCAAGAACTCCCAGCTCCTCCCTGTGAAATACAGCGAGATGCAAGCAAGAACCAGCCAACCCTAATCAAGGAGAATGTTTCTGTAATTAGATGGGATTGTTTGTTAGCCCAGGAAATTAGAGGCACAAACAACAACAGAGTTTATTGCCTCTGTAGTAATTTTTTCTCTTCACAGTCCCATGATTTGCAATAACGTTCTGATTTTCATTTTAAGCTGTTTGGATTCTGCTGCTCCCACTGCCTTACTTTTGGGATGTAATGAATGAAGATAATGAAATTATCTTAATAATTGACCATCACAATTATGCTGTGGTAGTTTGAGGGAGTTCTGTTCCTTTGTTTGTTTGGGGTTTTTTTTTCATAAGAAAGCCAAGAGAATCTGCTCTTTTTTGAAATTTCACCTCCCCCTTTTTATGTCTGCTCCCTGTTCTCCAAGTACAGCCATTTCACCACATGAATATGGTGAGCTGAAGAAGGAACTGCAGTAAAAAAAAAAAATGAAATTGGTGTTTCCAGGTACTTGGGTATTTCAGCTTCCTAAAAGACTGGAACAAAGCAGGTGTCCTTGTAGTATTAAGGTCAGAGAAAACAGGAAACTGTTTTAGAACTCCTTTAGAGCTCCTTTTTTGCAGTGGTTTCAGCATCCTTCCTCAAAGGAAACCAAGACATCACCTCTTGTGGAGGCAGGAAGGATTTTTGTGCCTGAGCTCCCATTCTGCACTGGGAGCAGCCCATGCTCTGCACAGGGATAGATCATGCTGGAAACTGGGACAGCTGCAGAGAAAACCTGCCAGGGACAGGCAGCACAAAGACAGCTCAGGTGTCTCACTCTGAACACTTTAATGTACTCCAGAGGGATCACCTCAAACAGATTAACTGGCCTTGGGACAGCAGTGAGCATGAAAACTGGAGCTCCATGGAAAAAATCAGTTTTGATGATAACTCTGAAAGAGTCACCTGGATGAGGAGGAATGGCAGTGTGACATGAGGTTGTACAGGTGACCAGGACATCATAAATTATTTCCCCTCCTTCTGTGGCTTCTGGAAGTTTGGTGGTGCTGGATGTGAGACTCCATAAATATGTCTGGAGGGATTTTAGAAATAAAAAGGCTCCTTGCAGCTGTCTCATTCTTTTCTAGCTGGAATGTGTTTCCAGTACCTTATGTTTCAAATCTTTTCTCTGAACACTTCAATGGGCTTTGCCCTTTAAATATCACCAAAAATTTTCAGTGAAGACTAATTATAACCACCTCACACGATTTCAGAGCTCACATACATTGTAAAAGACTTGCTCAGAAGTTGGTACCTCTCCAGCTATAGGCATTTACACCCTGCAAAATGACACATTCCAATCTCACACTCTGACAAAAAGAACAATTTCTTTTCAGTCCCCCTTGCGTAAATACAAAAAAAAAAAATAGCCAAAAGGGAAGCTGAAAGAGAAGTCAAAACTGTGTCTAGAAGTTCTCTAAGATGTCTTGATGTGATGTAAATCTGAAGTCCCCATCTGAGAGTTGTGTACATGAAACTGGATTTCTGGAAATGGCACAAGGCTGGCAGTAATGAATAATGAAAGCAACACAGTAATGATGAATAGGAGAACTTCACAGCAAAAATAGCCACTGCCAGCCCAGACCTTGCTCTTTGTGGCCTCAGTGAGAACTTTAGCTGCTCAATTTCTGCTGTGGGAACAATTTGCAGGAGGATTGTGAAATATGTTATTGAATAACAACTGTTCTTTGTGTTGCTTGGGTTTTGTGGGCATATCCCAGCAGCTATAGAGCAGTCAGATATGCCATAAAACTGGAAATATGATCAGTACATAAGTGGTCAGCTAAGGATAAAACAGTGTCATACCTGCTCTAAACTAAAACCCACGAGCTAAATCTTCAAGTTAGCACTGTCTACAGGAGAGTCTGGAATTTCAGCAGTCACCCAGAGACAAGCTGGGCACAAAGTGATCAATAAAATATCTATTTGGGTATTATTTCTCCATAACTCATGTATGGCATATTAAAGAAAAAATCTGCCCTGACAGATGGCCCCTGGTCTTGTCTCCCATAAAGGTGATTGGGCCATATCTCAATTTTAAGTGTAAGAAGCACAACTTTATTCTTTTCTACCACTACAAATAAAATAAAGAATTAAAAGTCTCCTCTTACATCTCAATGTATAGTAAGTATAGTTACAATAAAGAAAAGCCCACATAAAATATGGCAATTTTCTTTTCAATAAGAAGTAAAAAGAAAAAAAGAAAAATTAAAAATAACAGCTTCATTACAGGATCTTGTGAAGTTACACATTTCAGACCAAACTTTTCTAATAGCATAGAGAACTTAGAGTTCTCTGCAAATAAAACTAAAATTGTTCCTCCACTATTTTAAAATTATCCAACACTTTATTAACAATTCATCTGTTTCTAAAAGTGACAGAAAGGTACATTATTGTCTCTCTGCAAGGTGACAGAAAATCTGCAAGGCCTTGCAAGAACTTTACCAAGTGGAGAAGAAACCAGATAAATACAATCTGAATGTACATTAGCACAGCTTGATTTAAATTCAGACACAAGCTCTATCTCAAGCATGAGAGGACTACAGGTGACAGCATTGGAAAACACCTTAGAGAGCAAACCAGATTCCAAGCCCTGACTCTGTTTCAGGTATTCAAGAATTCTGGTAGGAACAAATTTCCTTGCACCACTCAGAACATTATGTAAGAAGAAGTGACAGCAGCACTTTGCATATCTCCTAGGAACACACCATTTATTTACAGGCTTAAAGAGAGCCTGGAACATTCATCTAGGCAGCTTGTTATGCAATTTATATGGCACAATTTGCTTCTAAAATAAAAGAAGAGTACAGACTGCTTTTTATGTCTTTATATAATGTGCCATGTAGGAACTATAGGCATTGCACAGATTTGGGGTTGGAATCTATACTTATTTCCAATATAGTTAAGTATAGTCATTAAATTTCAAGCCTGTGTGTCCTTTCCTAATGTTCTTTCATCTAGAAACACCCTCCAAAGAAAACACATAGCACGGCTATTTCAATTTTTTTTTTTCTTTCCTAAATTTTATCCTCCTGCAGCTTAGTATTACAGGCACAAAGAATACACGAAAGGGAGTAATAAACTCTAAAAGGCAGAGTAAATGCAGATGCAAATTTTCCCTCTTCTCAGGCAGAGTAAATGTGATTGTTCCTCTCCATGAATTGCAAGAGGAACACAGATTAGGTTTGCTATAAATCTCAGAGAAATCATTTATATGGTTATATGACTGCATATCAGAGTGATAATTCATGTGACAGTTGTAGAAATCACATGAACACCCAGCATCAAACTGATTTTTGCCAAACTTTCTTTATTTAGCTATAACATCAATTTGCATATTTCCATTCAGTCAGCATAATTTTTAAACTGTTAAGCTAATGATAAATGAGGCTGTTTATTGCCAAATGAGGAGATTATTGCATAACTGTTGATCCAGTGGCCATCCTTGGAATAACAAAGACAATTATTTATGGGTTAGGATTGCTCCCCCTGCGTTGGCTTTGCAGTGTTTCACTGCTGGATAACAAAGGCAGCACAAAGGGCCTTGTAGAGCAGACAGATTTTCCTCCTGTGCTCATCCAGCACGGAGGTTTGGTTTTACAAACTGCTTTGAACATTATCGCCCACTTTTCAATTTAAAACGCTCAAATAAGCAAAAAAAGATTATCAATAGCAATGCATCTTCTCACACAAACAATGCACTGAAGTGCTTCAGACACGGTGATAAATTTTGCCATTTCATTCTAAGCCATTTCTGGAGGTGTTTCCACGTTTTAACCAATATATCCCTTGTTGCTCTGTGCAATTTGTTCAGTGTATTTACTGACTAAAAGAAAAGCACTAGGCACTGTCATTAAAATATAAAGTTACAGGAGTCATGGACATCATCAGAAGGGAAGAAAAGCAACCTACCACCCCAGGCTTCTCCCTGACTGCAATAAAAAGCAGCCCTTGGCATTTATTCACTCAGGTGAGATATTGTTATTGAGGAGGTTCACACGTTATATTTCATGCAAAATACTCTGTGCAGCAACAACACACGACGTGGCTGGGGGGAAAGCCAGGAAATGTTACCTGGGTGCTGGAATTGGAAAGGATGGGGGTGCTATCTAAGAAGCCCCTGTGCTATGTTAACTGTCCTGAATAGCCCAGAAAGCAAACCCCACCTTGGGCTGCATCTCCACCAGCATTGCAACAGCGTGAAGGAGATGATCTTTAGGAGAAATAAAATATTATTAACTGAAAAATGTTTCTGAATTATAGACACCCCCCCCTCTAGAATACTGATTTGTGTGTCTCAGTAACAAAAGCAAAAACAAGCCTTGGATCTGTGACATGTCCAGTGGAACTGGACCTGGGAAATTCAATGAATTCAGTGCAGAAAGGAGGTCAGATTACAAATGCTCATTACAGGCAGTGATAATTTCTTTTGCTGCTGAGTCTTTGTGAGTTTTAACCCAAGATCCTAGAAGGATATTCTCAATGGAGAGTATGAAATTGTGGTTATGATGTTTCAGAGGCATTCTGATGACTTTGGAAAGCTGTCATATGATGTTTAAGCTATGGTCTATTTGTCACCTGCACAGATTAAGGGTGAAAAATGTAATGCCATTAAGTCCATGGAAAAGTTCCACTGGCCTCAGTAGAAATAGGATTTACTGGGGAAAATCCATAGAATATTTCAGACACAAGAAGAAATTCAGAGTCTCTCTGGCATTTTAGGCTTGTATTAAAAAGCACAACCATTAACAGCTCTTCAGAGGAGCCCATGAGTGAAGTACCATCAACACTGGATTAGGTCAATTACACAAACAAAAAGAGAAACTTCAGAAAGCTTGAATACACAGAATATCTACTTGAACAAACATTACTGCAGGTAACCCTTTGGCCTGCTCAATTCTCCTAAGTGTCATATGCTCCTATTGGCATTTCCTGAATGGTGACCAAATCTGATTCTGTAAATGATTTGAATTAAATGTCAGCCAGAACCCTGGCAGAGGAATCAGACTGAGCTGCTGTGCAGAATCACCATTCTGGATCCCGTTCTGCTTTCTGCATTTTCAAAGATTTGGCATTCAAGAACCAAAAAAACCATTATTTTTAACATCTCTCTGTGTTCTCCATTTGCCCAGTTCTTCTCTTTTCTAAGTATTCTCTTAAAAAATAAATAAATAAAATAAATGGTGTTTATGTTCAACACACAATAGTGTTTCCTAAACAGTACCCAAGGTGTTGTCTTTGCACATATCACCTTCCCAGACCTGTGGTGACACCACTGGCAGATTTAAAGTACAAAGACACAGCAGTAGAGCAGTTGAATTCACAGCTGTGATAAAGAAAAATCTGTCACAGATGAATCGCTTGGAAAAGGAAACAAATTACAAAGTCAAGGAATTAAATAAGAAACAAAGTTTTGAACCATGACAAGAAGTTTAGTATAAGGACACCTTGCTTAACTCCCAGCCCACAATCTAAACTAGGAAGATTCCAAACAAAATGACTTTGCAAAGAGTCTGCCTTGAAGCAAAATCCAATTCATGAAAATTCAAACAAACCAGTAAAACTATGCCAACAGCCCTCTTATCAAAAGCAATCCAATCAGAGAGAGAGGCAGACTCATGCATATTAACCTGAAAACACCAAGAACTCAGGGTCCCATTCTGGATCCCTGCTTTGGACACAGAATTCTGGAGCTATTCCCAGTTATCCCACAGAGCACAGCCCCTCCTCTGGAGGGGAGCAGTGGGATTGCAGTGCTGCAGCAAATACCTCAGAAAGAAGAATTGAGAGGAGAAGATCTGGGACACATCTCCCAAAGGACACTTTTGTGTTAGTAATGCATAGCAGACCAAAAAAAAAATAAAAAAATAAAAAAGAGGGGGCTGGAAATGTAGCAATAAATAAATAAATAAATAAATAAATTCCATCTCTGATGCACTCTCTGCTTCTTGCTTAGCCAGAGCTGCAGAAGGTTCACAACAACCTTGTTATTTTAACATTTCACAACATCCCCCAAGCAGAAACACTTGCTTTCATGACACTGCGGTTCTATTGTACCTGGAGAGGTTTTCCTGGATCCTGGGGCAGGAGAGAATGACACAAATCACTGCAAACAACCTCGTGGCACACCAACAACCCCCATCCCTCCTTCCTTAAACACCTGCAAACCTGGGACCAGCTGCATCTGTGGCTGGGTTGAGTAGCAGCAACTTCCTGGGAGTGATTCACTGTTTCACACACTGAGTGTTTCTTCAAATCAAACAGCCCCTCAGTTATGGTAAAAAGCTGTCAACCTTCCTCCTAAAATAAAAAAAAAAAAAATAAAACAACAAAAAAACCCCCAAAAAACCCCAACAAAACCAAACCATCCAATCTAAAGGAAAAGCAAAGCCATGTTCAAACACAGCAAGAGGAGGGGTATAAATCATCCTGTTGCTCCATACTGATGTGTGCACTCAGGCTTCAAACTGAGTTTAATATATTGCTGTATGAAATAGGCAAATATGTAGGGTCTGGCCACAGGGTTAAAATGCTTTTATCTATCAAGAGTGGCCACACAGCACCTTAATAGAGAGGTCACAGCATCCATGTACCAGATAATGTAAAATCTTTCTGCACAAAACCATATTTCTGTATTTTATCTGTCCTTTCCATTTCTGCAGTATTTCAGATGAAGAACTGTGACACTGCTGTGAGTTTTCTTCTCCCAAGCAGTAACCAGTGGAGTCCATGAGTTTCTCCAGGCAGATTTTGGAGCTTGCCCTCCTTATGCTTCACCTTTGTGAGAAGGTCTGCAGGTAAAGGAGGAAGCAGCAGAGCCTCGGCCTCCCAGGTCATTTTTACCTCTCTATCCATCAGAATATCTTTTACTGGAAGGAAGTTTTGTAAGTTCATACCTCCTCTCACAGTTTGTTCCAGGTGGAAAAGAAGATAAAAAATATCCCAAGGTTTATGTGTCTATTACTATTGATCTGGAAAGGAGCTGAAACTTTAATAAGCTTATAATTGTAGCTTTACCTCATTTAAAATCTCTTTTTTTCCTGGCTGAGATGGCAACAACAACATAAGATCTCAATTATGATGAATCTTCCCAGTTTTACCAGGCATATCTTTTAATCTAGATACAAGGCTGGATAAAAATAGAGCTTAAAATCCTAGCCAGCCTCTGCCTCAAGTTTTGTATAATCTAGAAACCTAGCTACATCCATTTTTTGGATGCCAGTTGAAACCAGAGTGGGACAAACTCATTTTAGCATGGAACAGATTGGAAGGATGGAATTTAGTTCAGGTACTAGCAGAATACAGGCTAATATAACTTTGGGACACTAATCTAAAGAGATATTTAATAGTAAAAAAGGCAGAAAATGCTAAAAAAAAAAAAAAAAGTTGAAGAAGGATTATTTTCATATTGATTTTAGTTTCAAATGCAGCTAATTTTAAGGTTCCAGTTCAGCAGGTCTTTTAGATATAGTTATCAACACATTTGAAAAATGACTGTATAATCTCTTCCTACTTCAACTACAATGCTTTAACAGA
>JANRGV010000023.1:17358904-17406101 GCA_024734035.1 Alethe castanea
GGCTTCTCAATTTTTATGAAAAAAAAAGAAGAAAATTTATTTTTTTTTTTATTCAGAGATTTACACAGTTCATTGTAAGACAGTGAAGGTATAATTAAGGTGCTTCACCTCAGTGGGGCTATTAAAATACTGATGTATATGCCATAGAAATAAACATTGCTTTTCTGTGCACTGAATAATGCTTCAGTTTCTCAGATCCCAGAACGCACTAATTTCCATAAATATTGACTTTTAATGAGGGTTGTGGTCAATGATTTAATTTGGGGACTCCAATTCCACTGTCATTTACTAACAACAATAAAAGCTGAAATCCAGGTTCTTTAATCCCCAGTGTATCCCTTGTTAAAGACACTCAGTGCTAAGTTTTCTAAACCTTCAAATAGCCTTCAAATGAATGGTTTGAATCAGGTAGCAAAATCTGAAATTTCTGGCCTCACCCTGTTTTAATCCCAGTTAACACTGCAGGAAACACTCCAGGAAAATTCAGGTATCAAGGATTTCTACAGGGAGCCATGGTCCTGGGCTGGCAGATGATGGATAGAATCCACTTAGAATTCTTCTTTTTCCTATCAGGCAAGAAACTCTCTGGAATGAAGAATATTTTGACTAAACAGTGAGTGAGGGAAGAAAAAAGCCATGAATTTATTGCTGTTTTCCAATCTCTTTGTTTCTTAGTTTGTTTCATTCTTGTTTTGCTTTGCTTTTTCTGTTTTGTTTTTTTTTTGTTTTTTTTTTTGTTTGTTTTTTTTTTGTTGTTGTTTTTTTTTTGTTTTGTTGTGTTTTACAGTAGTCTGGGCAAGGACCACTCACATCTTCTCTATTAGAAACAGATCCATCCTGTAAGTCTGGTCTATACTTTAAACAAAACAGACTGATGTATTTAATTAATTACAGCCTGTTCATCAGAGACACTTTTCCAGTAAATAAAAATCATATTATCTCCAGAGAAATGACATATATGAAGTGGTTAGGGACTGCAAACAGTAATTTTCCTCATAAATGGCAATAGGGATTTTGTAATATGATTTCACATAGAGCTCAGATATTTCAGTTTATAATGTTAAGGTGTACTTCACTGGATCTGTGAAAAAACTGTTATTAGTTTTTGGCTTTGTGAGAGACTACAATTTTTAATCAATTCTGGGTCAATCAATTTCCAGTTTGCTTAGAACAAACAACAGATGTTGTTTTGAGTCAAATGAACCTTTGTTTTTAGCTATATACTTTAACCTTAAAACTGCAATTTAGTTTAGCCAGCTTAAGATGAGAGGTTATTTCAAAATAACTTTTTTTTTTTTTTTTTTTTAAAGCCTCTATGCCTGTTTATGTTCAAATTTTGAAATGTATTTCTGGAATTTTAGTTGACTTTTTTGTATGGAAAATCCAAATAAAAAAGCCCTACTCAGAAGTCTGTGTCAATCTAGACAAAAAATGAAGTCAGCCTGGACATTTCATCCACTGCAGACACCTCTTATCATCCTCCACAGCTCAGTGTTCCTGTACCTTCAAAAAGAGGAGGCTGCAGTAAGAAGCAAATGTGAAGCCCTGAGAGATTCAGAAATAACCAAGAGTCTCTTGTTGATGAACAAAAAACAATTAATCAGCTCCAGGCAGCAATTTTAAGGTAACCAGGCAGAGGGGCAGATTGTTCTGCACAGGCACCATGGACCAGAGAGTGATCCCATGCTTTGGAGTATTTATATGGAGTACATATATATAAATATATATATATATATTTGTATTCCTGTGCAGATCTAAAACAAATTACAGCCTTTGTTGTGACTCACATTTGATGTACTTAATGATGTTTGACAGATGCCAATTTTTTTAGCTGTTTTTTCATGTTTCACATCTTCTCTGTGTCTATTCTTCAGCCTTCTCTAAATTATCTCTTGAGCAAATATAGGAATATGGAAAAGCAAATATGGAAAACACCAAATTTAGGGCTGTGGCATTTTGGACACATCCCAGGCACCTCACAGGGAGAGTTCCTGACATCCTCCCACAGCACATGGGAATGATCCTTTCCTGTGGATCCAGGGAGCTGGGACAGAGCAGGGTCACAAGGTTACAGCTTAACAGCACCAGAAAGGCTTGGAATTAAATAGGAGAGTTCCTATTTTCCACATTCAGATGAATTATTTAGCATTCAGCAATGGTCACTGCAGTTTAGGTAAGTGAGGGTCACCAAGGACCAAGGAGAGGAAAATAAAAGAGAATTTCTGGAAGAAATATTTTTCAAAGGAAAGGGAAGAGTTCAGTTGTCGGGTTTTATTTCCTATGATTTTACAGCCTGCTCTTTGATTTTCTGTGCAAGAAACAGTCTGCCTGTTTTATCTGTGAAAGAAGATAAGGGCACATCACATCATAGTATTTTGAACCAACTCTTAGCCTTAGACTCTGCTCTAAGGTCTCATTATTCCCAGAGGATATAGATAGAAATGTCTGTCTTGGGCACAATTTTTTTTCCTCTTCAAATTATATGACAAGTCTTTAAGAGAAGTTATTTGTCCATTATGCTACAATATGTCTGGGAAAGGTATCCATCATGACTGAGGAAAAATCATTCATTTTCAGACCTGTCAGTCTGAGCAGACAGAATATGAAGCATCTCAGCACGGAGAAATAGAGGCAGCTCATCCCCCACTAAAGTTCAGCACTGTCAAGGCACCTCTGACATCCTGAGTTTGCTCTTCCTTCCCAGCAGCTCCTTTTACTTTCTCTACAGGAAGTTCATGCTTGCAGTTGGAGTGCAGCTGTTTTAACTCTGGTAGCAGCAGAGAGCTCACAAGGAATGGGAAAGCTCAAGTGCATCCTCAACCTGCACTTCTGCTGGGCAGGAAAACAGCAGAGAGCTGCACACTCCCAGTTTATCCCAGTTTGTGATATCCCAGTGGGGATGAGGCAGGGAGGGCTCAGCACAAAATCTCAGAAGAGATGTTAATAAACAGTATTAGGTAGGTGCAGCAAAATTCTGCATATTTTGGAACACAGAGAGACTTGTCCTATAATGTGATGATGGTGTTTAATGATCACACATTTTTACATCAGACTCCAAGAGCTCACAAGAATAACAGCTATGATCATAAAAGTTCCATTAGTTCCTTCTGGAACAGAGATTTCTATGTGCCTCCTTAGATCAGATTACACAACAAAAAGAAACAACAACTAAAACTACAAACAAACCAAAAAACCTTAGAAAATTCTCCAGGTTTTAATGAGAAATCCAGTTGTACAGCTTAGTTAGAAATAGACATTGTGTTAACATCACTTAATGAGCAATCATGGTATTTTAAAGTGTTCATTTGTAGATTGTTCCACACGTAATGACAAGACAGGAAACAAGTCCTTAATCCTAACCCTTCATAAATTAGGATTCTCCCTCTGCTACAATTTCTCACCCAGTACCACAAGACCACAATTGTGGCAGGAAAAATTCCCATTAATAATGGATTGATTCCACAGTATGAATATCTCAAAAATAAGACAAAAAAAAAAAATAAAAATAAAAAAGGAAAAGAATTAGCCAAACCTGAGTTAGATCTTCCAAACTATAGGAGCAGAAACATCAGCCTTCATGCTTCATTCATTATGAGAATGGAATAATTCCCACTAAAAGGTGGACTGCAATTCATAAATACAACTTAATTTAGCTTATCCTCAAAAGCTCCTCAAAGTGGTGGACATTTTAAAAAAAAATCAACAAAACAAAAAAGAAAGCAAGCTTGAATTAAAGCATTTTTGTCACACAAAACCATGTACAACAAAACAAATTGTATGTGTAATTGTATTTTGACCATGTTCTTATTATCTATCATAAATCTTGTGTCTGAGTACAGATATTGTACAATTACTTTCAACATTTGACATAATTGTTTTGATCTTAACTGTTATTCATTCTGAGAGAAAAATACAGTGGATAATACCAGATAACAAAGGGAACATTTAAGAGTAATGATGCTGCTCAACAAACTCATTGTCATTCTCCCATTTAATAATCACACTTAATGGTTATGTTCTGTGTGTGGCCCAAATTATGTGGCAGTTCTTAATATAATGATACAGTTGTGGTAATTCTGCAATCCCTGAAAAGCTCAGCAGAGAGTCTAAATAAAAACACCCCTGTGTGTCACCCATCTGTATCCAAATGGTACTTTAGTAATATTTCAAATTGAAAAAAAAAAAGCACTATTAAGCTTTTATATCACAGCAGGTGACATCCAATTCACCTAATTTTAGCCACCAGAAAGTGGAGTCTAATTCTAAAATATCATTTTATTGTACCATCAATTACCAGGAGATAATGAATTCCTTCTTAAAATGTAGAGGTTGGATTGTTCTCTGGGGAACTCCTTCACTGATTACAGATCACTTCCAGACAAGTTGTGCAAACTTGGCACCAAACAGGGACAGAAATATTTCTGTGATTCTCTGTGTCCCTCTAACAAACAGCAACTTCAATTACTCAAAGAATTTGAAGTCTCAGAAAACCATCTGAAAAATTCCAATAGGACAGAAAAAAAAAGCCCAGCAGATCATGGATATCCAGCACAGTATTGATTACAGGAAGTTTTTCTTTTTTAGTTTCTTCATTCTTAGGGTCTATTTCTCCAGCGAACTCTGAAATGAATTTAAAATATTGATATATATTCACAATGAGCATTAAACCCCTTCCTAACTCACTGGATTTCTGCACAAGAGCTCCAACTTCTGAGCACAGTGAGTGGCCTTCACTCTGAAACGCTCCTCCCTGTGCAGATCAGCATTCAGTTGTGACCATTTAATTAAGTGCCCCAGGTCGTTCTCCAGAGCAGCTGCAGTGGAAGGAAGGAAGGAGGATTAATGGAGCTGTAACTTCTCCCCTGGGAAGGATGGGCTGGCACAGAAAGGCTCCCCTGGGTACCTTCACTCAGGCCATCAGCTGAACCCCCCCTGCTCTGAGGGAATCTCATCATTCCCACCATTCCTTAACACAGAAATATTGCTGCATTTGCAAACTTTGCATTTTCTCTATCTGTCTCCAGCAAATACCAACTAGTCTGTAACTAGACTGAAGCCCAGGGCTTTCTTTTCTACCCATTAGCAACTTAAAATTGTTTTCTATGAGGGAGTCACTTCTAAACTTAATCTGCAAAATACTCTGTTATTCCCTTTAATGAGAGTTAGGGAGAAAGGAGCTGGAGAAATCCAGACATCAAAATGCTGCCTGTCCTGACCAGGCCTGCAAGTCTGTCAGGATGGAACAATACAGCAAGTTTGAAAAGACAAATTGTACAAAACCAGGTGTGTAATATTCACATCAGCATTGTAATAATTAGCTGTCCTAAAGTCCCAACTCAATTGTTCTTTTCTTTTGTTTAGAACCAATATCAATCCAGTTGACCTATAACTCCCAAGTCATGATTTTTGCCTTATCCAATACTGGGGCAATTTTATAACCTCAGTTTTTTAGGCAACCCTTCTTTTCTTTGAAATGTTGGTGTTAACTGTGGTTCAGGACACCACAGTCAGTTCTCTGCCTCCAGAATTTATGTCCCCTGGACTAGAGGATTACAGATTGTACTTTTGGTAAATGTAATTTCCTCATCCTCTCCAGTTAGAGCTGACAACATTTTTATTTCTCCAGGGCTGGAAAGAGTGTCTTGGTTTTAAATCCTGGTATGACTTTTATTTCTTGTGCTGGTCTTATAAAGCTATTTTTAACCCAAACACTCTTTATTTTGAAAAACCTTCCTTTTTACTTACTCTATTCACTATTGATATCGCTATTATATTTTTTCTTCCCCTTAGTAACTGCTTAGAACCTTTTAAATAGTAACTTGTGTTTACTACCACTTTCCTGTTTATATATCCCTTATTCTCTTTTATTGCTGCTCTCCTGTGTCCTTTTTCACCCAAGTGACTGCCTTGCACACTGGAGCTTTATTTAGAGAACAATATAGGGGATAAAACGTGTTAAATTTAATTATTTCCTAACCCTATCATTTACAATATTGTAAGTATTATATATCTTTATATCTATTGAAGCAACTATTCCAACTGCTTTAAAAGATCAGGATTCTTGTTCCTTTTGTTGATTAAGACACAGCAGCCCTTAGTGCTTGGTAGGCACAAAATCAATACAAATTGAGGCTCTTCCACCTGGGTGAAATGATGGGATACCACACATGGCTTCATAGCTGCAGGACTTGCTCTGTAGTGTCCATGGATCTGCTTCATCCTGCTGGAGCTACTTGCTTAAGTGTGGGTCTGCAAATAATTCTTGACTTTAGTTTTTAATTTAATTCTTTAAAAACAGCTTACTTAATAAGTAAGAAGAGATTAAGCATACTGAGAAGAGTGATTTTTATGGGAAAAATAAATGCCTCTCGTATAAGTGACAAGCCAGTATGCTGCAAAAATAAACAAGGCTAAAGATAAAAATACTGAGGGGGAAGAAAGGATATTTTACCAGTGGTGAACCAGTCTCTTAAAAGGAAAAATCACTGGGAGAGGAGCGGTACATTAATCTTTGCATTGCCATCTGTGTAAGATCTGAGTGGAAGGGAGGGCTGCGAGGGCTCCGAGTTCCTGAACTCCCTTCCCTCTTCTCTTTCCTAACATTTCTTTTTTCAGCTGCAGTTTCCAGCAGAGGTTGGTGCCCTCAGCACATGCTGCTTCCTGGTCCACGCTCACCTGGCTTTAAGTGGGGCTGGGGAGAATAAATGGATGGCAGAGCAGGAGCTGGGGGCAGCACTGGAGTGAGCAGGCGAGATCCTGGAGGGGAGAGAAGCTTCACAACTCTCAAATTGTTTTTCTCCGTACAGCAGAAGTGATAAGACCTGGCTTTATCTGAATGCTCCCTGGACCAATTGTTTTTTCCTCTCGCTGTCCTCACAATACCTCCACACAACTCTGCAGCCAGGTCTGAGCAACTTTCTGCTGTTTAAGACATGAGTGGCTTTGGGGAGGCTACAAAATAAAATTAAGGGCAGATTTCAACTTTCATTGTTTTGCTGCGTGGTTACCAGGAGCTTTACAGTGCAGTGACCTTTCTATAAATCCAAGGTTTAATTATATACAATTACAAGCCACTTACTAACCAGGTTTACCATGTTCTGCATAGCACAGACAAACTCCTCCACCGAGCTGAAAAAATCCCTAAGCAGTACAGGCATATAAATAGACTCAGATTTTTTTTAATGCAGGCATCATAATTTAGCTGATATTTCACTGCAAAACTTTGTGCCAGACGTGAAGACATCTTCATCCATAATGATCAACCCCAAAATAAAGGAAGATAAATTGTTTGACAATATTAAGCTTGCACATCTCTCTCCTCCTTTACTCAGTTTAAAAGAGATTCTTTGCACAAGCCTTGTAATTTCTTTTTCGTGGAGGAAGTCTTTACATGGAATATCTAGTGTTGGATTCCCATATGTAAAAGTACTCTGAAATTCAGCTCCTTATAAACCAGAATATCACTATTTTCTAATTCTTGTTTGGATTTTAACCGAATACATTTCCTGTCCTTCCAATACTTAATGTGGTATAAGCTTTATTAAAGTCACTTTTGAACTTGAACATAAAGTCTCTTAATAATAATTATCTGATACAACACACGAATATTGCATAGGAATATGATGCTACTTGATACTCCAGTTGCCTCATTAGTTTAGAAGCCATTTAAACATGATGTAAGCTTTGGAATGAATTAATCATACAGTCATGCTTAGGTAACAAATTCTTATATATAAGAAGGCAAGAAAAATCTGCTCTGCAAAGATTAGAGGGCTGAGAGTTAATTGTGCTCCAGTGACTGCTGTGTAACTCAGCAATATCCAAACTCATTTTAACCCTTCTTCCTACTGGTACAACTGTGTAGAGAAGCTCAAACTCAGAAAAAGCTCTTCTGGTCTGGAAAAATGAGAAATGTTATAGCCCAGATCAAGTATTTCTAAAATAAACCCATTATTTTTAACCTTCAACAAGAGGACTGGGGGAGTGCATCCCTCTGTCCAGTTAGAGCTTGGCTTAGGGCCTGCAGGGTTTGAGGCTTTCTTTCCTAGGCCTTTGAAACAAAGCAAAAAATTGAAGAAAAGATGGTTTTTAGGGCATCTTTCTGCTGTCAGCTGGAGGACAGACTGGATAAGAATGTCTATTATTTGCCATTTTCTCCTGAATATTTGTCATTTTCTCCTGAATACCAAGTCCCACAAGTCTATGAGAACCTTGTGTACTTACACAAGTTTATTTCATAGACTCAAATCATGGTTCAGGTTGGAAGGGACCTTAAAATCATCTAACTCCATTTTTTTTCTTTTTTTTTTTCATATTTCTCCACTTTTTCCTTGTGCTGTCAGTATATGAAAGCTTGAAAGCTGCCTTATTTCTGCAGACTTTTTGACAGAGCTGCTCTCTGTAAAGCTTTTCAGAGAAGGATGGAGGCTTGAGTAAAAGCCAAAAGGCATTTAGAAGGAAATGTCCTATGGAAAGAGACTGCCCAGGCCTGGCATAATGGAAAGAGCAATGTGGTTTTGACAACTGCAAGGGAAGCAAAGGGGAGAAAAATCAAAAAGAGGTGAAGTGAGTCCTTAGGCAGCTGCTTTTTGTTGTTGTTTTGTATTTTTCCTGACAGACTGGACCTGCAGACAACACTCAGAGGGCCTAGGTAGGCTGGAAGTTAAGAAATGAACCTCTGATTTTCACTCTGAGTTTCTCTCCTTCTCAGCACACTGATTCCAGCTACTCAAAACCAGAATCAAACTTATTTGAACCTTCTGTCAAGGTCTTTCCCTCTATGCTCTGCATCTGCCAACTCCCCTATTTCGGTGTCTCTCAAAACAAATTGTACTTTACATTAAAAGTATATCAGTTAAACCAAATAGCTTGCAGGATTATATTAAAATACCTATTGACATGAACAAAAATTAAATAATGCATCATATGAAATTCAGCAGCTCTGTACCTGAACAAACCCATATCACTCAGGCCAACTCACAAAACTGTTCCAAATATTTGCTAAAACAAGGTGACAAAGGCATTTAATGAAAAAGGATTATATCTCTGTTTATCATTGTTGCATTTCTTTCTTGCAAATATTTAACCTTAGCACATTCATAGACTATTCAATCCTTATTTTCTACAAGTATAGTGAAAATGAAATAACATCAAGAAATACTAATTATAAAAAGCACAATCACCACTCACCAGCAAATTGTAATTCCCTACACATTTTAGCTGCAGAATTCTATTTTTTTTTTAATATTACTGATACCCATTAACTATTTCAACACAGAAAAATTGTATTTTACAGAGAAATCATTATTTAGCATGAAAATGTTTCTCTTGCTTGAGATAGAGGATTTCATTCCCCTGACTAAAGTGCCCAAGTCAGAAAGCTGCTCACACACTTTATACCTAAAAGGAGAAGCTGGGTTTTCTCTGGAGGGTCCAGTGCAAAGCACCTAAGTTAAATTCTTACTCTGAATTGCCCTCTGGAGAAATCTCTCTCTCTCTCTCTCTCTCTTGTCATGAATTTTATTGGAGGCTTAAGAAGATTAGTTTCTGGTTTAGGCACCAAAAGCTGCTGGAGTGAGATGGTGCAGCTCCCTCTTTATGTCCACACAGGCTGAACTTAACACAGTGAACTACACTTCCTTTCCATCTACAAATGTGCAATTAACGAGCTGTAATGAATTTCCAGTGTTCAAATTAAATCAAGTCACTGTTATTTTTTTGTTGTTTTTTTTTCCATAAAATGACAGCCCGTGTTTGGGTTAAAACGAAAAGTGAAAGTGGCATTTGCCATCTTTTTAAACTGTTATCTTCTTATTGCTGGCAAGAGTGTAGGAAACATTTGGACTATTGAAATCCTTGCTATTTTTCCATATGGATTGCCAGCAGCAGTTACAGCACCCCCAATTCCATTTTACCAAACTGACTTGCTAAACAGCATTAAGGGCATTTCCCCTCTGGAAGGAAGATGAAAACCAGTAAGCATAAATACAGAAAACTTGTATAAATGCAGGAAAGCCAGAGGAAGCACAGCACCTGCACTGTGCACAGGGTGACAGAGCAGACACTGGGCTGAGCAGGGCTGGGGGATTTTTGTGGAGAGCAGCATCAACTCCACACAGCTCTGTTCTCCTCCCCCAGAGCCTGTCAGCCCCGGGTGAAATTTGCTGTATTTCAGGTGCTGTCTCTGGCTGCCTTGACACAAGTCAATGATTTGTGTCCCGTCCAATTTAGCTCATGTGAGAACACTCCAAGCTGCTGGCCGTGTGTCAGGGCTGATAATTGCATTGATCCCTGGCCCTGGGCTCAGCCAGGACTCTGCTGGGGACAGGGCAGCTGGGGTGGGGTGGTTGGAATTAGCAAATTTGCCTCTTTGGCTAGTTTGATTCCAATCAGCCTTGGCAGAGTGATGCTTAAAATAAGGACTGCTAAATATGCCAATGAGGGAATTACTTTTCAGATTGTGCTTCCGGTGGAGATATTGATGAGGGGGCTTTGTGAGCTGAATATAGCAGCTTGTTACATTCTATTTCCTATTGAACAGGTGAAGGGACTCTGATAAAATAAAGAAAAAAAAACTTTAAAAAACCCCCACACGTTTGTTTTTAAAGAGCACCATGGTTATTTCTAACAAAAGTTCTCACTCTTTTTATGTTCTCATCAGGAAAGAGCTCTGAGTAAAAAGACCTTTCTTCATGGCAATGGACATTCAAAAACAAAGTTTATGAAACAGTCTAAAGACAAAGCTACTGGAAATACAGCCAGACTTTCATCATTCTGGGGTACATTTTGGGCTAGTTGATCCTGCATCAGAGCCCAGTTACTAATGTTTTTTTAATCAGTTTTTGAGATAGTCTAGCTATCAACTTCCCTGGCTAATTCCCTAAAAATCTTTATTAAAAAACTCAAAATATCCAAACATAAAGATGCTATCAGCAGGGGATTAAACTGCCAGTGTTTAGTCCCTCATTTATCATATAAGGATACACACACTTAATTTAACATTGACAACTTTTTGTGATTCTTGTCTCTCTTGTTCCTTTTCTAATTTTCAATTTTAGCAGAATGCCTCTAAATCTGGGAGACTATAGGTACAACCTGGGAGATTCCCAGCTCCATTTCACAGCTGTCTCTGAGCACCCACAGCTCCAAAGAACTTTCTGGAAGGTGCAGATGTTCAGCAGCTGTTGAGGAGCTCTGCCAGGAGGATCCTGTTTGCATCCAAGACTTATGGAGGTGTTCGAGTCCCTCACGCTTTATTTCCTCAAGTTTTGGACAAAACCTGGTGTTCTGCATAATAAATATTGCAAGAATCAAATTTTAGTATCAGTCTCACTGCTGTTTACCCAAATTTTGCCAGTTTGTTTTGCTTTGCTGAGCACAGGTACAAGAAAATTGCATCAATAGATTAAACAGGGTGGTTTTGAAAGGAAAATGTTGTTTAAAGTCAGCAGAAGTTTGAAAAGGACGCTATCCATAATCACCTAAACTTGTGAATCATAATTGAAATCCAAACACATGAGACTCTTCCCCACCCACTTATAAATGCATATTTAAAGAGCTGATGTTTAAGATCTAATTTTTTACTGCAACAGAAAACCCCCACATAATTACTCTGTAGGCAGAAAAGGAAATGGAAAACATGTTTAAAACCACTTATGGACACTTTAACTGCTTTAGTAAAGTTTTTGCTTGATACACTTATTTTATTTTTAAAGCTCAAGGTGACGTGGGTTCTTATATTCTGTTTTTCAGTGCTGAATGTACCGTACACTGTCATGTCCACACTCAAAAAAGTGAGATTCCAGGTCTGCAAGAATATCAGAAGTATTAATTTGTTGAATTTGCCACAGGATATCTATTTTGAACAAAAATTGGATATATCCAAGTAATAAAGAACTAGATGCAAATCCTGACTGCTGAAAAACATGGTCATTAATTTATAAGTTAAGAGCTGTGATCCTCTTCTTTGGAAAAAAAACAGTGGGTGTATCAGCATGGATTCATTGGCAGGAAATTATATTTCTAAGAGGAAGAAATTAGGATAACCATAAATCCTGTGGTTTGTTAATTCATTGGCACAGCAGGATTAGCTTAAATAGCAACTAGTGAGCACATGTGGGATCCATGAAACTGGGTAAAGAGTTTCACTGTTTGCTCACCTCCAGGTGATGTGGAAGTTTCAGCTAAAAACCAAGGCAAGTTTTCAGGTGGAGTCTGATGGAACACCTACTGAAATGAGAAGAAAAAAATTCAGTTTAAAGTTCTTCCAATGCACAGTCATAAATTACAAATCTTACACAATTAATTGTGGTGAATCAGATGCCTACTTCACCCACAGATTTTAGATTATATGTGGAAATATGGACAATTCTGATGGTAAAGGACAAGATACTGATTTTTTCCCCCTTCTTTGGTTCACTTTTTAAGCAGTAGGCACACTTACTGCATTGTAGGATTGATTACTGGGACAAATTCAGTAATTAAAAAAATACACAAAGGTTGCATTGAAATTAAGGTACTTAAGATTCATTGAATTCAGCACTTTGCTCCTCTCACAAAGTCATTGCTGGGCAAACCTCAGGAAATTACAGCCAGGCTGTGCTCAGGGCAAGGTTTTGACTATTTGCCCTGCTGGGTGATTTCAGCCCTGCCACACATTTCATTATTCCATGCTCAGGATGGATATTTGGGTTCCAAATCATTTGACATCATTTGACCTTGGTGCATTAATTTTCCTGAATATATTCCCTCTATTTCTGGTCTATTCATCAGGCACATGTTGTGGCTTCAGCTGCTCTCAATCTAACCAAAAAAAAAAAAAAAAAAAAAAAAAAATTAACTGATTAAACTTCTAATATGCAAGGAAAGGGAAAAAATATAATGTGGGATGCATTTGCAGACCTCGTCCTACAACAATCTGCACCCAAAGAGCAAATCATTCCCAGGAGGGAAGCACACATGAACAGCAGCTTGGCTCCATTAGGTTGTCTGTCTAAATAAAAATAGTTTCTGCCTTTAAAGACTTGCAAAGGACTGTGGTGGTGTGTGTAAGCAGAAAACCTGTGATCTTTACAAAGAAATGATGGTAGCTACTATTGTATAGTATTTTTTATATGTGGAATTCAAAATATTCTAGTTTTAGAATCTAAAATATACATATAAGATATGTACATTTTCTCCAAGAAGAGAAGGGTTTTTCATGAGTAATCTCAAGCACTAAGACTCTTTCTGTTCTAGTATCAAAGCTGGTTTAGAATTTTTGGCTGACCATTAAAAATATGCATTAGTCAGTTTTGAATCTTAACAACCTCCTAATTATTACATGTAACTAAATGTCTCCATTATTACTTCAAAAGAAAGATCTGTACATTGATACTCAGAATAGCTTCAAGTCATTGATCTGAACACACCCATGGGCAGAAATTTATGAAGGAATGTACTGTCTACAATGAAAAGGAATACTTAACCAAAAATAACAAGAAACTGTAAAAAAACCCATGAATTTAGAAAAATATCTGATACTCTCAGTCAAATGTGCTACCCAGCAACCCACAGTGAAACACCACAGACTACAAAGCCTTGTGCTGGGTCTGCACCATCTCCTCTGATGCTCTGGGTCACCAATATTGAAAATATTTCCACTTTCACAGGTCCCTGCCACCTTTCTCCATTTCAAACCCCTCTGTCCTTCAGCCTGCCTGCCCTCCCCAAACAGCATTTAGCATGTCAGGTTTAAGTGACTGAGTGCAATATTCAGGTCTCTCACAGTGCTGCAGCTGGGGTAGCACACAGGAAATTGTGGCATTCCAGGAAATGCAGCAGATACAATAAATATGTCAGATATCACCAGGAACTTCTCCTTTCATGCTGCCCTCAGCTCTCACTGCTCTGGTGGAAAGGATGGCTGAGAACAGTGGGAATTTCTCATGTAGCCATCACTTCACTGCACCAAGATTGAGACCAAGAAGTTCTTCAGTTTTGTTTTGTTTTGTTTTGTTTGTTGGGGGTTTTTTTGTTTGTTTTGTTTTTTTTTCTCCTGTGAACACTCTTGAGTTTTGGCTGCATTCTTACAACTGTATTTAACTTCTGTTATTCATATATATATATATATATAAGGTAATGAGAAAAATACACTGTTTTAAAAAGCCCTCATTCCTAGTGAGAAACTTCTCTTATAAGAATTCGAGCTGAACTTCCCCCAGTCTCTGTTCATGCTTCACTCAGAGAATAATTTGGATTCCGAGTTACAAGGAGACATGAATTACCATGACCCTCTGGTTCATATTATTTTTTGAGGACTGAGCTGTGATGAGCTGGGGAGCTTGTGCAAAATTTATGAGCTCCAGCTTCACTGTGAGCTCCAGATTTAATAACCATCCCCAGCCTGACGTGGCTCCTGCCCCATTACTGTTCTGCTGCTTCCACCAGTGGCTGTGGGATGGACTGGGAGGGAGCAGCCTCTCCTCTTATTAAAGCCAGGCAGCCAGAGCACAATTGCTCCTACCAGCAACTGAAATAATTTTCAAGTATAAAATCCTTACTGAGACCTCTCGTGTGAGTTCTGGTTTTTTGGGTTTCTTTCCACCCTGTTTGATACTCTCCAAATCTTCCATCCCTCTCTGAACAATGGGAATGATCCCACAAACCACAGTTTGCTGTCAGGAAGAGTTTCAGAGTGGTGAAACACTCAATCCACTGTGCTTAAGTTCCCAAGGGCAAGATTTAAGCGTGCAGGGATAAGGCAGCTCCCTGTTGTCTACATAGAAATTACTGCTCTGAGTTTGGAAATTTTTCCCTCTTTGACAGAAGCTCAGCTGGGTTTGGGTTCCACTTTGGAAACCAAGCAGTAAAAATTAGGAGCTCCAAGCCTGGCAGGACTCCTGTTGGTCAAAATAAGCTTGAAGAATAAAAATTTGGGCATATTTCCATCCAGATTCAAGGGATAACAAGGAAGGCGGCAGAGAGCAAAGAATTATTGGGGTGTTGGGATTTTGTTTGGTTGGGTCAGATCACTTCATTTTTTATGCAATCTAAAATGGGATTTTAGTAAATAATTATAGTATTAGTACATTATTTAGTATACTAAATAGTAACTTTATCTACTTTTTTTTTCCCATCAGCTATTGTTGAAGAAGTGAATTATGAATAGGAGAGGTTTAGCATTTGGATAGGCTGAAATGATGACATTTCTCACTGAATTATGGCAACTTCTCTTTAGAGAAAGTGGCCACTAGAACAATTACCCAAAATATGCTTAAAAATGAGAATCTGGAAATCCCATTTACATTAAAGCACAGGCACCAAAGAAATCAGATGAAAGTCCAGTGAGGGAAATATTACCAGCAGTCTGAAAAAATAATTGGACAGCAATAAGTAAATGTGGTTTTATTGTTTGTGTCTCTGAGCTTTCTTTCACTCATCTAGGCATTCATTGATTCTTGAATCACAATTAAGTTATAATTAAATCATATTTCTTTAAGATATTTTCTAAAGCTTTAGGAGCAGCTCTTCAGTTTTACTTACTTTCCACTGAATCCAGATTACTTGGGGCACTTCTTAATGGAAAAAAATCCTCAATATTTTAAACTGCTTCATTGATGATTTCACTCTGATTAGAACACAGGAAATTCTGCAATGGAAAATAGAAAGCTAATCTGAAAAATTGTAGGAGAAGGGAACCCAGATTGTCCTTTATCTTACACCAATTTAGGCTGTTGAAGTCAAAGAAATCTGGGCAGTGAAATGAAATGATGAATCAGACCCAGTGCCTTTCTCCATTGCAAATTTAATGTTACGGAAAATGATATTAAAGTATAATACCCCTACTTGAGGGCTTACCAGAAAATGACTCATGATAAACAGAGTGCGTTTGCAGAAATGGCATTAAAAAATAAATTTAGCTTCTCTCTCAGGCTCATTCAGTATTTCAGGGTATAATTTAAGTACACATCCTTCATTGTGTTCAAAAATTCTTCCTTGGGAGTGGGAATTCAGAACTTTAATGGCAACTCAGACATTCATGCATAAAGTTATCAACGAAACTTGAAGTTAAACTGAACATTTCTGAATACAGAAGTAAGGTAACACAAGGAAAGGCATGTTTCTCTTTCCCAAATTGCCTTTGAGTGAGGCAATTTAAATGACATGAAAGATAGTTTAGCTTTTAAAAACTGCCTTTAAGTGCCCATTCACCTTGATATTGAAAGCATTTTTATTGACTTGAACCTGTGAGAGCTCTTTCAGATAAATTACCAAATAAAATAAATAAATAAACATTAGACTTGCAAAGAAAGTAACAGGGAGAACTGACCGTCAGACAGAAGCTTGCCTTGAACAAACCAAGTGGCAATGAGGAGAAGCCCATTTTTCTCGAGAAAATACCTAAACTCTCCCACAAACAAGACAGAATAAAACCCCAAACCCTTTTTGGCTGGAGGCTGCAAGGTTAAAGTTGGTCTTCCTGAGTGTTTGAGGATGACATGTTCTGTTTTATGGCCAGATATACTCTTTTATGGACCTCAGCTAAATGAAGTAATAAAAACTTCTGCTTTCCCAAACTATCATATCAAGGATATTACTCTGTACTTGCAGCCCTAAGAATATGTATTGCCAAGATTTAGAGAGTTCAGGGCTTTTGTTAAGCCTCTGTCATGATCTCAAAGGAAAAGACTTAGGTAAAACTATGAAAAAGAATACACAGAAATCAATACACATTAAATTAATGTCAGCCAAAGAATAGGAACTATTTTCTATCTACCATCACTAATGCCCATTTCAGAAATATTTTAAGCTTTTTTTTTCCTTTCTGTTTTTTTTTTGTTTGTTTGGTTTGTTTGTTTTTTTAAAGAGCAAGTTTATTAATTTGGAGAAAGAAATGCTCTTCAGCACTGCACAGTCACAGATCAAGTGAAACGTTCAGGTAAAGTGCTGGAGCAGTGGGAATAAAAATCAATCTGTGCAAAAAGCTGCAGAGCTCACTCCATGACTCCACTTTCCAGAGCCACAGTCCCCTGCCCTGTGCTGAAGCATCATCTGCTGCTGAAGGGGGTTTCTCTGGAGGTCACACCCCACCCCAGCAGTATTTTGGGGATGTCCCCACTGGCAGCACGAGAGCAGAAGTTCCACTGCAGGTTTCCTCCTGCGTTTGTCCTTCCTGCTGAGCTCAGCCTCAGGAGCAGCCTGGATGCTGCTCTGAGCCTTGCTATTGGATCTGTTTCCCCACTTAATCTGCACAGATTTTACAGAACAAGCCCACAGCAAGGCATTTCCATGACAACACGCTGCAGCAACTAAACTCAGACTTGGAACCAGTTCTCGTTTTAGTGCTTAAAATCTAAAAGTGTCTCTAGACTGTGCTGGTCTGACCATGACCATCAGTGGTCCAGGAAGCATCATTAAAAATGAGTGAATTGTACAGAGGGAGCTCCCCCCAGGTGCAGCAGCTCCAGTACTTTGCAGTTATTCCTGACTTTGGTGTTCATTTTGATCCCTTTTTCTGGAGACCCAGTGCTGACCGATCCAGCAAGCAAAACCAGCTGAGCTCTGCTCTGTGGCACTGGCAGGGATCTGAGCCAATCCCTCATTGCTGTTTTCCTCCATCTCTACACAATTCTTTGTGTTTCTGTAGCTCCACATGTGCTCTGCAAGGAGAGAACACATTGCTCCTGGACTCAGGTGCAAGGTAATAAAGCAGAACTCACCCTTTGCAGCCTTACATGGATTCCTTCTGTGTTTGTCTCTCTTGCCAACACCGTGCTGGCTCAATGCCACGAAAAAAAGGACACAGGAGCAAATGTTGTCACAGATCTCGGAGTAAAGGCTGGGTGACTGCAGCCATTCTGCAGGATGGGAATGTAACAACCACATTTCCACCACAACACCATCAAATTGCAGCCTAATTAGAAAAAGTGCTGAAATGACTTTTTTTAATTTTAATTTTTATTTTTTAACATTCAAAATTCAAGATTTTACAGAAAACCCGTGGTGTCGCTTTGTGCAAACTCACCATTCTTTGGGGTGAAACCTTTCCTTACTCCAAATACTGCTACAGACACCCAAATTAATTTGTGGTTTGAGTTTTTTATAAGATTCTTTTTTTAGCTGGGAAAAACTTTCCTAAGTGGTGAGAACACCCTGGACAATAGAAGATGTCCCACAGCACCCAGATACTGAATATACTGACTAACATGGCTAATAGATTGATTTATTTGATTGCAGATACCAATCAGGACACAGAAAGCTTTGAATTCTGACTAAATTGTTGGGTGGCTGTACAAAAAGTAGACTGAGAGTTTAAGTGCTTTGTACATTTCTTATAATAAATATCCCCTTTTAGTTAATTCATACACTGATCAAACAATTATTTTGTTTCAGTCTAAAAAATCACAGAAGCATTAATCAAAAGTACTTAGTTAATAATACAAGAGAAGACAAAAGCCACTGGAATGATAACTTAAAGAGTTGTGTGCAAATTCTAACATGATTTTAAAGGAAGTGAAATGTTTGATGTACTTTTTAAAAAAACACCTTTCTTGATTTGAGTCAATATTAATCTCTAATTGATGAAATAAATGCTACTGCTGTTTCTCTTTGAAATGAATGGACACAAAAAGGTTCAAAAGGAATCCTTTATAGACATCACATGTGGTCACATCAGAAACCTTAGGAAGTTAAACTACATCAGAGCAAGAGCATTAATAGTGGCCTGAAATAGAGGCATTGATCTGTTGAAACTGAATGCAGAACAAGTATCAAAAGAAAATCATACCAAAATTACTTCTTTTTTGAAAAATAGAATCAATTAATAAAATGAGACTATTCTATTTTAAAATGTGGACTTTTTTTTAGTAAGAATAACCTGCTAGAAAATACCAAATAAGTCCTTATTCTAGATGGCAGCAAAAACTTATATTAACAGAAATTGAGATATAGTCAAAATTTCTGGTTTTTGAAGTGACAAGATGCTCAGTATGAGCTGTATAACCTCAAAAAAAAGTTCTGGAAAAGAAAATATTTCTCTAGTCAAGCATATTCTCTATTCATCCTCTGAAAATGCATCCTAAGAGTTTTGTTAACATTCACTAACAGCCTTGTTGCTGTATAAAGGGTTATGGAGTGGTGAGAGATCACAGCAGCAAGGCACTCCCTTGCTTGGTGCAAGAATGAGCAAGAAAGAGCAATTTATTGAAGGAAGCCATGGTTTTAAATTAGATAGTTTGTGAAAAACACCATACAGACAGTTCATTGGACAGAGAAAGAGACACCTCTTCCTCCTGGCTCTCCAAGGATCCAGCAGGTGTTTGTCTCTGTTATGATTCTTTGTCTTGTGTTTACAATAGAGAAAAGGCTCTAGCCTGGGAAAAGTCCCAGCCAAGCCTGACAAAGTCAGCCTGGAAAAAATCCTTTAAGATTCTTCCTGGGCCTGTAATGGCCACACAGCCCTGGCCAAGGAGTTGTGAAATCCCATTTCAGAGCACAGCCAGGTCTTTCTGAGCTCGTGCCCAAAAAAGCCCCGCTTGGGAACGTTCAGTGCTGCTGTGAGAGCTGCAGGCAGAGCAAGAGCCCTGCAAGGCTTTTCAAACATGGGTGGCTCCACTGCAGTGGCATTCTGGGGAGGGACATTACAGAAATGCAGTTTGCTGTCGTAGCTGTGCATAAGTGAGGTATTAAGTTGACAGCAGTATGATATTTTGGAGGTATGGAACAAACCAGGATTGAATTCCATCCAGTTTTACTCACCACTAATCTGAACCAGGTTGTAAGAATTAGGCAGCACTTCATCAGGACTGACACTGGATTATTTTTCCTGTTACTTAAAAAACAACCACCCAAAACTTAACCTTGATCTCTCAGCTCCTAATTTTTCATTTTGCCTCATCCCACGCAAAACCCTGAAACCCACTTGTCATTTATGTCAGAACCTCCATCTGATTCCAGAAGGGGATGATGCTCCCAACAGAGAACTCAGGATAATATTTCTGTTGGTCTCCTCCTACTTGTTCTGGCATTTATGTAATATTACAAACCCTCCAGTATTTTAAATGCTTTTCTTCAATGAAAACTCATTTTTCTTCAAGAAAAACCATTATATAAAATCATCCCTGTTGCACGCGTGCTTTTTTCTTGTTTTTAATTTTACAAAGATGTCAGGAAAAGTGAGGCAAAGCTGGAGAATTTCAAAAATTCTGAAGGAATTTGACAGTGATTTTTTTTTCTGCGCCTCTTCTAAGGTTGCCAATTTTATCTGTCAATTTTATCTGTCAGTTTTATCTGTGCAATTGTTTGCAGCCCCTCCAGCAGCTCAGGCACTGCTCTCACTCTGTTGGGGCAGACTGTTCTCTCCAGCAGGCAAATCCTTCTGGAACTTTCAGGATCCTCAGACTCATCCATTCTCTTGACACCAACACATTTCACACTTTCAGAAAGTCTTCATTATAGTCTGCAAGTCCTTCCTTACACAGACAGCACAAGGAGGACAATAATACCAGGCAGATTTGAATAAAGCAATTTATGGAAAACAGTTTTCACCTCCTTTGCTGCCCCATGTACAGAAGAGGAATAAACACTGAGGCTCTCCAGAAATGTGAATTCTTTAACGACACCCACCCATACAACAACAGCAAAATGAGTTACTTGGGAGTGAAGTTGGTTTAGACTCAGAGTTAAAATGTTCAGCCTAGATGGGCCAGAGGACCCTGATTAGAAATCCAGAGTAAACACGAGGGACTATTGGGCTGAACAGTTTTTAACAACAAACACCTTGATGGTAACCTTAGACTTTTTGCTTTCCTGAGGATAATGAGTCAGTCCAAACCAGTTTTCTTTTCTGGTGCACAAATCTATTGAGTGGAATACAGAATATTCTCCAGTGAAGCAACTGGTTTCCGTGGATACAGCTAAGATTACACTTCAGCATATTTTCTCCTTCAATTCAAAGTCTAGAGGAGCTCAATTTGCCTTATTAAAGAAAAAAAAAATTCTTTGGTAGTCTGTCCAGAATGCAGACAAAGGAAAGCAAATGTAGCATTCTGAAGCAAGAAGTCTTTTGAGGACTGCTGCCCTTTCAGCTAGAGATCATTAAAAAAGGTTACATACTTACAGCAATAACTGTAAAAGAAACATGTAATTTAAACATTGAGAGGATGTGTGCCATTCTAATAATTATTTTGAAAGTATAATAATCATTTAAATGTTTTCCCTCCAATACTTAAAATATTTTTATGGATATCTTGCCAAAATCCAGAATAATGTGCTATGTGTAGATCTACTTTTCTGCAGCAAATAGAGTGTAATATACCAGAGTGGAAAATCTGTACTTGTGAGAATTTTAATGTAATGCAAGATTTAAAAAAAAAAAAAAAAAAAAAAAAAAATTGATGAAAATTATTTTTTGTTTCTTAATATTCTGGATACAAGAAACCACATATGTTTCATATTCTCTTTAAACCATTTGGTGACCCAGACCAATTTTTGTCCTTACTGTTGGGTTCACAGACTCCCACGTATTTCTGTGTCTCATTATTACTCTAGAATAGAAATGTTTCTTCAGCTACAAATACAACTGATATTAAATGACTCAGTTACTACAGCTTCAATTACTGAGTTGCTTCCTCCAGTAACTTGCCTTTAAGCAATCTCTTTTTACAGAAATTGTTAAACTGGAGGTCTTGGCCCTACACAACAGCCACACGCATTCCAGTGACATCTTAAGGCAATTTCCTATAGATTCTTGAATTGAAACACCACGTTCTGGAATTTTACATAGGTCACAAAAATCCATTTTTACCTGTCCTAGAGGCAGTGGAAGACAGACTTCACCACAATGTGAAGGAATTCTTATTCCAAACAGACAATGCAAGCGTTGAAGAGAAAAACTCCTGGCCTCCCATAAGTTACATCCTGTTAATATGGCTTTTATTGGGATCAATGATATTGATTTACATCAAACAATCTGCTTTGCTGCTACCTCCCTTGCCTGTTTAAAGAACACACATTGTATTTCTGCTCAACAAGTCTGCAGTGCCCAACACTTTTATGTTTTTACCCACTGAAGGAGATTTCCTGAGTTTGCCTGCTTTTCCCAAGCTGAATCCCTACAAAGGCACTCCCAAACTTCCATCCACTTTGCAGATCTGCAGCTGCTCTGACACTGCTCCTTTTTGCCTCCTGGCAGGGAATTGTTTGCTGATTAATCCAGCAGACAGCTCTCTCAGGCTCCCCAGCTTCTGAGGGGCTCTTGGAGTTTTTGATCCACATTTCTTATTCCAGACAATGCCACGATAAAATTCAGCAGTGCTCAAATTTCTGTTCTTTCATTAGGGCTCCCTTATCTATATAAACATTTCATGTTCTTTCTTTCACAATGCCTAGAGGTTTAGAATAGTTTTATGCATTTTTTGCCACTTCTATCTTTAATCTTGATCCCAGTTTGTTCTTTATAGTTGCCAGAGGCTTGCTTTTTTTTTTGTTTTGTTTTTCTTTGTTTTTAACTTCAAACACAACTTTCTGTTATACTTCCTGCACTGAATACTGACAAGTTGAAAGGAAGGAATACAGGAAACACAAGGTAAGACTGCATTAATCTGCAAAACCTATTGCAGATAAGTAAGCTGCTGCTTAATTCATATTCTGCCAGGGTGAGACCAAACTATGAATTCCAATAAATATCTAAAATACAAAAAAAGAAAAAAAAAAAGAAAAAATAGGGAACAACTGCTGTAAGGGCTTCTTAGATATTTTCTTCATATACCTTCAAACTGCATTTAAAAAAAAAAATATCTTCCATGAGAACATTTTGGTGGATACTTTGCAGAAAGTACTAATATTTTAAGAAAAGTTTTGTTTGTTTCAATGGGCTTTGTAACTTTGTGCAGTTTTACGTGCCTACCTCATGAATATATATGCAAATATACCATTACTATACTTCTCTTTCTGGGAGAAAAATAGTCAAGAAACATATGGTGTCTATAATTGAATACCAAAGGAGCCATGTAAAAGACCAAAATTATAACATTCTATAATCCCTTACACTTTCTTACCTGAGAGGAATTTAAAAAATCCATTGCTTTTAAATTAGACTTTCTAGAATTAAAATAATTCTCCACTTACCATTTCCTTACTTGTAATCACCCATTCTGCACTCGTAGATCTGAGAAACATTTATTCCACTGCTTCTGGTAAAAGTGAAATATATACCTGGATTATCAACTTATTCATTTTCATGCATTTAATTTAAATTTCTACATTTGTAACTTACTAATCATACTGCAAGTTGGTTTTGTCACAAATAGCACTCCCATTAAAAATGTTGAGATTTCTTCCAACTATAAAGATTTTGGTGAAATTATTGGCAATTCATACAGGGAAGGGGTTTCTGCTTTAATCTAATATTTAGGTTACAGGAAAAAAAAATTGAAAATGAAAATAGTAAAGACACAAATTGGTGAACTATCCTGTTAAACTCAAACAAACACTTGAAAACTTTTTGCCTCTTGGTATTTTTCATCTCAGATATGAAGTTTTACCATCATCACTGTGAAATTACATCCAATCTGCTACTAAGTCCTGCCTTCCGAAAATAGCAAGTTTTTTATTTTCTTACACCCACCAACTCCAATTTTCTGCCAATTGTTAACAAATCTCAAGTCACTGGAAGAACTAAGGCAGCTCATTTTGTAGATTCTATTTTCCGCCCGACCTCTCACAACTGAAATATTCCCCATGCCCACAGCAAACCAGTTATTGCCCATCTTTAATTATTTAGATTTTCTGTGACCATTCTGTTTGGATCCAGCTCTGTCCCCACCCCAGGGACTCGGATTTTATTTGCAGCACCTCAGTGGTTGTGCACCAGATTTTCTGCCAGGGGCACCGAGGGGATAAACCAGAACCTGCTGGGGGGTTCCTCAGCAGAGCATTAATCTGAATTCTTCCCCATCCCCTGGACAGCATTCCTCATGAAACCTCTAGGAACTTAATAACCTCTGAGACTTCTGTCCCTTTGTCAAACGGGGCTGAAATTGGCCAAGAAATTCAACATTTGCCAAAGGGAGCAAGGGAGAGCAGGCAGAGGATGCTTTCACACCAACACCCTTTCCTCAGGACACAAGGCTAAAATAACTGTGCAACAAATGGTTTGGAAGAAACTGGCTCATGAATGTACCAATTAAATCACAGAAAAGTGATTGCTTTTTGCATTTATTATCATAAATACTCTCCTTTACCCTTTGCAGAATCTCATTTAACAGCATTCATTTAAAAAGAACAATTTCAGTCCGAGTTTTGTTTTTGTGGAGCACTGAGGGGAAAATGTTCTCTTATCTTCAAATGTTATTAACTGGAAATAAGTGTAACCTACGCTTTGAGGTCCTTATTGCAATTTAGATAGACAATTAGATATCCAACACCAAAAAGAAAGAGAAAACTTTGTAGCAGAGATTTTTCTCGTGGTGCCCCAGGTGACTACAGCAGACTTCCTTCTGTGTTCAAATGATTAAAAACTACAATATCCTTCAAGCCATTTTTAGAAAGCTATTTGTAATTGCACTATCAAGTAATAGAACTTTTTCAAAATTAGCTTATGAGATTTGCATAGGATTGAGCTTTTAACAGGAAGGTGAGTTGTATCCTCATTTGCAATAGTTCTGCTCTTTCTTCAAGGCTGGAAACTTGCAATAGAGGAAACCAAATACTTCCTTCACTTAACTGGATACAGAAAGAAAAATGTCACCCTTGGAGACTTTTAGGAGCTTCCACAACAAATACAGATCACTTTAACTAATAAAAGTACATGTGTGTGCCCTGTGACAAATCTATCCTTCAGGAGAGTGCTGAAAATGAATTGCTTTATGCTGTAAATCTAATTTTTGTCTAAACAAAGCCTTTCTGGTTAGATCTTTGAAGGGGACAAAAAATAGCATCTCTGTACTTGCACCAAGATGTCAGCAGCTACACTCATAAAGACTTTACAGAAGGAAGGAGTTTTAATGATTTACTCACAGGGGACCCATGAGAGAAATTGTGATTTAGCCACTGATGTTTTTGTGGCAGTTTGCATGAAGCCAGAGTGGAGAAAACAATAGAATAAAGAATATTGGCATTCTCTTGCCAAAAAAAAAAAAAAAAAGAGACAATCAAAGGAAAAAAGCCCAAATGTAAATTGTTTAGCTTTACCCTAATTTGTAACTGTTGAATCCTGCATTTTATCAACTGAAATGTATAAGCCATGAGCTTTACAGGAACCACTCAGAAAATGTCTTCATTTTTCACTCACATATTTGCATCAGCCTCAGATCTTGGGGATCTGAGAGCATATAATGTTGGTAAAATCATATTTTCATGAGCCCTGGAAATCTGCATAATTTCCTTTTGTTAAATGACTATTTCAGCACGCAGAGTGCTGCAGGCAGCTCATTGCTCACATTTGATAATTAGCTTTTGTTTAACAGCGCTGATGTGTGATTTTGTACAAGTTGTGTTTGGGCAGGAGACCCTGTGATGTGTGGGGATGACCCTGCAGAATGTCCTTGCTTAACTGGAGCCCCAGAGTCTGGGTGTTAATTGGCCACAGAGAGTAATAGAAATGGACAAATGGGAGCGGTTTCCTCAGTGAACTGAAAAGTTTATGTGGCAATTAAACTCAATTAAAATGAATAAACATCAATGCTTTTACTAAAATAGCACTGCAAAAATCTAAGCACACTAAGAAATACCTGAAGGTCAGCTTGAGCAAAGATAAGGTGCCATCTTCACCTGGTCAACTCTGAATAGCTTTTCTTCTTTTTCCTTTTGTGAGACAATACTTCTGGGATATTTAAAAATCCCCTTTTGGAAGGTGAAGGTGAAAACCACCAGACTAATCGAACAGAAGAAAATGTGCATCTTTTCAGAAATCCAGGATTTCTGGAAACAGAGAGAGGATGTGAGATTTTAAAATAAGAGAATTAAAGGCAATCAGGAAAACAAGCTGCTTTACTCTGTTGGAGTACACATTTACTCCAGCGGTTTCTGCTTGAGAGCACTGAATTCCTCTTTGCCCCCATAACAAGGATTTTTCCATCATCTTATTTTAAAGCTTTCCTAGCAGGTTCCAGATTCAAACCTAAAGAACTCATTAAAACACAGGAAATGCTGCCCTTACCTCATGGATCTCAGTCACTCATCACTATTCTGACATGCAGGATCTCAGTTTGTCCACACTGTAACCTTATTTTCAAATTGAAGAGAGCGATAAGCAAATATTTTTAAATTAAAATTCACTTTGTAACTTATGTGACTGTTCATTAGATATCTGAACTCCAGGTACAGATAAACATTATTATCTTTCCAAAGACTGTTAAGCCATCTAACCTGGACCGTTATGGAGATGCTTCATTTAAGTATGTGAAAAGTCGCTTTTTAATCCTTAAAAAAAAAAAAAAAAAAAAAAAAATTGACTGGCTGCTGAAAGACAAAGAGAGTCATTAATGACACTTCAAAATGTGTTAATAACACAAACATATGGACAGCTATAAAACAAACCAGAGCTCACTCACTTGACAAAAGCCAAAGGCCCATCTAAATGTCAGTGGAAGTGCTGGCAGATATCAAACCACCCCTCTGATTAACTTCAAAAAGCTTCACAGGAGGATCCTTGACATTCCCTTTTTGTTTGACCTTTGAGATCATTTGGCCTCCTTGTTTTCCTGATTCCTCACTTCCTCTTCATCTTTTTGGTGGAGACAACGAAAGAGAAAATGCCTTCCCTGTGGGCAGGGATTTGGAGCTGCCAGGATTCCACTGGAGCAGCCCTGGAAGAGGATCAGAGACTTGGGCAAGAGGGAAATGTTCTTGGGGGCCCTGGAGGTGCTGCATGGAGCACATGAAAGGGCTCCTTCTCTCTCCTGACTCGCTAATCCCTCCTGCCACTGCTGGCTTTGCGCGGAATTCTCCCACCATGACAGACTTTAAATTGCAGCCCTAATGTGAGCGTGAGAAATCAATGCGACTTTTAATGACAAAATAGTTTCCTATGAAACATCAAAGAGTTTCTGGCAGATATTGTGGCAGCTGCCATTTTCCTACCAGATCACAAGTACATGTGACTGACAGTACTTTGATTTTAAATTGTACCATCCTATCCTTTAGAAAACTGTTTTCTCACCTAACGGCAGTGCACCAGTGTCTGAAACTAATCTGAATTTGATTATACATTTAAATTCTTTATTTGTTCTTATACTTTACTATTCGCAGGAAGACAAAAAAATTACCACTGAACTTGCGGGGTATTTTTATTTACTCCAATATTCTTACAGCACCACAAACGTAAATTGAAATCTCTTTTTTTTATTTGCTACTTAAAAACTAATGACAAACTTAAAGGGTAAGTGGTTCATAATGGCACATTTCATGTCTTTCAAAAGCAAAAAACCCCAAACCTCAGAACACTGATAAGCTGATAAAATAATGACCAACTTCTATTAAGTAGTAATAAATCTTCAAAAAGAAAAACATGAATTTTCATAATGGAAGCACATATCTGTGGATAAGAACAGTTTTTATCATGATACTTTCTAACTACAATCCTTTTTAAAAATCAGAAAACATGATGTTTCATAGTCCTGACACATGAACTCGTGTTCCCAGTTTACTGATAGAATTCCTTTTATTTCCAGCTAAAGTAAATGCTGGCAAAATTAAATGTCTTGGAGGAAGACACAGACTATTTGAAACATATATCCTCAGTTTAATGGAGTTGTAAATGCTTTCATGCTACATGGTGGAAGGTCAAGTTCTTTAACATTTCCCTCCACACATAACAGAAATAAATTGCATTCTAGTTAAATCTAGCTAGTCTGAGTTCCTAGAAACTCTTGTATCTAATTTTAGGATCTTTTATTGTCTAATACTGAAATTTTATGAACTACAAAAGCATTACCTTTAATCATTGTGCCAGATACACTTTGGAGGACTTCCTTGTGAGATTGTAAATCTGTACATTTTTGTTCTTACCTAAGATTTTTTTCCTAGTGTGACTTCTTGCAGGTAAGAACATGTAATTTAACTTTAAAGAGAGACACCAGTGAATGCAGAACCATTAAACTGTATACATAATTATATTAGAAAGCAACCTTTGAAAGAATTTATTAAGAAGGTATTTAAAAATCTCATATTTCTAACAAATTACTCGTGGTTTTACACTAATAAGTTAAACTATCTAAAAAACCCTAAACACAACAAACATACAAAGATAAATATAGTAAATATTCTACAGCATAATTTCAATTTAGTTTTCTCTAAATGATAATCATATTTAAAACAGAATATTTTAGACTTCTTTTCTGCTGTTATTACTGGCTTCAGTTCTGGAGTAATTCTGAGCAGTCCCACATAACTTCCTCCTACCAAAAAATTCCCATTGTACAGGAGCAGATGTTTCCAGAAGTGCAGAAATGGATGAATTCTTTCAATCACTTTCAACTTCCAAGGTATGCCATTCATTACTTAGCAAATTATTACAGTGGCACCACAATTATTGACCAAACTATGACAGGTGTATAGCTACTAGTCTTTAAATTGGTAGAATTTAAAACTAAAAACAAGAGAAAAGCTGAAAGTCATGCTGAAGGAGTACATAGTACTTCACTTAGCAGGGGATTTCCATTTTTTCCTTAATTGAAGAGAATTGTTAAAATGAAAAACCAGGCTGATGCTGTCAGAAAGCCTTACCCAACCTCTAGGTATGGCTCTAGGTGTGTCTGATTTGGGGTCAGGCAGATCCAAAAGAAAAGAAGTTGCTGCTGTCAGAGGTATAAAAGATTGTTTTTTCTCAAGGAATTTAAGAGAAGAGCAGCATTTCAGGGAGATGAACTTGGGACTTGTCAGCAGCTGATTCAGAGCTTCGTGTCCATGGAGCAGTCAGCAAGTTTTCCATAATAGGGTTCAACACCTACTCCTATTATAGACAAAGTCAGTCGTCCATAAATGCATTCAAATTGCTGAGTTATCCACTTATTCTCTTTAGTATGTGCATTTCAGATGCTAAAAAAGCTCAGTTCAAAAGGGAAAGTTTTAGACTTACCAGCCTTGGATGAACGAGCAGCAGTGAATTCAAACCCATGGAATCTCTTATGTTAGCTGACATTAAAAACTTCCAGACATTTCAGGGCTTAGTCTATGCTTCTTTTCTCTATAATTAATATATAATCACAAGCATAGCTCATAATGTAAACAAGTTATAAAAAGGTTTTATAATATTTACAGAAGATAAAGCTATAAACACTCAGCAACCACTGCAAAGAGAATGTCTGTACGTTGGTCCAACATTTCTAATAAATGGCTTATCCTTATTTAGTAGTCAGTTTTAAGGAAAGGCCTAATTCTTAATTATATTTACAATGTTTAGGGACAAGGTATGACAGCTGGATAAAACAATAGACATGCAGTAAATAGAACAACTTCTGTCTGTTGATTAAGGAACAACCACACCTGCAAATATGTTGGTGGTCTTCACAGAAAAAACTCAATCAAGAATGTGGAGTTCAGCTTTTAAATGGAATGCCAAAAAAACAACACAAGTGGTCAGCTGTTTCAAATATATAAACATAAAATATTCTAGTTGATTTCTTAAAGAAGCATTAAGAAGATTATGTGACAAAAACCTAGCAGAACTGAGGTTATGAGTAAGGTGGAGTTCAGTTGTTTGTGTGATTAATTGTGGGTAAATATAAATATTCATTGTGGAACAGAGACCTCATAAAAACTTGTGCTCCTGTGGTATAGAGCCAAATGATATTTAACATGTGAACTTCTGAAAACCATGCCTTCTGAAATTGTCAGTAAAAAACAAAGAGACAAAACACTGTTAAAAGATCAGGGGATGGCACTTACTATGGAGGACATCAGTATTGTGCTAAAAAGAAAGAAAGAAGAAAAGACAATTTTCCTTAGAAGACTTGCAGCATTTTATAGAAGAGAGTGGAAATGATCATTGTGCATAGCATTAAGAGGTCCATCTGGGAAAAGCAATCCCATTTAGCAAAAGCAGAGAGGCTGCAGAATAAAGGAAGAGGAGATTGGGTGTGAAATCCAAACCTCTTTGAAGTCAATGGGAATTCTGCCATTGATTTCACTGGGTCAGGATTTCACTCAAGGTGGATGCAGGCTGCTCTGGGAGATCCATACTGAATTGAGGTTTCTGATTTCAAAAGTTCTATTAAAGTCATCCCCATGTAAAACTAATATAGCAGAGTACAGAATAAACTTCATTATTTTTTAATGGGGGAAAATGAAAAGATTGCTGTTAAAACCTTGCTGTTAATACAATTAAAGGGGGACAGAAGGGACGAATACATATTTCAACATTTTCCTCCTGTGCTTATTTTGTTTTTTCCCTTTTAGCTTTCCTCACTGAACATTCTTATGCTTCCCTGCTTCACTCTTTATGCTCTCTTCAACTCTTTACTGCAAATTCCAGTGGCAAAACTGACAAAAACCTACTCCCATTTTTATACAATCCGGTCACTTAAACTGCATTGTTCAAGTTTGTTGGACACAGTTTGAAATACATTTTATATACATTCTTCAGTAAGGAAAAAAAAAAAAAAACACTCTCAAAAGCTTCTTTTGTTATGATAAAGCAAATTCAGATTTATGAGTAGCATAAGAAGATGCCAGCTTTGAGTGATGTGACATTTGATGTAAATAAGTAATATTACAGAGCTGTTTTTGCTATTGTGAAAAAGGCAATAATAAGTATAATGTATTAATAATATCATAAATAATACTCCTCATAAAGGGGATCTTTCTCATGAAGAGCATTCAAAACTTACAGTAAGCCTCGTGCTTTTAGATAGGTTATCTTTACTCATGGGAAGATGCATTTTCCTTTTCCAAAATTGCACATATCATAACAGCTAATAACTTTCATAGAAACCATGTCCAATTAAAAGTGAGAACAAAAGAAAGAAAAATAAAATTTTCTGTGTTATACAAAAATGACCTTTCATTTTAATTAATATTACTTCTTCAACCTAAAGTTAGAAATGTGTGCTCATTCCACACACATATTTAATGGAATCAGTGGTGCTGTTTAATCAGATGCTGAAGATTTAAGTTGGAAACATGAATATCAGGCTAGGAAGGTACTCAGCTATTCTTTCCTATGGTTTGGTAAATGTATTTTTCATGCAAATACATCAGTGTGCTTTGATCTCTCTGCTATCCTTCATGAAGGGAAACCCACAAAGGTGCAGCCCCCACCTCCATTAAATTGTGACCATCACCATTGGAATGATCCCTACCTAAAGCCGGCAGATCTGTGTCTAACAGATTTGAGTTTCATTTTAAAACTGTTTACCAAATGCAGCTGCTCAGAAAACTGTTGCACTTACAGCTGAAAATTTCAGATTTTAATATTTTCAAGGCTCCAGAAAAATTATTTCTTCTAAAACTTTTCTTGTCGGCAGAGGAAGATTGGATTCCTGACCTGCAAAATGTTAATTCTAATGTTAACAGTGTCAAACGTCTACTAAGTGTCATTGAAAAGAAAGGGAAATCTAGCTAGTTTTGAATTAAAGGGATTGAAAAATTTGACTTTTTTTTTTTTTTTTTTTTTTTTTTTTTTTTTTTTTTTAAAAAATTTCTCCTGTTTTAGATGAATCTATAAGAACTTGCCTTGGGGTGAAGAAGGAGGGATGGGGATGGGAGGGATGCCCTATTCAGGATCTCTGACAAGAGTTTATCTCCTCCTGTCTCAGGGGAATTTGCCTGCACATGAGGCTCCAAGCACGCTCTTAGTTTCACCAGAGCTTCAGGACTCAACCTCATTTGCTGCTGAGAAATCAAGGCAAAATTTGTTGGCATTCTGGGTTCTAGAATTACTTTAAGCATAAGCTTAAATACACAATAAAGTTAATTTATTGACTGAACAACTGTAATTTACAAATGCTTTAGTGATAGCAACCACTGGGGAGGAAAAAAATAAAGCTGTTAAAGCTTCTGAGAGTGTTGTCACATCAGCATTAAAGCAAAGAAGAAATTCAGGCTACAAACAAGAAACTGGTTTATAACTCCCAAAAGGGCGAGATGCTGAAGCAGCCTTCTTGTGGGAGAGGGAGAGGAGGAGCAGAGAAGGAAGCAAAGAATACATTCACTCTAAAATAAACTTGGCAAACTCAAAGAACCAGCCTCAGCAGAGGAAAGCCTTTGTAGGCCTGAGTCACCAAAAGGCTGAAAGGGATTTGCTGAAAGTTGAAACAACTTCAGACCTCCTGAGGCAGCCAGAGAGAGTTTGAGGAGCTGAGCACAACTCAGGAAAGGCACAGGATTGTTGGCAGCACTCTGCAGGTGAGGTCAGGTTTACCCATACAGGAGTTAACAAGAAAACTCCTACAGCTGGGTGGAAAATGAAACAACCCCCAGGTTGTACAGCAGATTCAATGAGAAACACAGGAACGCTCTGTCTCCACAGTAAAGGCTGGGAAGAAAAATGAGGACCATGAAGGTAAGCCCTGTACCAATTCATCAGCTGCTTTGGCTGCCTGCTGTATTTTCTGTTTGGTGCTACTCTAGCTCTAAGCACTAAGCTTTTCTACAAACACTGCTCCTCTTAAGCAGCAAGGTGTGAATGATGTAGCATTTGTGCTTTAACAACATTGCACTGGTTTTAACCATTCCAGGGCCTTTTGTGTGATATTCGACTGAGAATGCACAGTCTGACTCAACTATGCCCAAAATTAAATGACTAGTGGAGCTAAGGAGACTGATTTCTGTTGTTGCTGTCAAAGACTAAGGCAAATTAAAAATAAATAAATAAATAGATAAATAAATAAATAAATATATAAATAAATAAAAGACTGATAGGCCAATACAAAACACATGCAAGGAATATAATGGAGAAATTAATGTAACCACAAAATAAGATATTCCCCACTAAAAGAAAAAAAAAAACCAAACCAAAACCTATTAAGAGTTATCTCATTACAAAACACCAAAGGTCACAGTTAATTGTCACAAATTATCAGTTGCCTTACTCGCAATGTAAAAGAAAATAATCCCCCAAAAAATGAAGGTGTGGGTGGTGTTTTCCACGCAAAGGAAGAGCAGGCTGTGGGTTCCACCTCCCAAAAAAGAGCTTTTCACTGGCTGCACACAGAGCAGGGTGTCTGTGCAGTGGTGTCCCCTCCACCACAGGTCTGGCAGCAGCTCCTGGGGACGAAAGCAGACCCTGAGCACCAGGGGCTGCAGCATCAGAGAGACCTGTTGGGCTGGCAGGGATGGCTGGCTTGTGCACAGGTTGCCATGGTAATCCCCATTTACATGGTGAATGGCTGCATGAGTTAATGTGGCTCAACACAGGCATTCTCTGCCAGGGGAAGGTTTCAGCTGATTAGCAAAGACACAGCTCCTGTGTGGAAGTGGGAAGCTGAAATCCAAATCAGAGCAAAGCCTTTTGGGTTGCCCAGCCCAGCTTCCCCTCTCTGCAGTTTGCACCTGGAGTGTGCTCCCTCCTCATTTGGTCGCTCCAAAGCCAGATTGCACACATGGAATTGTATTTTTTTTTTTTTTTTAATGTGAACTTAACTTGCTGCACAATTAAACCTAAACTTTGAATTGTTGAACAGTTTGGGTTGAAGGACTTTGAAGATCACCTTGTTCCCATCCCCTGCCATGGCAGGAACACCTCCCACTGTCCCAGGCTGCTCCAGCCCCAATGTCCAGCCTGGCCTGGGGCTCTTCCAGGGATCCAGGGGCAGCCACAGCTGCTCTGGGCACCTCTGCCAGCCCTGCCCACCCTCCCAGGGAACAATTCCTTCCTAAGATCTAACAAAACCTGCCCTCTCTCACTCCATCCTTGCCCAAAGTCCCTCTCCACATCTCTTGTAGACCCTTTAGGTCCTGGAAGGGGGTCTAAGGTCTCCCTGGAGCCCTCTCTTCTCCAGGCTGAACCAACTCAGTCTTCCTCCCATGCCAGCCAAAACTGAACAATTTCCTGCACGGAGCTTGAAACCAAAATTAAGTTTCTTGTGCAGGAGCCTTGGGTCTGCTTCTGTCCTTAATTACTTAATTCAGCCTGACATTGCAACTTCAGAGTCTGACTTCTGGGAGCATTTCAGACATTTGATGAGCTAAGGGCAAGACACAAAAAAAAAAAAAAGCTCACAAACTCCCCAATATTTATTAGCATTGTGACTAGTCTTAATCAAGAGGTACTGCTAATATGCATTAATTCCACATCCATACTTCTGTAATCTTACATGCACCTACACACACATTTCCAAAAGCAAATTTCAACGTATGAAGGAACTACTGGAACAGGGATAATCAGTTTTGCAAATACAAGAAAGGATCAAAGATCAGATGGAAGTTCTTCAGAAAAAAGTCCAGGCAGTGTTTGAGCCTGGGCAAAGCACGAGTCAATGTCATGACATTGGTGAAGGCAAATATCACACTGGGATCTACAAACAGGAGTTCAGAGGTGCCAGGTATATGAAGTGATCCCTATTTACACAGCATGCAGAAACTCTGCTAAAAATCAGAGTTTTCTGCTAAAATCAGGGTTTTAGACATTGTGTTCTGAGATATTTGCGGAGGAAAGTGATGGGAGGGATGAGAGGTCACGAGAAATGTGTACTGGGGAAGGCAGAGTTAAGTACTGAGTGGCTGGGAGGAAATTCTGAGCTCTCTAGGAGTTTAAGAGGCCCTTGTGAAAAGGAAGGGTATCATCTGTTTTTCATGGTTCTTTCAGAAAAGAAAAATGTCCATGGAATAAATAAAAGTACTGAGGTTATTCTAAGAGTCATTTCTACCTGAGGAATTTTAATCACAGAAAAGACCAAAGGAGAATATTGCAGTTATCTCTGCTTTTCAATAGGAAAAAAAAAAAAAATTATAGTCAGAAATAGTTTGGTGATATGAAATGTAAGAAAAAGAATCTGGGTTTCTGAAAAATTACCCAGAGGCTATTTAAAGATGACATGTTTATTTTCTAACTCCAGGTAAGCAATTTCTGAAATTTAATCATCTAATTTCCAAGTCTAAAAGTCCTAAAACCTTCTGGAAAAATAACAGCTTTCATTTTATATATATATAGCATTGAACAATTATACTTCACTTAGACTTTCTCATATCTTTTGATTCCAACTGTTAAAAAACATTCTTGAATGGGGTTGCATGAGAACAAATGTAAAATACAGGGTTTTTCAGAGAAAGAGGCATCTTTTCAAGAGGCTCTGCACAAGTATTGTTATGCACAAATTGTCTTGTTATCCACAGATAACATATTAAGGTCTACATTAGACCTCTGGAAAAAGAACCTGCTCTTCTCTTCTCAACCTTCTTCTAATAAATACTTTATGTATAGCTGGAAGGTGTGTGGGCAGGAGCCTGTCCACTGTCTGATGTCCTGAAAGTCTGATTCAATAACTGACTCGACCAAAAGCCCTAAAGGACACTGAAAATATCTGCAACATGTACTGGGAAGTGTGATACTTAATAGAATTGTGCTCTCTCTTCAGTCCTGCCGAAGCAAACGTGCCAAGATTTAGTGCTGGGAAGCAGACATGACAAAAAGCATTCTGTCTTTGAGAAGCTTTAGTGCAAGAAGAAAAGGCTGAAATAGCTGGGGCTTATTACCAACTTAATAAGATTCAGATTGTTACATGTCTTGGGAAGAAAAAAAGATTTCCAAATTGCACATTTTTTTTCCAGAATACAGGTACAATTCCTGGTATATCAATAGCCCAAGGGTGCAACATATTGAATGACTTATTAAAGATTCATGATACAAATTTATTTCCTAACAACACTGTAGGAATGTGTTGTTTTCCATTACGGGAAGCAATGCTTCTCAAAAGTGTTTACAAGTCTCAAATTGCAAAATTTAATTTTCAAATCAAATGAAGCATAATGAGCTTCATGAGCTCCTCATTCTTCACACCAGGTTTAGCTGCAAACACAACACAACAAAACAAATTAGAAAGAGCAAAGCAGGTGTAACAAAGAACTGTGATGGAGCATCTTTCTCCTGACCAAAGGCAACCAAAAGGGTTGTGTAAAAAACAGAGCATGACCAAGCTAACAAATGCTGAGATGACAACAAAAATGACCTTAAAATTAGTTTATATCATCTCATATTAAAGCAGCTCATTGTCAGATGTGTACCTACATATAACCTGTATCTAAAAGCTTTACAAAAAATTCTTATTCTTCTATAAATATGCTCTTGTATGACAGTACCTGCTGGCAAGGGGAAACAGAAAGGAAATATTTAGCACAATGAGAGTAAGCACCAAACAAATTACAGGCAGATAAAGTGGATAATTACTAAATCTAAGCTTTTGACCCCATTTTTACAAGAAGTGAGGCTGATATTCCAGATCAACTAAACTTCTGTGTGGTATCATCAATTATAAATTTTGAAAACTGATTATTTCTATTGGTCCAGGCAAAGACAATCAAAATAGGAGGGTCACTACACTTTTCAAGGAACTACAGTGAAATCTGCTGTTGTTTAACAAAGAAACCTGACAAACAAATCAAACTCCTGAAACTGTGCAAAAAATGGACATAGCTGGAAATTTTCAGTCTTACATGTTTTGATATATTAATGGCTTAATAAAATATTATAGCACAAATTCTTAAATCAGTTTTGAATTAGTTTTCCATTATTATCAATCATGTCAACAGATATTTGTTCAGAGGAAACAACTCACAGTAACTTAACTCTAAATTACTCATTCTTCTAGAGTAGCTTTGTCTTGATATTGTTCTAAGAGACATTTAACTCAAAAATTAAGGTTCATCACAAAATAATTTAAAATATTTGGGGTATCTTTTTTTCTGTAGAGAACATTCAAAATAGTAAAGTAACAACAGGTAAAAATAAAAAAAAAAAAAAACAACTTAAAAACAAGTGCCAAGATAAATCCCTGCTTCCAGGTGAGTTCAAGCCTATTTCTGAAGAGTGGCAAAATCTAATTAATCCCTGCTGGTCCAGCAAGGTTATTCAGAAGGAAATCAGTTCCCTGCACAGTTTAGCCACAGATCCCCTGTGAGTGTCCAGTTTGCTGTCCTGACCCTGGCACAGCTCCCCAGGCTGGCTCCTGTCCCCCCAACATCTCCCCTCCCTCCAGGCACTGCCACCTTGCCCAATCCCTCCTTTGCACAGGAAATAAAATGCAAATTTAGATCAAAGAACTCAAGCAAGTGTTGTCTGTCACAGGGCAACTTGACAGATCCACCCATAAACCAAGAAAATAGGTGAGGTCCATGATTTACCTGGTGGAGCTGGGAATCCAGCTTCACAAATAAATTGCAACTTTTTCAAAGTGTTATTAAAAAAAAAACAACAAAAAAAAACTCCCAACCAGATACATTTGCATAAAACTTCATAAATGTCAATAAGTGTCTTGCCTGTGACATACCAATGTGCAATTGAAGAGAAGCCCAGGAGAGGCAAGAGTTTAGTTTTCCCATGGTACTCATTTCCTTCTGGTTATGCTGTGACAGCTGGAGAGTGAGTCTTAATATTTTTCAGAAGTGAATTTAATTGCTTTAGAGAGTCAGTTTAGCATATCACTTCAGAAATACCCCAAAGCTACAATCAAACCATTGTTAGCCAAATAGCTTCTTATTTGTGAGATTCTTAGTTTGCAACTGTAGTTACCAAATTATGTTTTCAATACCTTACTGGGTATTCCACAGGTGGCATCCAAATCTTCTCCCTGTTGGAATATTTTCAATTAAAAGTTTTATGATAAGAATCCATGGCAGTCTGAGAACTGTTGATGATAGATAATGGGCTATAATCCAATGAATTTGGGAATGGGGGGCTTAAAGGTTATCCTGGCAACAAGAATAATCCACTGGGTTTAAGGAGTTTTAAGGAAATAATGGTTTAAAAGACGGTAATTTGGGAAGGAGTGGTAAAGTTGCTTTCCTGAAAATGATAATGGCTCTCAGAACAAATGTAACTTATGTCAAATGAAACAAATATAGTTTATAATTAACAGTCATTTACCTCTACTGAGAATACAAAAAAAAAATAAAAATTGGAATTTCTGGTTTAATTGTAGAAAGTTCTCTAATCATTCAAATATCTCAACTATGTATTTTGAACTATATGCAGTTCTGGCATAAATGTGTGATAGATATTTTGTATTATTAGCAGATTAGTTGTCTCAACAGACACCTTTGTCATCTGGAGGCACTGATTTCCAAAAACACCCATAAAAAATCATTACTGTATACTTAAGGAAGATACTGTAAGGTGACATTAAATAGTGACATGGTATTTTTCTGCATTTTTTCTCTGGATATACAACAATTCTTAAATGTAATCATCATCTTGTGTCCATAATTAAAGTCATATTGATGTTTTTGACAGTGACAAGAAGTTTCTTATTATCAGTCTTAACATTTCCCCTCCTTTCTGTCCTTTAAATTTCAGAAAAAAAATCCAATATGTACCCGTTTTGTCCAGTAATAACAACCAAAAAGACAAGAAAGCTCTCCCAGTATTATTTTAAAACTATAAATTGTGATGACTGAAATTTTCCCAGTCAGTTCTTTTACCTCCAAACAAATATGCTTAAAGGACACACGAACAATTCTGCTGACATGTGCAGTGTGATATTTAGGCCCATTTATTAATTTGTATTTTGCATGAGGGAATTTAGTAACTAGCTGTGAAATACAACTGCATGGAAATGTTACATTTGTTAGGTACAGGCAGTCTCTTTGCAGCTATTTGTGGAGTACATCATTCTAATACTCTCATTTCCTTTAACTCAGAATAGTCTTTTAGACAGGAGAAGGTTGTTCAGATTCCATTTTTGTGAATTTGGACCTTTATGTTCAAAAATATGGATCAGCTGGACTGGTAGGACTCCATGGGCAAACTTTGCTGTGGTCATCAGAACTCAGCCCAAAGAACCAGAACCAAGCCCTCACAAATCAAGGTCACTCATTACAGTTCTAGCAGTGGAAAGCACCTGGTAAATACAGCATGCAATGAGAATGACACTGTGGTGCTTTCATTTTCTTACAGCATCCAGGGCTCTCTGCATTACCTTTAACTCTCATTCCAGCAGGTTTCAAGTACTGAAAGCAGATTAGTGATCACAATTGCTTCGATACTTTTCTATCTGCTCCACAGAATTATGGCACTCCTTGCTTCTACAGCACAGGGGAGGAAAAATTACTACTTCACTCAGAGAAACAGTCAAAATTTACCATCCAAACATTACAGAAAATGTACAAAACTGTTTTACAGGACAGTTGATGAACACTTTATTTCTAGTAGCAGTTTTATTTCTTTGCAGATTTGAGCACATGGCTGATCTCTAGAGCTTAGCTCATTTAAGAGAATTTAGGACAGTTTCAGCCACATAAGCAGGAATTAAAGAATAAAAGTCTAGTAATTCACAAACATACGTTTAGTGTAAAATCCAGGTAAGATCAGTTCATCTCTGCTGTTTCTTTGCTAAGCCTACTCTTATATTCAGTATGTCCTATTATTTTTAGTCTCTCCTCCAACCAAAGGTCTTTCCATAACCATAATTGTTCCTCCCTCCATGACTGGTCTCTGTCTGATAAACAGATTGTTCCTATTCTTATTTCAACTCTCTGTTTGATGATCTATATTAATAGCTCAGCAGTAAAACTATTTCTAGACATAAATCTCTATGAGCTCCCCATCATTTGTCAGGCCTTATTGGCACTTCAACAGTTGACATTAAAAGAAAAAATCACAAAGCCCAAACAGTCTAAATTGAATTCGTAATCTGTCTTGGTAGAATCCTCAGAAGCACAATGCTACAGTTTAAAAAGAATATAGCAGGAGTGACCATATTGACTAACACACATTAGAAAAAAAATAAATAATAATACCATCAAATCTAAATGGGTGAGGTCTAAGAAATGAAATAAAAGAGCTACCAGAGCTAGTTCAAAGATTATTTACACACTTGCCATTTTTTCTGAGATGCATTGTTTCAAAGCCCCTTTCTCATGTAATGCTTGAAATTGTGAGTACAACATTTGCAGTCACTGACTTTTTATTATATTTTAAGGCAATTTAATTACATCAAGAATGTATTTTCATAACTCAGAGCAGAGATCTACAGTGCTCTATTCATGTGGAACAGAAGAGACTATTCCATTAGAAAAGGACCTACAATGATCATCAGGTCCAGATGAGTACACAATTATGAATTGTAATCTACAAACACCAACAACACCACAAGTGCTGTTTAAAAAGGAGATTGATTTGGTTTTAGTTGAGATGGCAACAGATGAATTAAAATAACTGATAAAACCTTCTGTACCAGAACAAATTGGCTGGTCACTCCTGAAAATGTTAAGCATGAGTTTGCATAACCAAGCTTGGAGAGGAATTTTCCTGTGAAAGGACGTGATCTCGAGTGTCACCTGGAATTTTTTTTCAACAAATTGTATCCACAATGTCTTTGATTAAATTTTAACCCTGTTTTCACTGATCTGTGCTAGTGCAGTTTCAGAGCAATGTTAAAAAGCAGCAGCACATGGGCTGAACAACAGGAGTTCTCTACAAGCTTTCTATTTAAAAACTCCCAGAAGTAGTGAAAATAATTGCCAAGTTCAGCAGAGAGGGGTCACAGCTTTGTCCTCACATTCCCACACAACTGCCTGGGACAAATGGAAGGTGATAAAGGAAATATAGAAATAAGCATTTCTAGATTTTTATTATTCCCTTCAGCTCTATCCAGAAAACATGGCAATGTTTTGGAAGAAGTTTCTAGATGCTGAATGACAAAGTAGATTCTAATAAAATATTATACCAGCAGAATTAAAATATCTTATGGTTACTTTCAGTGAAAAAAACCCTTAATTTAATATCTGAACCTTAAATACAAAGTTGTTGATGGTACTTCTAAGTTTTAATGCATGTTTATCTAAATTTAAACTTACTAATTATACAGGGATTTGAAAGGCACCTTCAAGCTGTAATTGGAAATCCCATTAAACCACAATGCAAAGCCATGCTTATATTTAAAGATCAAATATGCATCTAGAAGTTACCTGGATTCTTTCTTTACTTTTCAGTTTCAGATAAGCCACTTTGTAAATGCTGAACATCTATGAAGAAAAATAAAACTTACTGCATAGTTGTGGGATAAATAATAGTTCTCCATGTTCTGTCATTTCATAGTTTAAGGATTATTTTTGACACCCAGAGTAATCCTGGCAAATCTCATGTTTTTGTCATTGCTAGCTGCAATTTGGTCACATTACAGAAAGCTATTTAGTGGAAACTCTGCTGAAAACTAAATTAGTTTTGGGATCATGGACTGGTCAAGGACTGATATCTTTTGAAGAACTAACTCTGAGATTTCACCATCACAAAACTCATAATTCTACAGGAAAACTTTCAAAAACTGATTTTTTTTTTTTTTTTTTAAACCATACATATAAAGAGGAATCAGGAACGATTCTTCAGTGATGAATTCTTTTCATCCTGGGGAAAAAGACTTGAGGAAGACTTTCTGGGAGGTGTCTGGGTGATGCCATGCACGGATTGCAGAGCACAGCTGGAGCAGAGGCGTGAGCAGAACACACATCTCAAATTCAGCTGAGGCAGCCACACTCTGCTAAATGGAAATCAGCAGGTTCCACATGTGGCTTTTTATGCCAAAGGAAGGTTTTCCAAGTGGATATGATCAGAGCCCAAGGAAAACTCATGGCCTCATCCCTGAGCTGGATATGGGCAGTTGTTCCTCTGCTCCTGACCTGATGGACTCCAAGGGCTTTGCAGCTGTGTTCACTCAAGCTCTAAGAACCTGAGCTATTTTTGCTTCATGTAAACTGTGCCATTCTCCATCACCATTTTTTTTTTAATAGAATCTCTCCAAAAGCTGGCTATGATTGAATTCATGAGTGCCCCCAGGCAAAGGCATCACTTTAGAGTTCCAGAGGTACTCATCAAAATTGTCAGTATTAAGGTTCTGTCCAAAGCATAACCATTTTCTTGGGGAAAACAGTCTATCTGAATATTCAGCTGATTTTATTAAATCACTTCTTTGAGGCCGTGCTCAGATCCTTTGGGGTTTTTGATTTTCATGAACATTTAAGTGACTAACTTATTGCCATGCACATTTGTGCAAAGTTAATTTCAAAGCACTATGCACCAGTATTTGCAAAAGGAAAGCAAAATCCACACACAAAAGTGTTTGTGCTGGAAGGGTTTTACTGCTGTGGGACTTATCTGATTTACCACAAAATCCCAACCTCCAGCAGTCAATACCAACCTAGCTACTCATGAACTCTGCAATAGAAAATTATTTCAAAGAACTTGGTTATTTAAACCATTAATATCTGTTACAAAGAATTTAAATCTGCTCATAAAAACAAACAGAGACTTTAGATTTCATTGTGAATATATGAACAACTTAGCTCCACCAAAATTCAGCTATAATTTAATAGATACAGAGAATATTTTTTTTAGAAGTCTATTGAACAGGGTTTTTTCCTGTTTACTTTTTTCATGTGAACAATATAAACCCAGTGTTAGCTCCAGTGCTCTTTTACACACACTCCATCCTTCCCTTCCTTCCACATCAGCCCACTTAGGACCAGATTAATCTTTCCCCTCCAGAAGGGTGAAATAACAGGTGGTAACTATGGAAAATACAGCCTCATTTGATTTATTGAGTGAATCACTCCTTCCCTGGGTCATTAAGTTTCTCAGTAAGAAAATTCACATTCATGTACATTTTTCTCCATTTTCAAGTAGACATTCCAGTTGTGTTGCTCATCTACTTTCAATATAAAGGATGAATTAAAGCATTAATCTATGCAATCATTTTCTAAGGGAAGGAGTGATAGTTTTATATAAAACTCACCTTACAATGCTGTAATCACATTTTGAAGACCCTCTCATAAAATCACATTGAGCTGAGGAAGAAATAAAGCCTTAATACTTGTCCTTCTAGGACTTGATTATTATTTTCTGAGTTACTAAATGACATTGGGAACAGGTCCTTGCTCACATCTTCACTTCAGAAATATATTTGGATTGTAGCAGCTGTGGATATTGTCAGAAAACATGCAAAGTAAAAAAAAAATTAAGTTTGAGAGCTCAAAACAAGGTTTATTGAGGCTTCATGTTCCCACACGAAAATGCTTTTGTTTTACTCACTGCATGATTTGTAGGAGAGGAAAAAAACAACATATTAAGTTCTGCTTCCTTGCTTTTCCCTGATCAGTGGAAAAGATGAGTTTACTTTTACTTTATAAAAAGGTAATAAAATAGTCATGGAAGAAATGGACTTGGATTTGCTGTTTGGAATGGAATCATCACACCAAATATTAAAGATATGAACACTCATTGCTCATCTACGAGGGCACATTACTGTTTTAACCCTAAAATCAAAAGCTGGGGAAGTTCAGGGAAGAACCAGGCTCTTCTGTCTTTAAAATCTGCATGGGAAGAAATGGCAGGGAGATCCTGTAAAAGTCATGTAAAATAAATAGAGAATATGAAAGTAACGTGGACAGCTCGTTAGGAGGGTGCCTGCAGCACTCCTGAGCTGCTGTGCCTCTGAAAGCAGTGTCAGAGGGATTATTGGGCAGGCAGAAACCTGCCTGGGGAGACTTGTACCCTTTTTATTCTTTTTAACAGTGTTATGTGCAGGACTCGCCAAAAAAAAAAAAAAAAAAAAAATCACAAAAATCCAGCCTGAAGAAAGGAGCGATGCTAACCTGCAAAAATGTGAAAGGAAATAAAAAGTGCTCTGGGAGACACAGAAACACAGAGGGAGAGGAAGATTTCTTATTCAGATCCACGAGCGTGGCTGCATTTCACTTCTCTCACACAAAACTGCTCCCCTTCCTTCTGGACTCCCACTCAGCACAAAACTCTTCCTGTTTTTTCTGTTCCCACTCAGCAGGAATGGTCCCTCCAGGAGCTTTAGGGACATTTTAGGTTTTGTGGCCTTTTACACTTCTCAGTGATCAGATCTCCAGCCAGGGACTGGAGGCTGCCACTCACAGTTAACTCCTCTCCATCCAGCCAGGCCAGCTGGCATCACTCACAAATATTTAATTTAAATTACAGGTCTAGCACACATATCATGCAAAGCCAAAGAGTGGAGCATCAAATTCTTCCCCCAAGTTCAAATTTTAGATCTGATTTTTGCACTTGAACACAATTAAGAGTTATCAAATCGTGAAAGTTTAAGCACTAGCAAAGTTATATTTCAGATCAAAACCCAAATACATTTAGGAGAAGGAGCAATTTTCACTTTTATATTTTGCAGGTATTAATTTTGTTATGATTGAATTCTGACTTGCTCAGTCTGTGTTTCCCCACAGGGAGAAATCCAGGGTGTTACCTGTGGGAATTTCCAGCTCCAGTTCAGGTCAAACCCTTTGTCATCACAGCAATGGATAGGGAATGGGAGTTAGAGGAACACAGATAATTAACTTTTCTTCCCTATTATTTTGTCCTTCCAATTTGTCTATTTTTCCTTCTTGATTCTCCCCCCCTTCATCTCTTCCTGACACACAACCTCACCCACACAGGGAGAATTTCCAGGACAAAAATGTTCCCACTGGGGTCATGTCCATCCCTTGTCACCATTATAATAATTTTTAATAGTTACTCACAGTGGTTAAACAGTATTTCCTGCAAATAGGAATTGATCATATTTTGCTTTGGAAAAAAAAAAAATTTGAATTGAAACTAAGGCTATTTCAAAATTCATCAAAAGATTAGAAGAATAGAAGTTGATTAAGATACATTTTCTCCTATCATATACAAAATTATCTATCTTTTGGCTGATTCTTTATCTTTGCCATTAAGAGGAGCCGCTTTGAACCATTCACTTTGACCTGACAGGTTTATTACTAAATTGCTGTTGTGTATGCAATTACACAAATATAAATTGGAGGTTGAAGTTACCTTTCAGCCAAGTCTGCTCCAAAAAGTGGAGTTCCATGACCCCTCTCCATTCTGGGAGTGGTTTTAGATACTGAAAGAGATGAGAAAATAAGCAGATTTAAATTGCACAGGTAAACAAAACTCATCCTCCTCACACACAGATATCCAAAATCATTAATAATAAAAATGGCTTTAAGCTAAAAATGATATACAAAAACTTTAAGCCTTCAAGCTACAGATCTTCCTCCCAGTAACTGCAACCACCAATGAATTTGGATTTCTCGTGACCCTTCCAGGGAAGCCCTGGGTCAGGAGGCTGGAGGAGAAGAGGAAAAGCTGCCAGATGAGAATCCTGGGGCAGGGGATGCTGTGCAAAGCTCCAGCTGATATCCATTGACTGATTGGTGTTTGGGAGCTTTGCAGAGATTAGGCCATGCCTGGCCCCTGAGCCTCTGGCAGCATCAATAGATGTTCTGCAAAGACTCCTGCCTTCAGCCTTGTCATCCTTTATCTTAGTAAACATCAAAATCTGAGCACAAAAGACAGAAAATGAGCTATTGATTTTCCAGTATTGTCTTAACCTGCAGCTTAATTGAAGGTCAGGGTATGTATTGCTGTCCAAGGCAGGCTTTTGCTATTCATGGGGAGTGTCTGGCACAAAGCTGTCCCCAAAAGGCAGAGCCCAGATATATTTTGGGCAGTCCACCAAAGGGGAATATGCAACCCAACACTTCCAAACACTCCTCAAGGAAAAATAGACTGCCAAGTAATTGGATTAGATGTGGAGAGCTTTACAACAGGAAGTCAGAAGATACAGAAAGAGAGTGGGAGAGAGAGGGAAGGACAGAAAGAGAGAGAGAAAAAAAAGGGTCAGAAAAAGATGAATGTTTGTCATTATAAGATGACAAATAAATTGTCTCCTTAGAGAAACTAAGTGACTGCAAAAATCACCCTTTGTGCTCTCTTTCTTATTGAGTGATGTAAAACTGTAAATTCCCCTTTTCTCAACACTGTAAGATGGCAGCTTTTGTAAAGAAAAGTACTTGATTTTGTTAGAAGACATATGTAGAATGACAGTAAAACAGAAGTTGTCAGATAATAGATAGGAAAGAAAATCCACATCTTTCTCTTCTTTTCTGTTATTGCTTTGGCTTTGCTATCCTTCACCGTCCTCCTCTCATGAACATTCAGATTTTGACATCTTATATCTGTCATTCAGGAGGTTAAGATTGTGTATAAAAAACCCCAAAAACTAAACAACAAAACCAAACAAAAACACAAAAAAACCAACAAAAAACAGTAGTAGATATTCCTATTTTAAGATATTCCAAACCACTTATGAAGCTTGCACTTTTCCTCTGTCATTATTCTCCTCAACATTACATGAATTAATTTTATCCTAAGTATGTCAATCAACATCATCATACACTCTAGTTTCCACTCTTGTTTCTGAAACCTACAGAGAGGAGCAAAGGGAAAATCTTTATGTTTATTTACCTTGATATTTCAGTGAAGTTCTCAGATGGTGACAATCAACCTAAAATGTTTTAGTAGAACCAGGCAGTCCAGTAAAGCCCCTTCATTTCTGTCAGGATAAGACTTTAGGCTGTCGTGGAGCACTGGAATGATCAGCAGGGCACTCAACAAAACCAACATTGAATCATGCACATGAACTGACAAGATGGGAGACAGCAGAAGGAAACTTTTAAACATGCATTTCCTGGTGGTGGTGGAAGAAACTGTATTTATTTAAATGTTATTTGCTACAGAATAAACATGGCAAGAGCATGCAATGCTGAAACTGTTCCATTTGAGCATCCAAATCTCTGTGTCAGGCTCAAGGAAGATTAGGTTTACTTTCATCCATTTATTTTAACTTAATTGCAGCCACTGAGTAAACATCTCAAAAATCTCAGTGGTCTAGAACTGCTCTCTGGGGAAACTTAGTTCTCAAGCCCTGGAAGGACAAAAGGATATTAAAGGCCTAAGTATCTTCAGATATCAGAGCTCCATGGCCACAGGGGCACATCACAGAAGGCAGATGTTCTACTCAGCAAGGAGGAATTTGGGGGGTTTTTTGTATCCTGATTTTATTTTTCATTTGACTTCCAACCAACTTTGGACCTTCCCTGGCTCAGCTTTTTGAATAAAGATGGAATGGGGGGCACCCTTCATCTCTCCTGATGGGGTTATCACAGTCAGTTTGCATTGCAAAGATTCTCATTCCTTGATATCATTTACAGTGGCTACCACATAGTTGTGAATGCTTAGTAAATCTGTTTTTATTATAAATATAAATAT